>CM077081.1:21967905-22326846 GCA_039513925.1 Platanthera zijinensis | reverse complement strand
GGTGGGATCTTGTGCACTTGCAGGCGTGAACGAAGGGGCTGTTTGTAGGTCGCAACTCTCGATACCAAATACCCTAACCTGTTAGTAATATATGGGGGCATTTAGGTTTGCGTCATCTGATGGCCTTAAACGTCTTGATTGAAATAAATTAAACTTAAATCTCAAAATACAAATCCCAAAATAAAATATATATATAAATATGAAAATTCGCGACGAACATGATGATTGTTTCTTATCGTCCATCCGATGGTGCAGAAGTCATCGATCTCGTAAATCACTCAAATTTGGCATGATTGATCTTCATTACATGTACCCAAAAAGATCTCCAGGATTTTTTTGCACATACTAACAGTGCAAACTTAGAGGGGGAAGTTTTGATAATGTTAGAAGTTAGAAGGGAGGTCCTATAATTATGCTACATGCTGTAATTTACTTATCATTGAGTTTATATGGATATGATTAGTTGAAATGACAGTTATATTGACAAAATTTACATGAAGAATGACCTTTCCATCATAATATTTCGTGAATTTTTTATGAATGATCTCATTACTTTCAAAATTGCTATAATTTACTTTTCATTGACCGTATGTTAGGAGCCATTTTATCAATGAAGTTCTTGTTACTACTATTTTCTCTCCCTCTACACTGGAAATTAAGTCGTCTATTTCATTCATACTAAATCCAGAGTCAAGGTCGGTGCATGGCAGATTTATGTGGAGCACTGCATTGCGATTTGGTGGCAGATTCCAAGAAATTCAAGCCTAAATGCAATCCTTCTGCTTCTGCAAGGAACCGGCATCTTTGTGAGGTAATTTAGATATGGTATTCTTTTCATTATATTATGTTATCTGAAGACATTTCCCTTTGCATGATTCTACATTTGGGATTGCAGAATTGGTTTTGCTTATAAGTTATAACTGTGTTCGGTCATTTTTAAATCTATCCATTTTTTTTGTGCATTTTAGTAACATAAACGAGCATTGTGTTTGCAGAATGGACCTTATGTTTCTAAGTTGTAAGAACATTATGAGCTGCCTAAAATGCAAATCTATATATTTTTTCTTCAGCTTTTTCCCAAATCATTATGAGGATAATATTTAATATCATGTGATGAAGAAATGTATCAGCGACTTTGATGAATGAAGAAATATTCTGATGAAAAAAGGTAGGCTAGACATAAAACAAAAATGTTTGTTTCAAAACCAAGAAGGAATGTTATAGATACTTGTTGTCACTGAACCAAATGTGGTTGATTAATACAATGCAAGATTCAATATATCGATGTATGCTCGAAACGAAACTCTTGAGGGCGCGATCCCTCTATGAGTTCTTCTCTTTTATGAGAGACTAGACAAAACAATGATCAAAGATGATCTAAAAGACTCTCCTCCACTCCCTTGTATAAGAAAAAGTGGGCATACAATGTAATTATGGAAATGTCACCGGGTTGTAGGGCTACATAGGTAAGTAGGACAAATGTAAGACTATGGTGACTGTGCTTGACAAGGCAGCTGTGGGCCCAAAGGGTCGTAATTGTATCAACACTCCCCTCCCAATAATCAACCTTGTCCCCAAAGTTGAAACCAGTAGGAGTCAGCAACAAGTGTTGGAGGATTTAGGTCAGTGAAGTCGGGACATCGTCTTCGGCACTGAGCAACAAGCTCAAGTTCTTGAGAGGACATTTGTGTGTGGGCGAATAGAGTTACTAGAAACGGAGACAGTGGCCCTTCCAACGGAGCTTGAGGTATTCCTGGTAAGTTAAGTGCAAGATTGGTGGGGGTAACACCGGTGGTTGAACCAATGGAGGCGGTTATAGACTGATCAATTCAGTTCCAGGTAGAGGAGGAATCCAGGCATTGGATAGGTGGTTGAGGTTTCGACAGTGACAGGAGCTGGTGGTGTGATTGAGTAGAGGAGGGAGACAAGGCCACATAGAGTTTCTCATCGAAGCAATGAGCCTTCTCCTTGACCTTCAAGAGAGTAGCAGGTTCACGAAGATGCCAGTATATGTGGGGTTGCAGGCCCGCTAGGAAGTAACCCAGGTAATGGATCGGGGAGAGTGTTGTGACGTGCACGGTGACATCGATGAACTCAATGATGTAGGTCGCTACAATGTTGAACTGGCCAACGAAGCCGAGGCATTCATAAGCATTGCTCTCTTAACATGTGTCTTAGTGGCGGAGGAGTTCCTCCTTTAGTGTGGGTCAGGAGTGATCAGAGACATTTTGGCGTGTCTAACACTTCCAGTGTTGTGCTGGGCCCTCCATATAGATAGTCGCCACGAGGACCTTCTGGTCGGCGAGGGTGGACTGGAAATAAAACATCTACTTGGCGCAAACAATCCAACCAAGCGGGTCAGTGTCGTTGAACACTAAAATCTTAATCCGACAGATGTAGGCCAGGTGAATGTCCCTGCCGAGGTGTAGGAGCCCCATGTGGCCGATAATGGGACAATAGGGATCGAAGAATCTAGGAGCGGAGGTGCCAATTGGCAGTTGATAGCGGTGTCTGCGCGTTCACGAAGGAGAAGCATGAGATCTTCTAATAGAGATTCCAGTCGGTCCAAGCGAGTGGAATTAGTGAAAGCCAAAGCCGAGGCATCCTCATCAGCGCCTAGTGCCATTGAATTAGTCGTGGGCATGATTCAGAGGAGTTGACGGATTGTGAGAAGGGTGATGTAGGGCTGCTGAATTGAATAAGTGCGTGGAAAGGCGACTGCGGCTGGAAGTAGCGGCGAGAAACGCATGGGGTTCATATGCGGGTTCCGATTGGGAGTCCAGGTGTGAGGTCAATATCAATAAAGAGCGTTGAGGTACAGGTTCCAATCGGGGCGAGGCGCAGGATTGTGCTGGTCATCGGTTGGATCAACTTCCACGAGCGAGAAGCACTGGAAACAGACGACGGAGTTGGAGCTCAGGCTCCCACGGAAGACGGGAAGCGTTAGGCGCACGATCTGGTGTGGACGAGCCACTACGCAAGTTGCAGGAAAAACCGATGTGCATAAGAGGGTTGACCTTCAACTGGTGCTGGGGCGGGGAAGGATGATTTGATTAGGGTTCATGATCGAACACTAAGGTCCTATTTGGTAAAGCGGCAGAACTGCGGCACACCGCTGCAGCACACGAAGCAGCGCCAAACACAAAATTAGGCATCGCGGCGGCGGAACAGTGCGGTATCGCTGCTCGTGAAACGCGGCAGGCAAGATTTTCCGCATCTTTCATCTTCCCCGACTTTTCTCCCAAGCCCTAGCTACACCGACGATCTTCTCCGCCATTTTCTCCCAGGCCCTAAATGGGTGGCAAGCCGGACCCATTGATAAATATTTGCTATCGTCGAATCAAACTCAGTAGATTAATACAATGCAAGATACAATATATCGAGATATGCTTGCCACCCAATTCTTGATGGCAGGATTCCTCTAAGAGCTTTTCTCTCCTATGAGAGCCTAGACAAAACAATAATCCAAGATGATCTAAAAATCTCTCCACTCCCTTATATAGGGGAGGTTGGTTATGCAATGTAATTATCAGTCTACATAGGTACGTAGGACACATGCGAGATTACAGTGACACGTTTGGCGAGGCGGCTGTGGGGTCAGATGGTCTATGCCCCGACCCACCTGGTAGAGAAAACACAACAACATTCAAGCCTTTATCCCACTATATTGGGGTCGGCTATATGGATCCTTTGTCACCATTGTGCCCTATCTTTTGTCATAATCTCACTAATGCCTAAATACATCATGTATTTCCTTACAGTTTCATTTCAAGTCTTTATTGGTCTACCCCTCCCTCATTTAACATGCATAGTGACTAGACTCTCACAACGCCTAACAGGTGCCTCTAATGATCTCCTTTGTACGTGTCCAAACCTTCTTATACGAGCTTCTCGCATCTTCTCTGTAATTGGTGCTACTCCTGTCCTATCCCTGATACTTTCATTCCTAATTTTATCCAATCTCGTGTGTCCACACATCCACCTAAACATTCTCATCTCCGCAACTCTCATTTTTTGCTCATATACACAATTCACTGCCCAACACTCAAAACCATAGAGCATCGCGAGTCTAATTGCAGTACGGTAAAACTTGCCCTTAAGTTTTAGTGGTACTTTACGATCACATAAAATCCCTGAAGCGCCTCTCCACTTCAACCAACCCGCTTGGATTCTATGCATCACATCTTTATCAAAACCTTCGTCTTTTTGAACTATCGTTCCAAGATATTTAAAACACTCATTACGGGAAATATCTTGATTACCCAACTTAATAACGAAGTCATATGTCCTTCTTGTACTGCTAAATTTAAGATCCATATACTCCATCTTTGCCCTGCTCAACCTAAAACCCTTCTTTTCTAAAGTATCTCGCCAAGATTCAAATTTTGCGTTTACCACCTTTCTCATCAACCAAAATGATGTCATCCGCAAACAATAAACACCAAGGTATTGCTTGTTGGATATGTCTGGTGAGCTCATCTAAGATAAGGGTAAAATGATAAGAGCTTAAAGCTGAACCTTGATGTAAGCCAACAGTGATAGGGAATTCCTGTGTTAATCCTCCGGATGGCCTCACCCTTGTCACTGAATTTGTATACATATCTTCGATTGTGTTAATATATGATATATTTACACCTTTTTTTTCTAAGACTCTCCATAAGATCTCTCTTGGAACTCTATCATAAGCCTTCTCAAGATCAATAAACAACATATGCAAATCTTGTTTTCTTTCTCGATAGTTGTCAATGAGTCTCCTCAAGAGATGTACAGCTTCCATGGTCAACCTCCCTGGCATGAATCCAAATTGATTCTCCGAGATGTTAGTCTCTCGTCTTAATCTTCTTTCTATTACTCGTTCACATAGTTTTATGGTATGACTCATCAATTTAATTCCTCTGTAATTAACACAATTTTGTATATCTCTTTTATTCTTATACAAAGGTACCAAGATACTTTCTCTCCATTGGTCTGACATCCTCTTTGACTTTAGTATCTTATTGAAAAAGCATGTAAGCCACAAAATTCTTTCATTTTCTAAACATTTTCATATTTCAGCCACAATATTTTCATCTTATTGAAAAAACATGTAGAGAGAAAACACAATCCTCCTTTTTTAGTTCTTAATATGCTTACTTGTGATATCAATAAGTATGGAATATTCATGACTTTGATAGATGAAATGAAGATTGCGTGACTCCGGATGGATTTTTATGAGTAGTTTGATATGCTATATTTACAAATATTCTGTGAACCACTTTTATTTATTTGTACAACTCTTTGCGGTAGTAATAGTATGTACTACTTATGTTTTGGTGGTGGACGCTATTGTCATTTTGAATATTTTGCAAATATTTTATTTAACTGTGTTATATTTACGCTGCCAAAATTTCAAGTTTAATTTCAATTCCTGTGGCTGAATACCATCCTGCAAACGAATAATGTAATTTACCTATTTCAATTTTTGTAATAGAAAATCATCCCGCAACCGAACAATAACATTGAAATTCAACCCAATTCCAATTCCTGTTGAAATTGCAGTTGGACTGAATTCCAATTCTTCAATTCCAATTTCTATAATCCGAGTGCGCCCTAATAGAGTTAAGCAGATGTTAAGGGCTTGTTTTGTAGGAAATATAGATGGAGGCGGGGATACAAGGGCAAGCCTTGGAGTGATGGAGGAGAAGGGAAGTTAGAAAGAAGCTTGGGAAAGAGGAAGATGAAACCCTAGGGGGAGAAGAGGGATTAGAGAGAGGGAGAAGAATTTAGAGAGAAAAAGAAGTTTCTTTCATTGATTGCTTTCCAAATACATGACAAGGTCTCCTTATATAAGGCTCAAATGACACGTGTGTAAATACCCACTACAAGGAACAATATGCGAAATATAAAAATACCTAAAATACTCTAACTTGACTCATCATACTAAAGACTCAATGTAATAAAGACTCAATACAACATAAAACTAATATAATAAGATAAATGACGGTGGACCATAACGCTCCACCCGTACTTTACATCGAGCTTGTCCTCAAGCTCGAACTCCACATGGAAGGTCAGAGCATCTGACATCTTGATTTCCCGCCAGAATAACGCTCGATGGCATGTCGCGGTGGCGTTGTCCGCGAGTTGTAGCGGCGCCGCCGTCAAAATTACAGGCGGTTGAAATCAATGGGCCTGACTGGTCCGGTGGAGTGGCAGGAGGCAAGAAATGACAGAATGGCCGAGGGAGTAGCGGTCGACAGAATGAATGGGTCTGGCGGGACCGGTTATGCGGCGATGAACAACAACTGGAAGGTGGCCGGAGAACCCATGGTTGACGGAAGAACGG
This sequence comes from Platanthera zijinensis, assembly GCA_039513925.1. Taxonomy (NCBI): domain Eukaryota; kingdom Viridiplantae; phylum Streptophyta; class Magnoliopsida; order Asparagales; family Orchidaceae; genus Platanthera; species Platanthera zijinensis. The sequence goes on along the minus strand of CM077081.1, from coordinate 22,320,521 downwards.
GTCTGGCGGGGACGGTAGTGCGGTGAGAGTTAGCAACGACAATGCGGTCAAAGAGACCGACAGAGTAGTGACCGATAACAAGGGTAGCGATGTGGGAGGTGGCAGAGTGGAAGCCAGCGACGCGGGGGCCGACAGAGGAAATGGCGATGTGGCTAGAGGCATCGACAAGGCAGGGGTCGGTGGTGCAGGAGGTGGAACGACCGACAGTGGAAGCGACTTCGGGAGGCGGTCAGAATGGACTCGGGAGGCAGCTGGGAAAAGCAATGGAGCAGAATTCACCGGAGGGGATGATGGAGCATGAAGAACATCGACGAGCGGTGAAGAGACAACTGGTGTAATTCATGGTCTCGTCGACGGGTAAGCTGGGGCCGAAGTGGCGACATCATGCTCGGGCTGGTAGGGCGTTGACACTGGGAGAGGCGGGGCTCCGAAGTGTCCTAAAGTTACCAATTTGTTGATTGTGGTTTTGAGGCGAGATTTGAAAGCCTGTAATGGCTCCAACATCTTCCACAACATTGAACAAAGGGCAGCCTCATCAACGACACTAAGATTAATGTCCATTAAATGAGTAAATTAACTAATTAATTCACTTAAGAATTAATTGGAAATGCAATTTCTTTGGGAAAGGGTGTGCGGCTGTCAGAGTTGTTGAGGGGCTTGAGGAGACAACGCGATGGAAAGCAGTGCGGCAGGGGAGCGATGAGCTCGATTAATGATTTTGTTTTTGGCTGGATCGACTGGCGTGAGGGTCACAAAGCAAGGAAAACGTCTGCTCCACATATGGCACTTGATGGGAATGGGCTGTAGAAGAAATTGCGGGGAGCGTCGATCAGAGCGGGGAAGGGAGGCGTGCGGTGTGCTGATGTCGACGAGTGGAGGGGGAAGCGGGGTTGGCTTCCGGCTATAGTGCAACGATGGAAGACGTGACACAGAGGAGCGCGCGACTTGGGTGAGCATGAAAAACAAACAACAAAAAACTTGAAGGAGTCAAGCAGCTGGAGGAAGCTACGATGGGAGATGTCGTTGCCTAACCGATGGAATCAGAGGCGTGCGACATCGATGGCTTCTGTTGATGAAGCAACATGAGAGACCAAGGTATTCAACTGAGAAGAGAGGGGTCGAGCACAGCAGGGAGACGAACCAGCAGGGGTTCGATCTGCGGAGACAATGTTGCTAGGGTTTTGATCGACGGAGACAACCTGGTAGTTGAAGAAGAAAAGCAAGGGGAGGAAAACTAGCTTGATGAAACCGTGAGGACGGCGAAAGTGTCGAGCCGAGGAAGTAGGGGTCTGATACCAAGATGTTAAGGGCTTGTTTTGTAGGAAATAGATGGAGGCGGGGATACAAGGGCAAGCCCTAAAATGGTGGAGGAGAAGGGAAGTTAGAAAGAAGCTTGGGAAAGAGGAAGAGGAAACCCTAGGGGGGAGATGCGGGCTTAGAGAGAGAGAGGGAGTTGAATTTAGAGAGAGAAAGAAGTTTCATTCATTGATTGCTTTCCAAATACATGACAAGGCCTCCTTATATCAAGTTTAAATGGCACAGGTGCAAATACCCGCTACAATGACAATATGCGAAATATAAAATACCTAAAATACTCTAACTTGACTCATCATAATAAAGACTCAATATAATAAAGACTCAATATAACGTAAGACTAATATAATTTAGATAAATGACGATGGATTATAACAGCAAACAAGAAAAGAGGAGGATTGATCCTGAAGGATGAGAAACAAGAGAATTGGTGAAGCCTTCAGGCTTCACTTATGGAGGAGAGTTGCTCTCTTGCGGCTTTTATAGATGAAGTGTGAATACATAATTTTTTAGTGATAGCTATGTTGTGAGAGAAACTTAATCGTTTATATTAGGTAAGTTAATAATTAAGCTTGATAACTTAGCTTCAGGGGTGGGTGGGTAGGTGGGTGGGGGGGGGGGGGGATGAAAATCACCTTGGCACGAATCTTTTTTTTGATGGAGTGATAATCAATATCAATATATTTGGTTTTCTCATGGATGACTATATTCCATGTTATGTGATCGGTCATCTACTTGATGTCATTAAGAGTATTCCCCCTTGAAGGTATCCAAGTTAACAAAAGAATGATTTGAGCCGCATAAGGTCACATGCAGTGATACGTATATGCATTGCAGACGTATCACACGTTACACTCGGACGATCAACCTCACCTTGCAAAAGTCTCTCATGGCGTGTTTACTTTTATATTAACATTCTGTTACTTATGTTTCGTCTTTTAGTGTATTTGTCTTGTTACAAGGGCTCCATCTATAAAAGGATCCCTTAGCTTTAGAGTAGGGTTATGTTTGGAGTCATAGTAGGGGTGCAAGTTGAGTTGAGCCGGCTCAAAAGCTCGATGAGCCGACTCAAAAAAAACTCGACTCGAGCTCGAGCCTGTGGAGCTCGAGCTCGAGCCTGTGGAGCTCGAGCTCGAGCTCATCTAGTGTTGTTCATGAGCTAAAAATAAGAAAATAAAACTCATGAGCTAAAAAGCTCGCGAGCAGATCGAGCTCGAGCTCGCGAGCTCGATAAGTTAGCATTGAGCTCGAGCTCGAGCTGGGATAAATGAGCTCGTCGAGCTCGAGCTCGAGCTCGAAATGAAAAGCTCGAGCTCTAGCTTGAGAATTTTGCCAAGCTCGACTCGTTTTGCACCCCTAAGTCATAGTGTCTTGAACTCTTGGGAGGGAGGTATTTTTCGGAGGGTCCAACCTCTTGGTGCTTGGCGAGAGATTGTCTCTCAATTGTATCTTTTGTGTTTTAGCATGTGATTTCAGTTCTTGATAGCGGGAGTCTATCAATTGGTCTGACCCACTGCTCACCTAGGGTTTCCATTGGAACCCTAAGTGGATCTCCTCCTCTTCCATCAAACACTTGACTACCATGGCCCCCTTGCATCTCATTGCAATAAGATCAACGCGGCCATGGATAAAATCTTCTCCATGACGCACGAGCTTCGTGGATGTCTCCTTCCTCAAGTGTCAATCCAACCATGGTGCTCTGTTTTTGCTGTGCTACCCAACCCCACCACCGCCACATTAATTAGCCGATTGGTCACCGTCTATCCCTCAACAACTCCTAACCTCAGTATCTCCCAGCTTCAGTTGTTTGCCCCTTGCACACGGACAAGCCGCTCTCCCCTTCCTCCAACGCTCACGACATTGGAGAAGAAGCACAATGTAGCGAGCAACCCAACTGATCCCACGCTAGCAGCATCTGTGCCTTCTGCCTTCGCGAAAATCTTGGCGAGCTCGTCTCCTCCAGATCCTCCGATCTGTTCTCCAACGGGCTACCCCCCCGATCTCCATGACCCCGACCCCGCTCGACATCGACGATTCCCTTCTCCTATATCACTCACGACGTCCATTTTGGCATCGTCGTTTGGAGCCGTCGCCCACTTCCCCTCCATCAAGTTCTTCCGTCATTCGTATTCCACGCCAGAACCTGCCGCTTACGTCTCCCACTTCCTGCATCTCCACTCCTTGGAATCGAGCCCCCTGCCCCTGGTTTACTCTATGCTTGAGTTGTCCCTTTTCATGACATTCTGTCCTCGTCGATCTGCCATCCTGGTCGCGCCACCTTTCTGCCATCTTGTCCCCTCTACTTTTCTGCAGCTTGGGCCCCACACAGGTACATGCTCCTGCAACCCCAACCAATTTCTTTTCCTTTCCAGACAATTTCTTTTCTCGAGCTCCAAGTTCTGTCAACCCAGCAGGCCTTGCCCCACTTCACCTTGTCCTGTCTTCACCCACATCTCCACCCAACTTTCCTCTCAATTTTATGGACCACACTCTCTCCTTCAATTCCTCCACCTTCACGTGTTCGCAGTTTTCACCCGGTGTCACACACGCATGCAAACCCATGTCTCGTAGATTTTATGTTCTAACTTTTTTCGCTCGATCGTCTTGCAACATTCGTTCTGACATGACCCATATCCTCTTTTTTTACTAAAATTATTTTCACGCCTCCGGTTCCGAAAACCTGACAAATTATTTCCACTCTTAAGATTACACAAACCCTATGATTTCTTGCTACTATCAGTTAAGGCATCTTCTCACGTCTCGAGCAATACCATACCGAGCTCTACACTAGTTTCAGTCAAATTTACCACAAATCAGCAGCACTCTGACCAAAATGGTGTCGCTAAGTTTCTGATGTTCACCTGAACCACCCGCCAGAGGAACCACCCAATTCTCCACAACGCGCTCATGGGACCCTTACCTCGCAATCTTGAGGACAAAGTCGCTTTTCAGGACTTGTGTATTGATACATATACGCATTGCAGACGTATCACACGCTACACTCGGACTATAGGCTTCACCTTGCGAGTGTCTTTCACGGCGTGTTTACTTTTATATTAACATTGTGTTAATTATGTTTCGTCTTTTAGTGTCTTTGTCTTGCAACAAGGGATCCATCTATATAAGGAGCTCTTAGCTTAGGAGTAGGTTTATCTTTGGAGTCATAGTGTCTTGAACTCTCCTGGGAGAGAGGAGTGCTTCGGAGGATCCAGCCTCCGGGTGCTTGGCGAGAGCTTACCTCTCGATTGTATCTTTCGTGTTTTAGCATGCAATTTCATTTCTTGATAGCGAGAGTCTGTCATTCAGCTAGGTATGTAGCCTTATTTTTCATCTTAGTTCAGTATCCAGCCACACATTATACCTTTTTTTCCATGATATCGAATTACTTTCCACAAATATAATAACCAATAGTTGGCTTTTTATCAAACTAAATCTTGCCCAAGCAACGTCACCATATCCAGAAACATCCAGGTGTGCCTGATTCTTATATATAATTCCATATTTTGAGTTTTAATTCTAAGTATTGCATCATAAAAGGTGAGTCCTAGGGTTATGCATTAACTCACAAGACTAACATCGAAGGAGATGTTAGGCTTGGTATGGTTAGTTAAATCAAGTTTCCCACCCACTTTTGAAACTTTAATTTCTTGTCCAAATAAGTAGTTTTTATTAATAGTAGTATCTGTTAGCTTGATCACTAAGTATCATGTTTCATAAAGATCTGAAACATATTTTCTTTAGGATATAAAGATTCTCCAAACGGACCTTGTGACCATCAATCTCTAAGAAGTTGTAGAGTAACACACTAACACGCTAAGATCACTATTGTTAGAGAATATGAGGGAAAACGATGTAAAAGCCCATGTATAAGGCCCATCTATAGGTCTGCTTATTCTTTCTTCTATTAGTCCCACATCTCTTGTATAGGATTATTTCTCCTTCTCTTCTCCTATATATTTGAACTCTCTCATGTATTTTGGTTATGACAAAGTATATACAAGGTTTGGTTCTAAGTTTCTACATGTTATCAGAGCCTATCTGATCCCGGGCGGATACCCAATTTGTAACCGCAGTTATCCGCGCGGTCTCTTCCCTTCTTCCCGCTGCTGTTCCGCGGCCTCCTCTTTTCTGACCGCCCCTACTCTTTCTGTGGCTTCCACCTCTCTTCCCCTTCCTCTCTCTACTTTTATAGCCCTCTTCTCTCTGACCGGTGGGACCCGGCCCCTTCCCGCTGTTCGCTCTTCTACCCGCTGCGGGTTGCCTTGCCGTTGTGGATTGCTTAGCCGTTGCGGGTTTCCTTGCCGATGTGGATTGCCTAGCCGCTACGGGTTGTCGTGCCGCTACTTCTGGTCGCTGCCTCTTGCCGCTGCTTATGGTCGCGGCTTCTAGTCGCCGCTTCTAGTCGCTGCCTTTGTCCGCTGCTTCTGGCTGCTGTTTGGTCGTTCGGCCTCTGTCCGCTTCTTGTCACTTCTTCTAGTCTCTGCCTCTGTCCGCGGGTTGTCTATTCACTGCCTCTTGCCTCTTGCCGTTGCTCCTTGCCGCTGCTTCTAGCCGCCGCTTCTTGCAGCTGTTTCTAGTCGCTGCCTTTGTCCGCTACTTCTGGCTGCTTTGTTTGGTCGTTCGACCTCTCTTTCTCGCCGCGGTCTCGCCTATCCGCTGGTCCTTGGAAAGTTCTTCTTATCGCTGTAGTCTCGCCCTAACCGTTGCCTCTGTCCGCTGCTTCTGTCCGCAGCGGCCTTGTGTTCTGCCCACCGCGCGCTATCTTAGCCGCGACCTCTCTTTTTCCCCTTCTCGCCGCGGACCGGTCCTAAACGCTGGCCTGGTGGTCTCCTTGGCGACTTCTTCTAGCTCACCGCGCGATCTCCTTGCCGCGGTCTCTCTACCGCGTGCCCTTTTAGCCGCAGCGGCCTGGTCTTCTAACCGCTCGGCTAGTTTCCGGAGTCGCCGTTCTTGGCGTTGTCCGCATGGCTTCCGAGTTCCGACTCGCCTACTGCTTCTGATTCAACTACTCTTCCCGGAGCGGCTCGTGTTGCTCCCTTGGAACTCCGTGATGAATTACGTATTACCATCATTTCTTTCCGTGGGAAACCAAATTTTATAGAATGGGTTCACTCAGTTCGCCGTGTGCTGCATACTAGAGGTCTCCTTTGTCACCTGACAATGCCTCCTCCCACTGAACAGACTTACGAGTGGATCCGAGATGATGGACGTGTTTAATCTTGGCTTCTCAATTCTCTGGACACTGAGCCGTATCAGATGACCATGTATCACGAGACGGCTCACGCTATGTGGACTGACCTTCATTCTCTTTACTCCGGGAAGGACAGTCTTCAACACTTATTCAACATTCTTACCGATCTTCAGTCTCTCGAACCTGGAGCTACTGGTGACTTGACTTCCTTTGTTGCTCGGGCTAAAACTTTTGTGGAGGCTTGGATCCAGCATCAGCCACCCACCACGGACTTGGTTACTCAATGACAGCAGAAAGAAGCAGTTGAGATTGCTATGATGATGACCCGTGTTCCACCACATCTTCATAGTGTCCGCGTTCATATCCTATCTTCCGTTGTTACTCCGTCCCTCTCGGACATTTGCTCGATGCTTCTGAAAGTTACCCCTCCTCCGGATGCTTCGCCTCTCTCTTCAGCTCTCCTTTAGCAACCCGTGGATACTCTTGCTCCTTCTACTCGCGGTCATCCGGCTCGTGGAGGTCTCCAGTCTCGGGGACGAGGTCGTGGTGGCCGTACTCTCTTCAAGTGCTCTCACTGCGGCACGGATGGTCATCTGGAGGCCACCTGCTACCGCAAGCATGGTCTGCCCCCTCACCTTGTTGCTTCAGCTACTCTCACACCTCCCTCTGCCACTAGTGAGGATATTGCTGCTCTACGTGCTCAACTCCATCAGCTTCAAGGGGTATTTAGTCGCTTCTCTAGTTCAGTAGCCTCGATCTCCAATGAAGGTATATCTTGCCTCTCATACAGCTCTTCCTGGATTGTGGATTTGGGTGCTACGCATCATCTTTCTCTGCAGAAGCCGCCTCAATACTTAGATTCTGCTTATCCCAAGTTCATCATTGTGGCTAATGGTGACACAGTCCTGGTTGCTGACACAACTCATCTGCCTCTTACTTCTTCACTCTCCTTATCTTCGGTTCTTCATGTTCCAGGATCCCCTTTCAATTTACTTTCTGTTAGCCGTCTTACACAGGACCTTGATTATTGTGTTACTTTCTCACGCTCTTCCTTTGTTGTGCAGGATCGACTAACACAGAATATACTTGGTAGGGGGCGACTGTCTAACGGGCTGTATCTTCTCGATGTTCCTCCCGCTGCTCTCACCACTGTCTCCTCCACTGATTGACATCGTCGTCTTGGGCATGTACCTCTTCCGATTCTCAAGAAAGCTCTTCCAACTGTTCCCTTCAGGTGTTTTTTTGTTAATCATGTATTTTTGACAAACAACACCGTGTATCTTTTACTTCTCTTTGTACTCGAAGCGATACCCCTTTATCTTTAGTGCATTCTGATATCTGGGGACCATGTAAAATCCCTAGTGTTTTTGGTTATCGCTATTTTGTAACATTTATTGATGATTACTCGCGGGTTACTTGGTTGTACTTACTTCGTGATCGTACCGAACTCACCTCCATGTTCCGTATTTTTCTTACGGAAACTCGTACCCAGTTTTCAACCAGTGTAAAAATTCTCCGTATTGACAATGCTCGTGAGTATACTGGTCGCACCTTCTCTAATCTGTGCGCCGAGTTTGGTATTATTTATCAGACTTCGTGTGTCTATACCCCTCAACAGAATGACGTAGCGGAACGAAAAAATCGCCACCTCCTTGATGTTGTCAGATATCTCATGATCCAAATGCAGATTCCTCCTCTCTACTGGAACTTTGCGGTTTACACTACTTGCCACCTCATCAATCACATGGCCTCGTCTATCCTCCACTTTGTGGCTCCCGTCACTCTCCTTTACCCATCCAAGGCACTCTTCTCTCTTACTACTCGTGTGTTTGGATGTACATGTTATGTCCATCACCTTGGTACTCCAACTGACAAGTTAGCCCCTCATGTTACCAAAGCTATGTTTGTCGGGTACTCTCGCTCTCAGAAGGGGTATGTCTGCTATTAGTCTATTACCCTACCACCGAGAAGGTGGTTGTCTCTGCTGATGTGTCCTTTCATGAAGAACAACCATATCACATCAGTCCTACTGATCCCCTTCTTCCCCCTCCGCTACCTCGACCATAGTTCCAGTTACATCCCCGCTTCCACCCCTTCTACCTACTCCTTTGCTTCCAATTCTTACACCACCACCTGTCCCCTCCAAACCTACTATCATTCAGGTTTACACTCGTCGTCCTACACGTCCAGATGCCCTGCAGTAGCTTCCCTTTACCGGTGTATCCTCGCGGCTTGTTGATTCGGCATCACCCTCGACGGCTCATCCCTTAGCCAATTATGTCTCTTTACATCGGCTCTCTCCACCTCTTCTTACATTTGCTCTCTCTCTCCTATATTTCTATACCTAACTCTGTGTAGGAAGCTCTCCAACATTCGGGGTGGCGTGCAACCATGGATGAAGAAATGACTGCTCTGTGGGGTAATCAGACTTGGGAACTGGTCTCTCTTACTCCTAACCAAAGTTGTGTAAGTTGCAAGTGGATCTTTACAATCAAGCATGCGGCAGATGAGACAGTTGATCGCTTGAAGGCTCGACTTGTGGCACGGGGTTTTACTCAACAATACGGCCTTGATTATGATGATACCTTCTCCCCTGTCGCAAAATTAAATTCGGTCCGGGTTCTGCCCTCCTTAGTTGTTCATCGCCAGTGGCCTCTCCATTAGCTGGACGTGAAAAATACCTTTTTGAATGATGATCTTCTAGAGACTGTTTACATGCATCAACCGCCCGGGTTTGAGACCACGGGGGAGTCTCGTGTATGTTTGCTTCAAAAATCTTTCTATGGTCTCAATCAGTCTCCTTGAGCGTGGTTTGAAAAATTCAGCAAAACAGTTTGTGAGGTTGGTTTCAAACAAAGCTCCGCAACTTTCTCTCTTTTCACTCGTCGTCAATCAATCGGGACTATAATACTACTGATTTATGTGGACGATATTTTGATCACGGGTGATGGCTCCGCTGGGATACAACATGTTAAGCAACATTTAAATTCTATCTTTCAAATCAAAGATCTGAGAAACTTTCGGTATTTTCTTGGACTAGAGGTTACACGGCGACCTGATGGCCTTGTCTTATCCCAGCGCAAGTATTGCATTGACCTTCTGCAAGATGTTGGCCTCTCAGGGTGCAAACCTGTGGAGACCCTGTTGGAAGTCAACCACAAGTTATGTGCTCAGGGATCTGATTCTGACTCTCTACTTCCAAATCTGGAATACTATCAGCGTCTTGTGGGAAAAATGATTTACCTAACAGTTACAAGACTAGATATCTCATTTACGGTTGGAGTGGTCAGTCGCTTTATGCACACTCCACGAGTTTCCCATCTTCAAGCACTGGAACGCATTCTCAGATATTTGAAGACTGCTTCTGGACAAGGACTTATGTATAAATCATCTTCGTAGATTTCTCTTATTGCTTACTCTGATGCGGATTATGTGGGCTCGCTAGACGACCGACGATCTACAACTGGTTTCTGTACTTACTTTGGAGGAAATCTTATCACATGACGGAGTAAGAAGCAGTCAGTGGTTGCTCGCTCGTCTGCTGAGACTGAGTACCGTGCGTTGACGACCGTTGTATCAAAACTAACCTGGCTGGAAAGTCTTCTTATGTATTTGGGAGTTAAATTATCCTCACCTTCAACTTTGTTCTGTGACAGTCAGACTGCAATCCATATTGCAAAGAATCCTATGTTCCATGAGCGGACCAAACATATTGAAGTTGACTGTCACTTTGTTCGAGAAAAGGTCCAATCGAAGATGCTAAAGCTTGAGCATGTTCCGCTTCTGGGCAAGTTGCTGACACTCTTACCCAGGTATTACCTCGGAAATTGTACCATCAATTCCTGTCCAAACTTGGTGCCTACGACTTGTACGCTCCAGCTTGCGGGGGAGTGTTAGAGAATATGAGGGAAAACGATGTAAAAGCCTATGTATAAGACCCATCTATAGGCCTGCTTCTTCTTTCTTCTATTAGTCACATCTCTTGTATAGGATTCTTTCTCCTTCTCTTCTCCTATATATTTGTAGTCTCTCCTGTATTTTGATTATGACAAAGTATATACAAGGTTTGGCTCTAAGTTTCTACAACTATTAAAAAGTTAAAGTTAGCAAAAAAATGACAAACAATGAAGTATATATGTCGCAAAAATAAAACAATGGTGTCCAAAATAAAATATTTGTAATACATTGTGACTATTATTAACAAGTATCCAAAACAAATACAAATACAAATACATAAACTATGAAATATATTTAACATTATACAATAATTTTATTTAGATAACATTAAGATTTATAGAAATTAATGAAGATTTAAAAGTGAAATGTCTTTTTATTGATAGTAAGTCTTCTTGTGTTAAATAAAATTGTGTTAAAATAAAAAAAAATAAGTAACTAATAATGTGTATTAGTTTTAATATATTGTTTAATATAAACTAACAAATATATATTGTGTACTCATTATACAAACTTGATTGAAAGATTAACACATGAATGAGAATGAAAGTCTAATCGATTTAAGCATATATAATGCAATTCATAGAGGTGATTTAAGCATGTATACAACTAGCATATTCTATTTCTTAAGGAAATAAATATTGTTTTGTTGTTAAAACGTACCTGTCAAACATGTCGAAGGACATTTAAGACATTGGTCTTTGGATATGGCGGAGGAGAGGTAGATTGTATAATAATAAGTAGAAGCCTATTATGCCTGCACATTAGATTCCCATCTCTTATGGATTTTCTCATCCTTTGTTTTTGATATGCTCGTTTCTCTTTATCAACTCCGATGGTTCTACACATTCTAATCCCTATGCAATATCAGCCAGTATAGGGAAAGGTGCAGAAACAAGTTCTGTAAATGAGTCCAACCTTCGGACTTACTACAGCATTTATTTTGTCTGAATAAAAGAGGATTTACTCAATGAACGTGATATATTTGAAGATAAACCTCCTATGAATGTAAAAACTATGCATTTATACCCCTTTTACCTGCAACATATCCAACATTTACAAATTTGTCTGCTTGAAGCTCAAATGTCTTAGAAAGCAACTTGAACAAATGTCTATTTAGCATAAGAACTTGCAAACAGATATTTTCCCCTTAATTACTTGAAGGCATACTATTAGTCATATATAGTCATTAAAAACACCTTCATCCCACATTCACTTAAGAACATGCATCTCTTGCAACAATGACCTCGTGTTATCCAATATATTCTATTTTTCTTATTAGCAATTCCATTATGTTGAGGATTTTAGGACGAAGAACTCCATTTTGATCTAAAACCCTTGGAACTCATCACATGTATATTCTCCTCCATTGTCATTCTGAAGATTCTTAATCTTAATGTTAAATTGAGTTTCAACATAATTATTAAAAAAACTAAAGATATCACAATTTAATTTTTTTCACTACATCAAATATATCAGTGAATTGAGAATAATCATCAGCGAAAGAAACAAAATAATGAAATTCATAGATAGAAATGAGGGATGTCTACTATCCACATATCTATATGCACCAAATCAAAACAAACTGTTAGAAACCACAGTGGGGCCCATTTGAGGGGGCACGTGATATCCAGATCCGTGGTTGACTGCAGTCGAATGGCGAGAACATCCCCAACCAAATCTCCTGGGCGCGTGTGGGACCCTCGTCGGGTACATGAATCCAGATCACGCAGAATAAATTCACAGGTAGGTTGTTGAGGCCCGGGATAGAACTCGGGACCTCCTTTATCAAGCTCCTAAGCGGAGACTTGATAAGGTATGACCATCTTTTGTTAGAAATCGGGATAGAACTCGGGACCTCAAATGGGCCCCACCGTGGTTTCTAACAAAATATGACCATCTTTTGTTAGAAATCACGATGGGGCCCATTTGAGGGGGCACATGATATCCAGATCTGTGGCCGACTGCTGTCGAATGACGAGAATATCCCCAACCAAATCACCTGGGCGCATGTGGGACCCTCGTCAGGTACATGAACCCAGATCACGCGGAATAAATTCTCAGGTAGGTTGTTGAGGCCCGGGATAGAACCCGGTACCTCCTTTATCAAGTTCCTAAGCAGAGACTGCAGTGGGACCCTCGGCGAGAGTCGTTGATACTATTATTGGATCTTGGGGGATAACTTTTTCTACGATATATGCCAATTCATAATCTTGACTCACTACCACGGATTAATTTGTTGGGAAAGATAATCTTCATAGTTCTCAAGCCAGCATTACCAGACCTCTGATGCCATAACATCAATCTATCGGTATCAACAACTCTCCCGGAGTCCAAAGTAGCAAAGCCTGTCATTCATCCATAATATACACAGTATCTGATCATTTCCACAACCAATCTTCTTCCCTCTCCAAAGCCAGTTGCTTAGTAAGACTGTTGGCGTATAAATAATTGGGAAATGAAGATTAACATCACAAACTTATGTGATGGATATGGGGAAACTTTAATACTTTTCCCAGAAACAGAGGTCAATGAGCCATCTGCAAGTCCCACGCTGCTAGAGGAAGGGACCCGATAATTGATCCGACTAGATGCACATATCATATACTTAGAGACTCCAAAATCTGTAATCCATAAAGAACTCTATCTCATAGATTAATAAAGAAGGAACTTGTGAAGCAGTCACTGAATTTGGTTCCATATGCATAAATACAACAAGAATCAATGGAACTATAATGTAAATCCACTTTTAAACAGTGGAAAGCCCACTGATGCAGAAAACGACCAAGATCACAAGGTCTGTTGGGAAAATCCCCAAAATCATTGATGATAATATACTTATACATAAAAGGAGGATGAAGACAATTGAGAGCTGTCTATGAAAGAAGAAATAAGAGAAAGGCTGAGAAGAAATAAAATGAGCTGCTCAGAAGGACTTGGAGATCGTCGATCGAGCGATCGCAAATTGTAGAACTCGTTCGGAGACCGAGTACCCGATTGCCGACCGAGAAGCAGAATGCCACTCTCTATGCAGCAGTCAACGATCAATCGAAGACCGCTGCATACTGATCGCTGATCGTTGATCACCGACCGAGCTGAAGAGGTTCGTGGATCGAGCCTAGCTTCTCAACACTCAATTAAGGAAGACTCTGCGCTCACCGCTTGCCAACCATAGCTCAACGTTCGTCGACCAAAGTCGATCGGATTGACTTTCTTGTCTGGACATGGAAAAGAGTTGTTGTGGAGTCAATAAATGAAAATCGGCCTTTTGTCACTCCTATCTTATAGGGACTTGGAGCAGACTATCAGAAGACAAGGGGACCTTGAATCTTCTCCCCTTCTCAAGGTCTCAAGACGCTATAAGTATAACGAGATGTTGAAGTTCAAAGCAGCGAAGGAATGAGGAGGAAGACGAAATGGAATATCTGCAATAAATATGGATCTAATTTCTTCTCTTTATGTAAACTGCAATCTCATTTATTGAGTTTCAACAATTCTTACTTCCTCTACTAATGTTTCGCCCTCTTTCACTCTCTCAACCCATTTCTTCTTTTCACCCTCTGTAAAGGTTACAAGATCTCCTTAAAAGATCTGTGAAGGTTTGCGAGCTTCCTAGTGAAAAAGCAATCAGTTAGGATTGTTTAGTCTCCCTTCAAAAAATTAGTGATATGGTTTTAGAATCTCCAATGTAAAGGATTCTGTAGGATGTTTGAGTCTCTAGTTGGAAAAGGCTCTGCGTCCTGGATTGGTAGCGGTTCCCACAATTATGGAAGAGAGGACTACCTGAACATGTGTTGTTCCGTTAAACCTCTATAAAACTCTGTGTCGTCTGTGTACATGCTCTCTTTTCTAATTTTATTTCCTTATGATGAAATATTATTTTTCTTATAAAAATAACAGTAATAAGTGTGATTCAAGGAGACTACTCTCTCCTCTCTCGAAAATATTCAGCTCCAGCGACTTTCAAGGTCACTCCAAACAAACAAACAACAAATTTGTAGACAACAATCAAACAACATTGACAACAAAGCAATAAAACCCGACCACGAGAGGTGGTAGCCTTCAGTTTCAAGTGAGTTTTTATCTGGATAGGAATCCAAGAAGTTGATCCCACTAGACGTCCAAATACTGAGATTCATCTATATCTTGAGACACACAAGGATCAACTACTCGGAGCTAATCTGCAACATCATTCTCCTCTCCTTAGAATTATCCAATTATCTGGCGATTCCGCATGATAATCTTAATACCAGCCAAACCTTCATCTTCTTTATAATTTTTGTTTTCTATGATGACCCCTTTTTTGAAGTACCATCAATAACTGAACAGCCGCTTGATTCACATTTAATTATAATATCACCGCTATTATTGTAAAAAAAAAACTAATGTGGTAATCAACGCAACAGCATAAAAAAAAATCATTTGATGCTTATTAGAGTATCATGGTTACAACACCCAAATACTTCATTTACAACTTGAGCGACTTCAAAAATCTATTTTCTCTTATACCATGTTTGTTTTTGTTGAAGGAGCGTGTATAAAGGCCCGGTGTTGTAGATGTCGGCCGACATAAAAGTTTTGGGCAGAAAACGTCACGACATCGACATTTTAAGCAAAAATGTCGTATTTGAAATTATCCCCGAAATATCGGTCTTCAGGCCCCAAAATATCGGTTTTATCTGATATTTCAGGCGATATCCCGCGAACGATATATGACGAGTACTATAAATATATATTTTTCATTTCTTTTAATCGTCCATGCGGTAATATTTTGTTTTGTGCTACATTTCGTGCACCTCTTGAGCTAAGATTTAACTTCTTTCTCGTCTCATTCTCATTTGGTGTTTTTATCTCATTTACTGTCGTCAACGCTTCTTTTTGTGTAATTTATAAACATATATTATGTGTATATATGTTTATTGTGTAATTTGTAAAAATACATTATGTATATAACTGTACGTCTTTACAAAAAATGTATATATATATGAATCAATTTATTTAAATATTAAAATTTGACATTGTAAAATATCCCTCGCAATCCGACATACGACATTTCAAGCTCAAACAAACATGAATCTGAGATCCGACATCTACAACCTTGTAAAGGTTAGACGGTTACCTGTGTATTAATGCCCGGTGTTGCTGCTGCACTGTAAAGGACTTGGAGGTTACCCTTGTGTAACCACCCGACTCTCTGTAAATGGTCGGGAGGTTACTCTTGTGTAACTGCTTGGTGTTGCTTCCTGTTTGTAGTCCGGGCGGTTACCTGTGTTGTAACCGCCCGATGTATTTAGTCTTAGACTCCCACATCGTTGTTTGTACATTCTCTCACCTCCTCTACTTTATATAAGGAGAGGTGCACTCATGTAATAAGTAGAATTTTGGAGAATAAAAAATTATTATTATATTTGTATTTTGGGTTTCTATATGGTATCAGAGTTAGGTTACATCCTGCTGGCTGTCTCTTAAAATCGTCTAATCTACTCCACGCAGTCATCTCTACTGAGACCGTACAAACTCCTCCCCTGAGTGATGTTCGTGCAGACTCCGCTGCAATAAAGCTCAGTCGTCTTTCTGCATGCCCTTCTTTGTGGCTGCACCTTCTCATTCTTACAGATCCTTCTTTGTGACCAAGTCCATGCGGCCTCCCTGTTGCGACCGGTCAGACTACCTGATGTGACCAGTTCGTGTGGCCTCCCTGTTGTAACCGCCCAGACTCCTCTGTCCCTTACCTTGGGCGGTCACTCTCCTCGTCTCGATGGCTATCTTGATGTCGACCTATCATGAGCACCTCTACGACCCCTACGACCTCTTCTCTTGCCCTGGCTTACCCACAGAAGTTCAGGATGAAGTTCAGGTTACTAAGTATCTCCCTCCATGGGAAAAAGAATTTGTTGGGATGGAGGATTTAGTGCGACGTGTCCTTCAAACCAAAGAGATGTTTCATCATATTACCCGTGCCCCCTACCAAACCTACGAAATAATGGCTATCATGATTGTCGGGTTCAGTCCTGGCATCTCAATTCTATGAAAACTAAACCATATTGAATGGTCATGTATCACGAGACTGCTAAAGCCATGTGGGACAAGCTTCAGTCCTTTTATTTTGGCTAGATCAGTCCCTAACATCTCTTTGATATCTCTACTCAACTTCAAGCGTTTGACCTAGGTGTGACTTGTGACCTCACCTTCTTTGTCGCCATGTCCAAGACCTTCGTGTAGGCATGGTTTCGACACCAACCTCCCTCCTTGGACTTTGTTGTTCAGCGCGCACAAAAGGAGGTTGTCGGTGTTCCCCTCATGATTATGTGGCTACCCCCTCCCCATTTCCACAGTGTTCGAGCGATCATTCTATCTTCTCCTACTGCTCTGTCTCTTTCCGACGTGTGCTCCATAATCCTTAAAGTCACCCCTCCTTCTGAAGTCGTGATGCCTCCCTCTCCCGCCCTTCTGCACCACTCCCCAACTATGCACCCTCATTCTGGGTCTCAGGGTGATCGCAATGGTTCTCGTAGTGGCACACATGATGATCGTAAGCACTCCTCTCGGTCGGACAATTGTCTGTGTACTTATTGTGACTGCCCACATCATACCGAGGCCACCAGCTTCAAGAAATATGGGTTTCCACCGTTGACATCCAACACACGACCTCATGCGTCTCCAACCACGGATGTTCCCTCCTCCCTCTCTAACGTTATCATATTGCGCGAGGAACTTTAACAACTTTGTAGGTTGCTTACTTGGGCCTTCGACTCCGTCGCCTCTACTTCCAACGTAGGTATAACATGTTTTTCCCACAGTCCGGTGTGGATATTGGACTATGGGGCTACCAACCACAACCCCCCACACAAGCATTCCTGGTATTCAAATACCTCTTATATGAAGTATATCACGGTGACCAATGGAGATACCATCCCAGTCTGCGGCTCTGAAGATGGCCTCTCACTCCATCTCTTCTTCTCCGCCCTGTTCTTCATATTCCTGACTCTCAGTTTAATTTTCTCTCTTTCAGTCGTTTAAATTAGAACCTTGCTTGCCCACGTTTTCTCCATCTTTTTTGTGATGCGAGATCGGCAGACTCAGAATATCATTGGTAGGGGGCGACTCTCTAATAGGCTATACACTATGGATCTTCCACCCTCCGTTCTTTACTCTGCCGCCTCCACTGACTGGCACCAACATCTTGGACATGCTCCTCGGCCTATTCTTAAATGCGCTCTTCCCGATTTGTCTTTTTCTAATTTTTAATGTGAATCATGTATTTACGGGAAGCAACATAGATCTATTTTTCTCCTCATTGTACCTTGAGCACTGCTCATTTTAATTTAGTGCATTCAGATATTTGGGGCCCCTCAAAGTGTCTATCGTTATTTTGTTACTTTTGTTGATTATCATTCTCGAATGACATGATTGTATATGATGAACGATCACTCTGAGTTGCTACAGATCTCACTCTTTTCTCGCTGAGACTAAAACTCAGTTCTCGCGCCCCTTTAAATTCTTCGATCCGATAATGCTCGTGAATATACCAATAACAGTTTTAGGACACCTGTAATACCTTGGGCATAATCCATCAAGCCTCCTGCCCATATACACTGCAACAGAACGGTGTGGCCGAGCGGAAGAATCATCATCTCTTTGATATTATCAAGTCTCTTATGTTCCAAATGCAGGTTCCTACCGTTTATTGACATTTTGTCGTATCCACTGCCTGCTACCTCATTAATCTCCTGCCCTCTTCTGTTCTGATTTGTCACACTATTTTCCATCCCAACACTTCTCCCTTCAACCTGACACCTCGTGTCTTTGGATGTGTCTACTTTGTTCACCAACTTAGCCCTGCTGTGGATAAGTTAGCTTCTTGTGCGACCAACTATATGTTTATTGGCTACTCTCGTACCCAAAAGGGTTACATCTATTACTCCCCACCTATTCAGATACTTGTCACCTCAATCAATGTCACCTTCCTTGAAAATCAACAATTCCACCACTTTGACCCTCCTCAGGCATTCTGCGTCCTTATGTACCCATCTTCGTTGATTTACTTCCCTTGCTACCCCCTCGTCCGTCTGTGGCCCCCATCGCTACCTCCTCCCCTTCATACCTACACCCGTCAACATCCTCAGTCTAATGCCCTACTAGAGTCACCCCTGCCCACTGATGCTTCACTGATCGCTGATCAGACACCAACCTCTGCTGCTCACCCTTTTTCAAATTATGTCTCTTTGCATCGCTTATCGTCTACACTTCATAGGTTTGCGATCTCTCTGTCCTATATTTCCATCCCTTCTTCTCTACAGGGGGCTCTCCAGCATTCGAAATGTCTGCCTTTTGGGCTAGTCACACTTGAGATCTTGTCCCTCTCCCTTCAAGACAGACATATGTTGGATGTAAGTGAGTCTTTACTGGGAAGCATAGTCCTGATGGGGAAGTTGAACGTTTGAAAGTTCATCTTGTGCCTCGTGGTTTTACTTAGCAACACGGCTTTGACTATGAAGAGACCTTCTAATATGTTGCAAAGCTGAACACTGTATGGGTTCCAATCTTCTTGGTTGTTCATTGTCATTTGTCGTTACATCAACTTGACATCAAGAATGCTTTATTGAACGGTGACCTCGCTGAGATTGTCTACATGCAACCGTAGACTAGTTATGAGACCACGATGGAGTCTTTTATATGTCACCTCAAGAAATCTCTCTATGGTCTCAAACAGTCTCCTCGGGCTTGGTTTGATAAGTTCAGTTGGGTTGTTCGCAATATTGGCTTTACTCGGAGCTCAACTAATTTTTCCATGTTCACTCATCATCGCCTGACAGGCACAGTGATTCGTTTAGTATATGTTGATTACATTCTCATCACAAGGTCATCACAGACGATGATCTTAATGGTATAATTATGATCAAGAAATACTTGGCCTCCACATTTTAGACTAAGGATTTGGGGTCTCTCTGATATTATCTTGGCATCGAGATGGCTCGTTGACCTGATAGTCTCGTTCTATCTCAACAGAAGTACTGTCTTGGCCTACTTCATGACGTCGACTACTTTGGATGCAAGCTCACTGATACTCCTATGGATGCCAACCATAAGATCTGCGCTCATGCATCCAATTCTGATCTACCCTTCCCTAACTTGGAGTATTATCGTCGTCTTATGGGCAAGCTCATTTGCCTTACAGTTACGAGACCTGATATATCCTTTGTCGTTGGGGTGGTTAGCCGCTTTATGCAGTGCTCCATGGATCTCCCATCTCCAGGTTGTTGAACCCATCCTCCGGTATCTGAAGACTGCTTCGGGACAAGGGCTTGTGTTTAAGCCCTCCTCTTTATCACTTGTTGCCAACTCTAATGCTGACTATACTGGTTCTCTTGATGATTGTTGTTCCACAAGTGGTACTGCACATACTATGGTGGACATCTTGTCACTTGGCGAAGCGAGAAACAAATTGTGGTTGCACGATCATCTGCGGAAGCTGAGTGTCGATCAATGACTTCTATCGTTTCTGAGCTCACATTGTTGGAGAGTCTTCTGAGCGATCTGGGTGTGAAACTCCCCTTTCCGGTCACTCTCTTCAATGACAGTCAAGCTGTTATTCATATTGCTAAGAATCCTATAATCCATGAACGCGCGAAGCAAATCGAAGTCGATTGTCATTTTATTCAGGAAAATGTTCAACTTAGAAAATTAGACCCGAGACATGTGCCTGCAGTTGGATAAGTTCCTGATATCCTTACTAAGGTCTTACCTCGACCATTATATCATCAGTTTCTGTCCAAACTTGGCTCTTACGATTTGTATGGAGTTTTCAGGAGTGTTGAAGGAATCTGTATAAAGGCCGAGCGTTTATCCATGTGTGACCGTCCGGTGTTGCTGCTGCACTATAAAGGGCCGGGTGGTTACCCTTGTGTAACCGCCTAGTGTTGCTTCTTGTTTGTTGTTTGGGAGGTTACCTATGTTGTAACTGCCCGATGTATTTAGTCTCACATTGTTGTTTGTACACACTCTCTCTCCTTCTCTGCTCTATATAAAGAATGGTACACCCATGTAATAAGTAGAATTCTGGAGAATAAAAATTATCATTTTATTCGTATTTTGGGTTTCTATGGTTTCAAAGCAAAAATAGTGATAGCAAACAAAAAAAATGTTGGGGAGAAAAATCTCCAAGAGTGTTTACTGATCCGATTGATGAAAATCGGTAAGGTAGGGTAGATGCTAAATTAGTCGAGGAGTTGGAAACACATTGCCGCTCCCTTAATGATGGAAGTTTGATTCAACTGTGATTCCTTCAGAGACTGAATTGGACCTCAACGTATCTCTGCTGGTGATGTATTGGATGCATTCTGCGTCTCTATGGTGACAAACCTCGACTCTCAATAGACAATGGGAAGAAGAGGAGATTGATGCCTAGATGATGAGGAACATGAAAAATGGTTCCCATAAGCTCAACATTTGGAGGAAAATAACTCTTCCGTAGAATTTTGAGACGATTTCTCCCACCGTATTTTTTACTGACCACTACATTATGAGAGAGAAACTTAATCACTCGTATCAACTAAGTTAAAAACTGAGCTTTGATCATATTCTGATAAGCTTTCCAGGAGACCTTCTTTAGCTTGAATTTCAACAAAGAAATTACAAGTCTAGTTTAAAATAACTTCATAGTTGTAAATCTCGTGGGTGAAAGAGAGGCTCTTGATGTGGGCCTGTCTTCTCAACTTGCCACTTCGTATGTAGTCTTTGGCCGCAAGAAAATGGACTTTTGTTTTAATTGGGTCATGTGGGAATGGGTTGTTAGGCGTAATCTGCTCTGATATTATGTTTAAAACCTACTCATCCAACCAAAAAAGTAGTTGATAATAGGTGGAATGTCCCAATATTTATATTAAATGCGCAACTATATAATTTCCCCATGGGACTATATTCTCAATAATGACGAATGTTATATTATGTATAGGCTGCTGATGCAGTTTAATATACTTGTTTAAGATAATCTATCACCAAAAAAATTGTAGTTGGAGTACAATGGATCTTGAAAATTCAGCCTGTTTACTCCAAAATGATAATTCTCACTTTACATTATTAGGTAAATTTCATCTTAAAATTATTTTGCATGTGGTTCAATTATTTTTTTATAACACCTCACTTGGTTTGGTCAAGCATCTGGAGTGCAACTTCGTGCATCGAGCTTTGGGTAACCATACCCCTAGCACTTTTGACAACATTGGCTACAATAATTCTTCTCAAATCCCTCAAATATTTGAAAATCAGTTTTTTTTAGTATATTCTATTAGTTTAAGCATCTCCATCATTCCTTCTTTATGCCTCCACAAATCATTGAATAGATGTCTCGCCACCATTGTGCTGCCTTGGTGCCGCCTACCATTGCGTCTTGTTGGACCACTGTCAGTGACGGGCTTGATCACATTTTTCACAGCTCATTCTCCTGAACCATTCATTCTCACCCTTTTCTTCCTCTACGAATATTTTTTCCTGCTATTATATCAGATTCATGTTTTCCCTGTGTTTACTCTGCCTGACCATTCCAATAAAATGATTTTTTAAGCAATTTATGGGAAATGCTTAGTTACCTGCTCAATCCATTTGCCAAAAATAATTTGCGAAGAAGATGAACTTCTGGCCGACGACATTATAATTTTCATCAACCCATTATTCTAGACTCTAAGGATCCATTTGGCACGGCATTCTTTCCCCATTGAGTTTGGACAAAAGCGGCGCCATAGAATGTATGTTTGGCATGCCAACGGTTATGATCGCCACCAAGAAAATAAAGCTACTTTTGAACATAAAAGGAAATGAAGTTTCTTAGGTGAGGTCAGGCGTTCACGACCGCTACTGCCTTGCCAAATGGAGCCTAAGTGCATTCACGAATGAGGCTCCATTTGGCACGGCGGTAGCGGTCGTGATCGCGGTGATTATGAACCATCGTTCGTGAACGCCCGACCTCACCCAAGGAACTTCATCCACTTTTATGTTCATAACTAGTTTTATTTTCTTGGTGGTGGTCGTAATCGTTGTCATGCCAAACATACATTCTATGATGGTGCCATTTTTGTCCAAATTCATCAGAGAAAAATGGTGCACCGAACAAAGCCTAAGAGACTTCTTCCGACAATGGGTCTGAGTGTACATCTCTCCCATCTCTAGTTAAAATCTAATAAGCTATGATCTTCAAGAATTGAGTGATTGTATAAAGATGTCGAATTTGAATACGATAAATTGATTACCACGAGTTTGGCGGAAATGGATAAAACATCATGCGTTGCAGAATATGGGAAGAATGAAGAACGATACAAATGAACAATCACAAACGACACAGATTTACGTGGTTCACCCCAAGATGAGCTACGTCCACAAACAAAAATAGTCGGATCTTCATTATCAAGAACAGAGGCGCTTACAGAGGGTGGACAGATTTCAGAATTCAGAATACCGAATACAAAAAAAACAGAATGCTCAAACCCCAAAAAACGACTGCTTCAGAACAACCACCAAAGTGCCACTTCAAAACTACCTCTAAATTTCCGCATAGAAGATAGAATGACCAAGAGTTTATATTGCACTCCGTACAAATTGACGCGCCCTTGGCACACGCCCGTGCGCCTTGGGCATGCGTCCCAATTAATGCGTCTTTTCGTCACTAAACGTGTAACAACCTCCATGGAACCGTCAGAACGGCACATGCCCGTGTCTCGGGCCGTGTGCCCCGAAACGTCGCGTCTATACCTTCTGGATGCGCCCACTGACTTCTGGAACTGTCCTAACCGCACACGCATGTGGCATGTGTGCCTCGGTCCATGCACCGGAAAAATTTCAGCCGTGGACCCAACCCCCGCGGGTTGTGTTCAGAATTGGTCTGTCGCCTTTGAGTTAGGATTCGAGGCATACAATTAACAACATGAATGGATGCACAATTTTGAGATGAAGGTTATATTGTATTGAGAATTGCTCTCAGATTGAGCTGTATTAATTGTGCACTGCTTGAATAGTTCTCCTTGATTGATTGTTAAGTTTTGATGGCCAGGCTAATCATATCCATTCTAGTAATTAACACAGACCTACCAGTTTGCATGCAATACTTTCAATTAATTGACAATCTGCTTATGATCTTCTTAACTCCAGAGCCTTGCAGACAGTTGTTTTCCACTAAACAAGGGTCAATCCGCAAGCCGTCTACATGGTATTTTACTTTACCCGAAATTACCTGCAAATCTATTTCTACTGTGAGTTTGATGACATTTTTACTGTAGAATTTTTCTTGCGGCAATTTTGTGATGCCCACTCATGTAGTGGAGGGAAAAAGGCATTTTCTAGAGGGGGCAAGGTAATGTGGAAATTGTCATGTTTTTGTTATTATTTTGACATCTCTATGATAATAATATTGACTTCTCTTTATTCTATCCTTCTTGGTTAGGAATAGAGAAACCAAACTTTTCAATCTTAGATACAAGCAGTTTTCTAAGGGCTGCATATTTTTATAACCCAGAAACTTGGGGCCTTTTTGGCTCTGAGGATTTACAACTGTGTAAATAGTGCAGAACTTAGGCGCCCCGCGGTCTGTCGTTTAGCTGAACGCGGGATGAACGAAATTTGCAGAAAATCACAGATTTCTGACTGATCTTGACTGCGGAAGCAGACCGCGATCCCTGCCCCAAACAAACCCTTGTTGTCAAGTGCTTGATATTGTGTTTTTCGAGTCCAATAGAATGGCCTACATACTGTTTTGTTCTCAATGGATGTATTGTAAACAAATATCCATTGAACCTGCTCAAATATGCAGATTCGAGTTTGTTTGTTCACTTATTTTACTCGGTGCAGAAGGAGACAAGTGTATTCTACCTAGCTGTTTGCATATTCATCGTGATGCTGCTGCCTTTGTTCTACGTCATTGTGTACTTGCACCAAAGGTTCGTACCGTTCCATCAATAATAACTGAAAGTGTGGTGTATGCTTAATATTGTTTGTGCCTTTGTAGGGAGATGAGAAATGGTGTACAGGTTTTGAAGCGTATATCGAAGCCAGGGTTAAAGTCGAAGCCCTCTTAACCAAATGATTCTTTTGTACGTTAGTTTTTTAATGATATCTATGTTCTGTCCTTCAAATTTTTTCTATTCCTTTATAATTGTTCCAACCTGTGAGTTCTCTTTCATGCACATGCTGTTGCCTTTAAGCTCCTACTAGGATCTATCAGCCATGACCCTTAAGTTTTTCTTATGCTTACTATCTATTTTGAAGCTGTCCTATTGTTGACTTTCTTGATCTTGGTCCTGCCTATATAAAATTGAGTCATGACTACACTTGAAATCACTTTATCTATAAATCTGTGACTTATATGAAAATTTATTTGTTTTGTGATTAATTATATATAGATACACACGCACACACTAGTGGCTGCGCGTATGGTCCCCCATGTGCAATGTCAGTATCAAAAGTATTGAGCTCTCTCGATGTTTTCTGTAGCACGTTGTGAAAATGATTTTGCACATTGGATATTGAGTGATGTCATATACTGTCAATGCCGTGTACTACACATTTGGGGACCCTGTGCATGGATGCCAGTATTAATTTTTTAACTATACTAATATTATTTAGTTGATATTAAATTTTTTTATTATATTAATAATTATATTGCAGAGATATTTTTATTATTTATATGATATAATAATTGACTTTATAATATACTGTCATATAAATAATAGGAATTATTTAAAAATAAAAATTACTGAAACAAGGATTGTTAAAACAAAAAATAGATGGTTGTAAATAAGTTGGTGTAATGTATTAAAAAAATGCTTTTCTATATATATAACAACAACACTCAAGCCTTTATCCCACTATAATGGGGTCGGCTATTCCTTTGTCGCCATTGTGCCCTATCTTTTGTCATAATCTCATTAATGCCTAAGTACATCATATCTTTCCGTATAGTTTCATTCCAAGTCTTTATTGGTCTACCCCTCCCCCGTTTAACATGCCTAGTGACTAGACTCTCACAACACCTAACAGGTGCTTCTAATGGTCTCCTTTGTACGTGTCCAGACCATCTTAGTCGAGCTTCTCTCATCTTCTCTGTAATTGGTGATACTCCTGTCTTAAACCTGATACATTCATTCCTAATTTTATCCAGTCTCGTGTGTCCACACATCCGCCTAAGCATTCTCATCTCCACAACTCCCATTTGTTGCCCATGTACACAATTCACAGCCCAACACTCAGAACCATAGAGCATCACTGGTCTAGTTGCAGTACAATAAAACTTTCCCTTGAGTTTTAATGGTACTTTACGATCACATAAGATCTCTGACGCGCCTCTCCATTTCAACCAACCCGCTTGGATTCTACGTGTCACAATTTTATCAATTCCTCCGTCTTTTTGAATTATCGATCCAAGATACTTAAAACATTCACTACGAGAAATATCTTGATCACCCAACTTAATAACGACGCCATCCGTCCTTCTTGTACTGCTAACTTTAATCTCCATATACTTTGTCTTTGCCCTGCTCAACCTAAAACCCTTCTTTTCTAAAGTGCCTCGTCAAGATTCAAGTTTTGCGTTTACGCCCTCGCGCGTCTCATCAACCAAAACGATATCATCCGCAAACAATAAACACCAAGGTATTGCTTGTTGGATATGTCTGGTACCCTCATCTAGGATAAGGGTAAAGAGATAAAGACTTAAAGTTGGACCTTGATGTAAGCCAACAGTGATAGGGAATTCCTGTGTTAATCCTCCAGATGTCCTCACCGCTCTTAAGCTTTTCTATATATATAGGATTAATTACCTAAACTTCTCCTAGAAGTTAACATAATTATAGGTTGTACCCCTCTTATTTTTGAAATTACAAAAATCTCTCTTGTAAGTTTACATTTCATTACTTCCAAAGTTTCCCCCTTAGGAGTTGTTGAAAAAGCTCAAAACTTGTATGTATTTCTTGTGTATATAAAAACAAGGAGAGAATACAAATATATAGGAGGAAGAGAGGGAATAAATCCTATACAAGTTGTGGGACTAAAGAGGAGAGAACAAAAATGGGCCCAAAAGATGGGCCCAATACATGGGCTATTCTAACACTCCCCCGCAAGCTGGAGCGTACAAATCGTATGCACCAAGCTTGAACAAGCATTGATAGAAGAGTGTCTTGGAGAGAGCCTTTGTGAGGACATCCGCAACTTGTTCAAATCCTGGGACATGCTTTAGATCGAGCTTTTTCATTTGAACTTTTTCCCGAACAAAGTGACAATCGACTTCAATGTGTTTTGTTCTTTCGTGAAAGACTGGGTTCTTGGCGATATGTATAGCAGCTTGGCTGTCACAAAGGAGAAGAGCCGGTGACGATAATTTTACACCCAAATCAGTGAGAAGACTCTCAAGCCATGTCAGTTCCGATACAACAGATGTCATTGCCTGTATTCTGCCTCAGCTGATGATCGAACAACGACCGCTTGTTTCTTGCTTCGCCATATAACCAAATGTCCTCAAAAGTAGGTGCAAAAACCACTAGTAGATCGCCGGTCATCAAGATAACCAGCATAATCAACATCTGAGTATGCCACCAAAGTTGGAGCAGAAGAAGAGGTCCGGTAAACAAGTCCTTGACCAGGAGCTGTTTTAAGGTACCTGAGAATACGTTCAACGGCCTGTAGATGAGATCTTCGAGGAGAATGCATGTATCGACTGATAAGACAAACAACAAAAGAAATATCTGGTCTGGTAACCGTGAGATAGATCAATTTTCCAACGAGTCGGCGATAATATTCAGGATTCTGGAGAAGTAGATCCGAGTCAGATGCATGGGCGCACAACTTGTGGTTTACATCCATAGGGGTATCACTTGGCTTTCAACCTGAAAGACCAGCATCATGAAGAAGGTCAAGACAGTACTTCTGTTGAGATAGAGTAAGCCCATCCGGTCGTCTGGCAACCTCTAGACCCAAGAAATATCGTAAAAGTCCCAGATCCTTTGTCTGAAAGACGGAGTTTAGATGTACTTTGACTGCCTGTATCCCTTGTGAGTCATCTCCTGTGATAATGATATCGTCAACGTATACTAACAGAAGGATCGTCCCTGTTGGTCGGTGACGAGTAAACAACGAGAAGTCGGCCGAGCTTCGAGTAAAACCAATATCACGGAGGACCTTACTGAATTTTTCAAACCATGCTCGTGGAGATTGTTTGAGACCATACAGAGCCTTTTGAAGGCGGCAGACCTGAGACTCCCCCGTGGTCTCAAACCCGGGTGGTTGTTGCATGTACACCGTCTCCTGGAGGTCCCCATTTAGGAAAACATTCTTGATATCCAGTTGAAAGAGGGGCCACTGGCGATGAACAACGACAGAGATGATGACTCTAACGGTATTGAGCTTGGAGACCTGATGTGAACTAAAGTGGGGGACTGTAGTTTTGAAAATAATATTGCGACGTATTTAAATTATTTGTGCCGCGGGAAACATTCGCGGGACATTTCCAACGAAATAAACGGTCGAAGCGTCGCACACGTACGTAAAGCTACCACACTCGTATGATAACGTCACAAGTACTAAATTCCACAGGCATAGCGAATAAGTGGGTGACAACGCAGATATGAAAGTAACGGTATGTAGGAGGTAAAGAAACTAGGGCAAGCTCTAAATAATTACCATTCATTCATAAAATTTGAGCATAAAATTTACTAAGGCGTGAGAGCGAGGAGGTGCGAGGTATACCCAAGGCGGAGGCAGTGGCTGGAGAGGGGATGGTGGTTTGAAACTTGCGGGTTGCTGGATGTAATTGCTGGAGCAGTGCAGGAAGCTTCTTGGGTTGCTATAGGAATGAAGGCGGCCAGCACTAGAAGGGGAGAACTCGTCGGAGCTGGAGGAGGAGCAAGTTGGTGGGGTCGCCTGAACCCTAAATAGGTTACTACGACAAAAGCGGCGGCCGACGAGAGTTCTACTGCTGGATTCGTCGAAGAGGTAGGCACGCTGGACGGGGCGGAGCAACTGGACGGCGCAGGAATGTCGTAGGTGGCCGTCGGGGACAGGGAAAGTTGCAAGAGGCCTCGCCGGCCTCGGAAAGGAACACCAGAGGCGGCGCCGGAACAGGACGGGGAGGAATCGACCAGGACAGACGGCGTCGGGGGTTCGTCGGGCTTGCAGACTGGAGCTGGGAGAACGACAACAGGAAAAGGTTTTTTTTCCTGTTCGTTCAATTCCAGCCGGCCTCAATGAAAGGGGAAATGCATGATTTTATATGGAGGATTTAGGGTTTGGATTGGCTATTGGCAGCCACTCAAATAACATAGAAACTTTATTTTATAGGAGTAATGGCTATATGAATGAAAAATTTGAAGGCAGTGCTGGCTGCGACGAAGGAAAATTATAATAAAATAATTAATTAAAATTTGCTTGCCCTAATTAACTTACCCCTAAATTACCGGACCTATGCATTTAGGGTCTCGTTGGCCGATCACACCAACGAGCCAAACCAAAACTTGCGTGAAAGCATGCGCGATACAAAATTACATCAAAATGCGCTAATAGCATGCGCGATACAACTCAACACAAAACAACCCAAAAAATGCGTGGAAGTGTGCGCTACAATAATAAACGACAAGTGCGATAAAAATAATAATAATGAGGCTACGCAGGTTGCATCAATTCTCCCGGGGTTGAAAGAGCTCGACCCCGGCGAGACTCGATGTAACCTGCAAGTAGAAAATCCAAGCGTCGATCGGAGAAATGTTGTGTGCTGTCCTGCTGATGTCGTGGCTGTGATCCAAAACGTGCAAGTAACCTCTCATCCCCAAAAGCTTGAAATCCATTATTCAAAATTTCATGCCAAATATTTAAATAAACAGTAATTATTAGAGCTTTCAGCGGATGACAGGGGCGGTATGTGGGGAAAACATGTGGCAGTAGGGGGAACATGAAACAAGTGGAATCAGCCCGTGGAATCAGTGACACATAACGCAACATACGCTCGTCTGATAGACACCCACGAACGTCTACTAGACCTGGATCGAATATCATCCTAGTTTCACCTGCTAACGTCTCACTCAAGTCACAAAATTTTAAGAAGATCCCACTTAGACCGTGAAAAATTTTCCATAGAAAACCTTTGAAGCGGGTGTCCCGATGAGGAGAAAAAAATCTAAGTATTGTCTCGACTCTCTCGAGACTACTAAACCTATAAGCATCAGAACGCAGACGGTAGTGACGTGGTGGTGCAACATGTTGTCCTATATTTAAAGAGAAGTGATGTAGACCAAATGTGTGCGCTCCAAAAACAAAATCAATATGGGGTGGCAACTCGAGGGACATAGGTGAGGGACCACCAAACACAATGTTTGTGGGCGCAAGGGTTTGTGGCGGTAGTGTGCTAAGAACGTCAGGACCAAAGACGCACGAATCTGTGTCACCCAAGATGAGGGTCTCATCACTAACTAACTCCGCTGGGAGAAGAGAAAGCGATGAAGTGTCATCCGAGGTGAGTGACACATCACTAGTAAGTCCTCCCTGAAGTGGGGACACAGGAAACAACTCGGTGGCTGAAGGATGTGAGTCAGTGGGGGAAAGTGGACACACCATGTCAATCGGGAGGAAGGAATGAGAGGGAAAGAACTCATCTTCCTGGAGCAGGGGCTCGGGAAGAACTTCCTCGATCGAAGGGGGTGCTAAAACGGAGACAGGTGGAGACACGACTTCAGTCAAGGTGGTAAAAATAGGAAGAAACTCTTCTTCCTGGAGCATGGGCTCAGGAAGAACATCCTCGACTGAAGGGAGAACTGTAGTGAAGACACGTAGAGTCGCGGCATCAGTCGGGGTGATAAAGATAGGAGGAAAATTTTCTTCCTGGAGCAGGGGCTCCGGAAGAAACTTCTCGACTAAAGTGAGCGTCACAGTGGGGGTGAGTGGAGCTAAAGTGCTCGTCGTGCAGCTGACGAGATGTGGGGGACTAACGAGACACCTAACCTCGAGTTCCACTACGTGAGAAGTGGAAAGGTATGCCGGAGTAGCATAATACGTGCGCGTTGTCACCTCCAGGTTGTGAACGGAGGTGCACAACCCACACAGATTCTGTCGGGCGTCGGCAGTGACACACTCAACATCTCTCATCAAAGCCTTAATGCGCGCATCTAAATCACTCATCATTTTTTTTAAACGAAAAAAAAAACCAAACCTAAAAGTTGAAGACGACCGGCGCTCGGCTATCCCACGATAGGAGTGAGATATCCCAGCAGCCACACCAAACTGATGTGAACTAAAGTGGGGGACTGTAGTTTTGAAAATAATATTGCGACGTATTTAAATTATTTGTGGCGCGGGAAACATTCGCGGGACATTTCCAACGAAATAAACGGTCGAAGCGTCGCACACGTACGTAAAGCTACCACACTCGTATGATAACGTCACAAGTACTAAATTCCACAGACATAGCGAATAAGTGGGTGACAACACAGATATGAAAGTAACGGTATGTAGGAGGTAAAGAAACTAGGGCAAGCTCTAAATAATTACCATTCATTCATAAAATTTGAGCATAAAATTTACTAAGGCGTGAGAGCGAGGAGGTGCGAGGTATACCCAAGGCGGAGGCAGTGGCTGGAGAGGGGGGTGTGGCTGGAAACTTGCGGGTTGCTGGAGGAATTGCTGGAGCAGTGCAGGAAGCTTCTTGGGTTGCTATAGGAATGAAGGCGGCCAGCACTAGAAGGGGAGAACTCGTCGGAGCTGGAGGAGGAGCAAGTTGGTGGGGTCGCCTGAACCCTAAACAGGTTACTGCGACAAAAGCGGCGGCCGACGAGAGTTCTGCTGCTGGATTCGTCGAAGAGGTAGGCACGCTTGACGGTGCGGAGCAACTGGACGGCGCAGGAATGTCGTAGGTGGCCGTCGGGGACAGGGAAAGCTGCAAGAGGCCTCGCCGGCCTCGGAAAGGAACACCAGAGGCGGCGCCGGAACAGGACGGGGAGGAATCGACCAGGACAGACGGCGTCGGGGGTTCGTCGGGCTTGCAGACTGGCGCTGGGAGAACGACAACAGGAAAAGTTTTTTTTTCCTGTTCGTTCAATTCCAGCCGGCCTCAATGAAAGGGGAAATGCATGATTTTATATGGAGGATTTAGGGTTTGGATTGGCTATTGGCAGCCACTCAAATAACATAGAAACTTGATTTTATAGGAGTAATGGCTATATGAATGAAAATTTTGAAGGCAGTGCTAGCTGCGACGAAGGAAAATTATAATAAAATAATTAATTAAAATTTGCTTGCCCTAATTAACTTACCCCTAAATTACCGGACCTATGCATTTAGGGTCTCGTTGGCCGATCACACCAACGAGCCAAACCAAAACTTGCGTGAAAGCATGCGCGATACAAAATTATATCAAAATGCGCTAATAGCGTGCGCGATACAACTCAACACAACAAAACAACCCAAAAAATGCGTGGAAGTGTGCGCTACAATAATAAACGACAAGTGCGATAAAAATAATAAAAATTAGGCGACACAGGTTGCATCAAGACCGGAGAGAAAGTTTCCTCATAGTCGAGTCCCTGTTGCTGGGTGAAACCACGAGCCACGAGACGAGCCTTTAGACGGTCATCAGCAACATGTTTGATGACAAAGACCCACTTACACCCAACTGGTTTCTGACCCGTAGGAAGGGGAACGACGGTCCATGTCTGGTTGGCCCAGAGTGCAGACATTTCTTCCTCCATGACTGTCTGTCAGCCTGGATGTTGAAGTGCCTCCTGCACAGAGTTAGGAATAGCAACCGAAGAGAGAGAAGTAGCAAATGTGTGTAGAAGGGGAGAGAGGCGATGAAGAGAGATGTAGTTAGCCAGAGGATGAGCAGTGGAAGGCGGTACCTGATCAGCAGGACGCGGAGTATCCGTGGTAGAGGTCGTCTGCAGAGGGGCAACGAAACTGGGAGGGCTACGAGTGTAGAAACGGATAACAGGTGGTTTGGAGGGAGCAGGAGCCTGTGCATGGGAAACCGGCGATGATGGTGTAGTAATGGGAATAACTGGGCGTGGGATGGATGGCGGGAGAGGAGGTGGGGTTAGATCAATGGGTAAAGGAGCAGGAAAAAACGGTTGTTCTTCCCGGAAGGTAACGTCAGCAGAAACGAAGATCTTTCGAGTAGTTGGAGAGTAACAAACATAGCCCTTCTGGGTGCGCGAATAGCCGACAAAGATATGTTTAGCCGCCCGGGGATCCAACTTATCCGAGGATGGCCCTAGACGGTGGACGTAGCAGATGCTGCCAAAGACACGAGGCGGTAGAGGAAAAGCCGGAGTGGAGGGAAACAATAGGCTAAATAGAGTAGCATAGTGGAGGACGGAGGAAGGGAGACGGTTGATGAGAAAGCAGACAGTCGAGACCGCAAAGTTCCAATAAGGCTTGGGAACATTCATTTGAATCATGAGAGAGCGGGCTATATCAAGTAAGTGACGGTTCTTCCTTTCGGCAACACCGTTTTGTTGGGGCGTATAAGCACAGGAGGTTTGATGTAGAATCCCGAATTCAGAACACAAAGCGGTAAACTCGTGGCTGGTGTACTCACGAGCATTGTCGGTGCGTAGAATTTTGAGGGTGGTGTGGAATTGTTTGCGGGTTTCGAGGACAAATGCCCGAAAAATACGGGGAAGCTCAGAGCGATCACGAAGTAAGTATAGGCACGTAGTGCGAAAGTGATCATCAATAAATGTGATAAAATAGCGAAAACCAGAAATGCTTGTAATCTTAAAAGAGCCTTATACATCAGAATGCACTAAATCAAAGGGAGCAGCGCTCCGAGTACAATGCGAAGAAAAAGAAGAACACGGTTGTTTGCCGATGATACATGAGTCACACTGAAAATGAGTAAAAGAAACATCTGGAAGAGCCCGCTGGAGGACCAACAGAGGAGCATGGCCAAGGCGACGATGCCATGCAGTGGAAGAGACTGAAGACAGAATGGTGGGAGAGTCGTCGAGAAGGTAGAGCCCGTTCCGCAGCCGGCCTTTACCAATGGTAGTCTGCGTCCGCCGATCCTGTATAACAAAGGAAGAGGAGGTGAATATAACAGAACAATCAAGATCACTCGTAAGACGTCCAACAGAGAGTAAATTGAACGGGGAACTCGGAACATGAAGAGACGAGCGAAGGGAGATTGACGGGCTGAGAGAGAGATCTGCTGAGCCGGACACGGGAACCAGCGCCCCATTAGCCACAGTGATAGACTTCGGATAAGGAGAATCCTAGTACTGGACAGGCCGTTGCGAAGTAATGTGATGAGTGACACCAGAGTCCACAATCCATCCCAGGCTGGTGGAGAGACAAGCAGTACTTGTATTGGAGACAGAGGCGATGGAGGCAGATGGTGGGTTGAGCAAGCCTTGGAGATGTTGGAGCTGAAGACGGACGGTCTCAAGATCAGGAGAACTAGCATCAGTAACAACAGATGTCGTCGGACGAGAAGGGTAACCAATTTTCCTGTAGCAGTTCGCCTCAAGATGACCATCTTTTCCACAGAAAGAACACTTCGTCCGACCCCCGCCACCACGGCCACGGCCCCGAGAGCCCGATCGTCCCCCCCGAGCAGAAGTATGAGGGGATGGTAGGAGCGGAGGGGCCTGCTGAAGAAGGGCTGGTGGGGGAAGGAGCAGGTGTATCCGGAGGAGGTGATACACGGAGAATCATGGAGCAGACATCAGAGAAAGATGGTGTGTTGGGAGAAGCCAGGACCTGAGCACGAATGCTTTGAAGATGAGATGGAAGACGGGCCATTATGATAGCAATGCATGCGGTTTCCTTCTGAGCGCGCTGAGCAGCAAGATCATTTGTGGGCGGCTGATGCTGGATCCAGGCTTTAGCAAGAGTTTTATCCTGAGCGATAAAAGAGGTCATATCTGAAGCCCCACCAGCGTCGAGAGCAAAGAGGTCAGTTAGTATGTCGTAGAGATGTTGAAGGCTGTCGCGGCCTGAGTATAGGGAATGCAGCTCATCCCACATAGCTTTGGCGGTGTCGTGGTACATAGCCATCTTATAAGGCTCACCATCCAATGAATTCAGGATCCAAGTCTGGACGCGACCATCATTGCGGAGCCAATCATCGGTAGTAGGAGACGGAGGTGCCTGAAGAAGGTGAGGCCGAAGACCCTTGGCCTGAAGAACCCGTCTAACGGAGTGCACCCAAGAGATAAAGTTTTTCTTGCCAGAAAGAGAGATGGTAGTGATCCTCAGCTCATCACGGACTTCAGCAGAGCAAATCGGGCGGTCTGTAGGACAGGTCGGGCGGTCAGTAGACGGACTGGCCGCCGAGCCAGTGGAGTTACCCGAAGAACCCATTAGCAAACCGCAGAACCAAAAAACAGAGGGAGACCGCCGCGAGAAGAACAGGAGGCCGCACGACAAGGTCGCAACGGGAAGGACAAGAGATAACCGCGACCAAAATGCGGGAAGGCAATAGTCTGCACGGTCACGCCGGACACCAGCGATTTGTTAGATCGCGGCCAAAATGCGGAAAGAGAGGAGTCCGCACGGTCTCGGTGAACACAGCAGCGGTCAGAGCACAGGAAGCCGCGATAACTCGAGCGGCAAGAAGGGAGAGAGACTGCGGCGGACAGCAGCAGTCTGCAAGAGAAGGAGCCCGTAGCGGTTAGGATAGAGAAGCACTAGCCCACAGCGGTAAAGGCAGGAGCAGTCCGCAAGGAGACTGCCGCGAGGAGGAAGAGGAGAGCCTGCAGCGGGGAAGGAGGGGTCCGCGAGTAGAGAAGCTCGTGCGGACAGAAGAAGAGACCGCACGGTCAAGAGGAGGTGAGGAGCTCGCAGCGGAAAGAAAGGAGCTCGCAGCGGATAAGAAGAGACCGCATGGTTGAAGAACTCAAGCAGCAAGGAAGGAGACCGCGGCGGACAAGAGGAGAGTCCGCAGCGGATAAGAGAGGTGGCCCCCACGGGTCAGAGCAGAAGATGGCTATAAGAAGCCTGAAGAGGGTGGAACCACGAAGAGAGAGAAGAGAAGCGGATGCAGAAAGGGCAGTCCGCAAAAGCCACGCGGATAAGCGAAGAGCGGACAGACCCGCTGGCCGCAGAAGAGGAGCCCGCGGAGAAAGGCGGGTAGGCTGGAAGGCGGGAGACGCAGAGCAATCTGCGGACAGGAAGGAGGGCGGTCTGGGCGGTTAGAAAAGGGGTAACCGCAGGCTTAGGACCGATCAGGCAATGGCCATATATATATAGTTATAGATATCATGCTAATTATATTATGAATATAATATATTATATACTTCTTGAGTTGAGTGAAACTATATTTGACCTGTAGAAATTCCGGTGTCCAGGATTACTTCACCTCTTTGCACAATATTCAATCTAAATCGCAATGAAATACACAAAAGATAAACCCAACGGGGATGAAATCCACACATAAATCAATATAAAAAGCAAACTTTAATGTATTGCTTAAAAAAACC
Source organism: Platanthera zijinensis (assembly GCA_039513925.1). NCBI lineage: Eukaryota > Viridiplantae > Streptophyta > Magnoliopsida > Asparagales > Orchidaceae > Platanthera > Platanthera zijinensis. The sequence continues at coordinate 22,284,620 of CM077081.1, read as the reverse complement.
AGAGAGAAATAAAAAGCATAAACTTGAGAGAAGCCAAATGCACATTGGTTAGAGAGAGAGTGAATGAAACTAACTTCGATGAAGGAGAATGATATTTTTAAAAGAGAGAAAGGGAGAGAGAGACGGTCTTGATGAATGCGTCTCTTTCGAATGGACGCATTTCTTTCGAATGGACGCATCTCTTTCGAATGAACGCATCTCTTCCGAATGGACGCATCTCTTCCTCATACACGGTTCTTTTCCATTGATGAACGGGCACACAACAAACCAAAGGATGGGGCTCTTGAGAAAAGTTGCGACAATTTTTTTCCTGAAACGGTGTGGTGCTTCACTCGTGGAGTAGAAAAAACGAGAATAGAAAAACTGAAAAATAACTGAAACAAAATATCAGTCCGGTTCAAATGAACTGACTCATCTTGATTTCTTATACTCCCTCTCAAGATGAGACCCCGATACTTTTCTGAGTAAACTTAAGTTTATAAACGTAATCTGGATGCTCCTCGGATATGTATCCCTGCGACTACAACATGAAAATGTCTTTGTCGATCTCCTCATAAAGAAAAACGTTTTTTACATCCAATTGTCACAATCTACAACCTTGTCATGTCGTCAATGCAATCATAACTCGCACCGATGTCATCTTTGCAACCAGACTAAAGATCTCCTCATAGTTCTCTCCATATTTATGCGAGAAACCCCGAGCAACTAGGCGAGCCTTGCACCGCTCCACACCGCCATCTGGTTTCTTCTTGATCTTGTACATCCACTTTCACGTGATTGGAGTAACACCATCCACCTTAGATATAAGATCCCAAGTCGTATTCTTTTTTAGGGCATTCATCTCCTCATCCATGACTTCCACTCCTTTGCGTCTGCGGCTTCGTCATAGCACGACGGTTTTCGCTCATCAAGTGGGCTTGCAAAGTAACATGAAATCATTGTTACCAAATTACCTTCTTTATAGCGAGCTAGTGGCACGATGATCCGCTTCGACCTTCTAAGAGCAGGGCCGCTCTCCACCTCTCTAACTCCTGCCTTCGCAGTTGCTTCCCCGTCACCATGACTTGAAACACTGCTCCCCCTTCTCCGTGACTCTGTTTCCAACGATGTGAGCTCGAAGAGCATGGAGCTCTTGGAGACATAGGTAGAGTAGCTCAACTGATTTTTCATCAGTTTCTTCTTCATGGCTTGGTTCTCCCCTGTTCTCTTCCAACACGGTGTTAGCACCTCCACCATAAGACGACAACTCGTCGAACATTACATCACGAGAGACGATGAACCTTCGAGTGTGAGGGTCCATACACTTCCAGCCCTTCTTGCGCTCATCATAGCCTATGAAAATACACTTTATGGCTTTGACTTCACGCTTTGTCCTTCGTGCATCTAGAACATGAACATAGCAAATCGCTCCAAACACCCACAAATGCTTCACGCTTGGTAGCTCTCCAAAGTCCAAACATAATTTCATGCAGTGACTTCTGAGGCTCTGTTTGGTTGGGCAGTTGTCGACGAAAAGTTGCTGATAGGAAATAGAGTTTGAGAAAAGTGATGTTCTGAATAATAGAGTTTTATTAAAAAAACTGTTTGGGTGAAATGGAGTTTGTAAAACAGAGTTTTGAATAAACTGTTTAGGAATAAAACTGAGTTTTGACTTTTGATTGATTTTTTTTTCATAAAATGATTACCAACCACAAAAATATATAAAAAGGACATTTTTTTCATCTCGACCCCCCCTGCTCGCACTCATTGAAACCTCGAAACACACAAACTCACCTTCTTTAGTACATGTTAGTGCAACGTATAAATGAATTAGCATTTATAATGATAATATTTCTTAAGACTTTCTCTTAGGCATTGTATCTAACAGCATGTATGCACTTTAATAACAACAAAATCCTGATTTCAAGCAATAAAATAATAAGGCCCTCTATAATTTTAAGTGCAATAGAAATTCCAAATTTGCCAAATGTAGTGTAGTAGCATTCTATATCCTGGAAGAAATTTCTGGATATGCAAGAATATGCAACAGTTTTGTGAGCATAGAACGCCATGAAGTAGGATCGCCGCCCACTTGGATTAGAATAAGAACAACATAGAAGAAGCAGTGAATTGGGATGATAGAAAGATGAGAGTGCATGATTGATAGCATGAAGAAGAAAGAAATCGAGGAATATATACCTTGGTTCGAGCAGCGACCGAAAGCTTCGGTAGACGGTAGATATGGAAGCACCGTAAGCAATCGGTTCGCCAGAGACCCGGAGCCCATTTAGATCTGAGGTTCTGCTCCCAGAAGTTTTAGTGAAGACAGGGTTCGCTGGCGAGAAGAATCGCTTTCCTTCTTCAAGATTAAGGGTTCTTGGGTTCCAGGAAGTTTGATGAGGACTGCACACGTTGTTTTACTTGCACAGTTCTGTGAGCATAGACAGAGGGGGGATTCTCTGTCGGAGAAGAAGAAGGAAGCTAGAGAAGGAGGATCTTTATGCCGGAGAGGGAGGTGAGTCACAAGCAGGGGGGAAGTCACGATTCACGCGTGACCAGGGGAAGTTCCGAGGCGCGTCTGGACTGAAGATCTTGGGCGCGGATGCGGTACAGAGGGAAATGGCGGATGATAATAAACGGAGTTTAATAGATCCACCGAACCAAACACTGCAGCGGAGTCTATCTGCTCAACCAAACACCACCTGATTGTTTGAACTCAACGACAACTTATTGATTACATATGTCGCACAAACTATTTCCTTCGCTCATAAGGCCTTGGGAAGGCCTTTGGCATGCAACCAACATCAGCAAGTTTCAGAAATGTGTTGTATCTTCCTCTCCGCCACTCCATTTGGCTGTGGTCTATAGACACAAGATAACTCTCTTCTGATCCCATGCTTCCTGCAGAAAGAAGAAAACTCAACGGATGTACACTTCCCTCGTTGTCAGTTCTCAACTTATTTATTTTCGTCACAAACACACCTTTCACTTGCTTTTTGAAATTCAAAAAGTTGACAAACACCTCTGACTTCTCCTTCAAAAAATGCACTCACATGTGGCATGAGAAGTCATCCACAAACAATAACATATACTTGTTCCCTGAAAAACTTGAGGTGGCAGTCGGCCCCATCACTTTGCTATGAAGGCACTCCAGTGGCATATTGCATCTCGAGAGAGACGTGTCAAATGGAAGGCGACGTACCTTTCCAACCTCACATCTCTCACATACATGCCTGCCCCCAAAAGAAGATAAGCAGGGTAAGTTCCTGACTATACTCTTCGCCACCATCGCTCTCAACTTCTCTATTCCGACATGCCCCAACCTTTCATGCCAAATCACAGCACTATCATTGACCTTCATCTTGTCCACGTATGACGTCGCGAAATGAGCAAATATATCACGAACCCGCAGTGTGATTCACCTCCACCTTCACCAAATCTAAGTTCCGTAGAAACTCACGTCCTTAACCCAAATAGCATGTGGTACCCAACACAACCGCATTTGTCACTGAAAACAAATTCTTCTTCATATACACACTTTTCAGCGTGAGTGCATTCCTATCACTGTCAATTGTCATAGACCCCTCCTGCTCCACTGGATAAATAGTGTTGTTTGTCCTCATGATTGCATCATGTCGTTCATACTTTCGCAGAGATGAGAACTTGAACCAGTCACCGGTAAGGTGATACACACATCCGGAATCAATGTTCCAATTGTCTTCGAAGTACACAGAGGCCAAAGCTTCCACAATGGAGATTTTCTCCGCAAGGCAACACCTCCCCTAACCTTCATCTTCCATTGTACCTTCCTCCTCTACTATATGACCTGGTGTGAGGTTGACTCTACAATCATGCTTGTAGTGTCAAACCTTGTTGCATCTGAAGCACTTGACATCTCTCTTTCCTTTAGCATTCCTGGGAGGAAAACAAGTGCCGCCCTCCCTGGATGAGGTAGAAGGACATTCTCCGTCATTCTGCTTCTTCCTATCCCAGTGTTTCTTCTTCCCAGTGTACCAAACGTCACTGCCTGCCTTCACTAGAGATAGACACCCCTGTCATCTGTCTAGCTAAACACGCCTGAGACGCCAAGAAATTCTTTAACTCCATCAAAGACGGTTGAGTAGCCCATCTCTACACCGTTGTGACAAAAAATACTTCTTTCGCAACCCCCTGATAATATTAATATGTCTCTTCAACTTCATCTTACCACATTCTTCTCTTCCGAATGGATGCGTCTCTTCCGAATGGATGTTTCTCTTCCGAATGGCCGCTTCTCTTCCATAGATGAAGGACCTCCAAGCAAACCAAAGGATGCGTCTACTAAGAAAAGTTGCGATAGATTTTTTTTTCTAAAACGGTACGGTGCTTCACTCGTGAAGGAGAAAAAAATCAAAAAATTGAAAAATAACTGAAATCAAATGAACCAACCGACTCGTCTTGATTTTCAATATGACCAAGCCAGATCAAACTGAATATAGACTCGAAGCCCAGTTCGAGTCCGACCTCCATTGTTAACTACTATCCTTCTTTACAGAAGCATTCTTCCATTCGAATTCCTGATGGTTACATTGACTCGCCAATTTCTTTCAGGTTCCTGGGGTTCATGAGCTTTTCCACACTAATCCTTTTGAACTTCGTGAATTGAATTTGCTGGAAGGAAGCAGTGGTGGCTGATACACTCCGCTGTTCATCGGCATGCAAATATAGTTGTTCCTGGGTTTGCTTTCATTTAATTGAAACTCGGGATGGGCTTCGCCTTCTGATCCAAACTATATCTTTCATTATTTTTCGTCTTTAACTAACACTTGCTTCCTTCTGTGCATATAAACTTGTTATAAGAAAAACTTAGCTTTTGAAATACGAATTTCTTCCGCCTTTTTCCCCGCCGGGATTTAAGTTTGGAATTTGTGCTGAGGAATTCAGTGTAGATGGAGCATGACTATCACTGTTTTTTGTTCTTCGCCCTGCAGGATGCAGCTTGCTGGTCAGTCCTAATGAGCTCGCCATGAACATAAATGGGGGATTATGCTGATTAACAAACATTTAAAGGTCAAAATTGCCAATTTTCCATATTTGGGCATGCTTGCTGACTGACATTGACCAAATGAGGAGGAGAAATTTGATCATGCAACCGTTGTTCTGTTATACTATTTTTTATCTATGTGAATCCTCTATCCTGCTGTGTTATTATTATTATTATTATCGTCATCATTTTTATAGCAAATATGGGCTATATTCTTTCGTGCCTTTTTTTTTATTACTATCCATCTATATTATATTACAAGTGACAGGCACGGGCCTTCGGCCCTGGGGGCATTCGGCGGGGGTGCAAAAATCGGCGGGGTGCGACATTCGTCGGGATGTGATATTCGCCGGTGGTGCAACATTTGTCGTGGGGACGACATTTGTTGTGGGCGGCGACATTTGTCGTGGACACAACCCGCCACTATGGCCTCGCGTGACAGTACCTGATCGACGACGGCGGGCTTTGCCCGCTACCAGCGGGCTCCGCCCGACCCGCAACATATACATATGAGTACTCAAAATGATCGTAAAAAAATATAAATCAAGAATATAGTTTTTATTTTGTAAAACAAATTATATTTTAACATTAAAACATTAATTTTTCTCTTGTTATTCCTAGCTAGAGACAAGTTTTAGGGTATCTAGTATTTTTATTTTTTGTATTTTAATATTGTAAAGTTATGTAATTATCTAAAAGTACATTGTTTTTATAATATACTAATATAAAGTTTGGTATAATCGTGTAATTATGAATACAACTATAAAGGAAATATAAGGACATCAAACAATGTCTCACCAAAGAGTAGTTTTCGTATATTATTAGAGATGTTGCGGTCTAACTCGATGCTCCGGTCGGGCCGGATATTCTTGGGCCGTCTTAGCTCTCGGAACGGTCGAGCGCGCACACAGTCAATTGAAGAGTGAGGGATGGACACGGGAAGTTTTGACGTGGAAAACCCTTCAACCGGGTAAAAAACCACGTGACCGGGTCGGTGCCGATCAAAATCCACTAGTTTGCTGGAGTTTTACAGTTTGATGGGGGAAACCGGGGCGACAGGCCGCTCCCGTTACAATCTTGAGGAGAGAGAGAGTATATGCACTCGTTGGTGGGCAACAGACTGCCGCGCCAACGGGACTTGGATGGTGGAAATGCGCGAGGTACTTCAGTTGCACGTGCTCGGAGGCGACGCGTGTCCTGGGGTTGTCGTAGCTTCCTTTGTGCGTCTTCCTCGGTCCTTGGAGTGTTCCCCTTGTAACTGGGCTCTGATGGGGTGCCAATAACCGATGACGGGTTCTGGTAGCTGTTGGCGGGTGTTAATATCCGTTGGTGGCCGCTGGAGGTTGCGGGTGGCCGTCGGTGGTTGGCGGCGAGAGGCGGCCACCGGTGGTTGACGGCGAGGGGCGGCCGCTGGCAGAGAAAACGGGAGAGCTCCCACCTGAGGAAGAAGAAGAAGGGGGAAGCGTAGGAGGAGAAAGTTGATTAAATGAGGAGCCCCTGGGGTCCTTTTATAGGCTCCAGGGGGAAGTTATGGCGGGCCCCACCACTAACATAGTGGGTTAGTGGTGGGGAAATGGGTGGTTACCCCTTAATCGGACGGTAGGGAGGGCTCTCCCCTTGATCGGACGGTCGGGGGGGCTTCCCACGATGGCGGGCCGTCATGACGGCGGCGACAGCGGACGGCCGGCGAGGGAGGTCGGCGGCGGCCAAGGTCACGGCTGGCCATGGCCGCCGGCCATGGCCGGGGCGGCCATGGCCCCGGCCGGCCATGGCCGGGCGGCCATGGCCACGACCGGCCTTGGCCGGGGTGGCCGGGGCGGCCATGGCCACGGCCGGCCATGGCCGGGCGGCCATGGCCGGGGCGGCCATGGCCACGGCCGGCCATGGCCGGGGCGGCCATGGCCGGGCGGCCATGGCCCCGGCCGGCCATGGCCGGGCGGCCATGGCCCCGGCCGGCCATGGCCGGGCGGCCATGGCCGGGGCGGCCATGGCCCCGGTCGGCCATGGCCGGGGCGGCCATGGCCGGGGCGGCCATGGCCCCGGTCGGCCATGGCTGGGGTGGCCATGGCCGAGGCCGGCCACGGTCGTGGTGGCCGTGGGAGGGCCAGCCGCCGGTGGTGGCTTGGCCTCTTGCCGGCGGCGGTTTCTATGGCGGCAGTTTCCCCATGAGGGGAGGGAGTGGGGGTCCGCCCCCATCATCTCCATGAGAGATCATGGGGGGGTGGGACCCACCCATGACTTTCCATAAAAAGGGGGAACCCATCAAATGCCCCCCAAATCTCTACTTGTCCGGGAACGAAGCGAGCGTGAGGAGAGATTTCTGGAATTCCTTGCTGTCATGGTGGGTGCCGACGAAAGATCCGAGGCGGCGGCGATGGATTGCGGCATTATGTTGCGTGGAGGCTTGGCGAACGGGTGCCTGGATGCCTGCGGACGGGGGCCGGTGCGGTACACGAGTGTCATAACAGCGCGTGCGAGGAAAGGCCGCTGGGGCGGGCTCTGGCCGTGCGAGCTAGCAGCGTGCGGGCTGACCGCGCGCAGGCCTTGCGCGAGCTAGCAGCGCGCGGGCCGCACGCGCGCAGGCCGCGTGCGCGGCCATACGCACGCAGGCCGCGCGGGCTGGCCGCGCGCGCAGGCTGGCCGCGCGCGCAGGCCTTGCGCGCGCGCGCAGGTTGTGGGCGCGCAGGCCGCGGGCGCGGCCGCACGTGCGCAGGCCGCGCGGGCTGGCCGCGCGCGCAAGCTGGCCGCGCGCGCAGGCCTTATGCGCGCGCAGGCTGGCCGCGCGCGCAGGCTGTGGGCGCGGCCGCACGTGCGCAGGCCGCGCGGGCTGGCCGCGCGCGCGGGCCTTGCGCGCGCGCAGGCTGGCCGCGCGCGCAGGCTGGCCGCGCGCGCAGGCCTTGCGCGCGCGCAGGCTGGCCGCGCGCGCAGGCTGGCCGCGCGCGCAGGCTGGCCGCGCGCGCAGGCCTTGCGCGCGCGCAGGTTGTGGGCGCGCAGGCCGCGCGCGCGCAGGCCCTTCTCACCTCGGCCACGCGTGCTCGTGTCGCGCGCGCACGTGCTGGCTGCCCGTGCAAGTTTGGCGCGTGGCTTGTGCGCGTGGGCTCTTGCTCGCCCTGTGATTCTGGAAGCACCGTCATGGGACTTTCCGTACTTGTTATAATACGCGCAATTGCGCCTTATGTGCGCAAGACGCGAGGTATGTAACGTGTGCACAAGGTACGATGTGCACGGTATGTAATGTGTATGATGAGTGAGTGATGCGTGCGCGATACACGCTGTATATGCGATGTGCGCAAGGTGTAACATGCATGGCGGACTAAGCGCTCAAGGGAAGAGATTACTGAGATGTGGAGTTTCTGTTGCCCCCCGAGTGTATCACCGAGTACTTTTTGTACAAGGTCGAAAAGGGAAACTTGGTGCGGCAAGGCGCATGGGTGCAAACACGGCGCCTCCATTTTTATTGAGGCTGACTGATACCTCCGTTGGTGAAGTTGATGTTGTTTTACGTGCAATGTCGTTTTGTGCGAGACTGACTCGCGATCATTGCTCGCACAAGCTTGGGTCGTGACTTTTGCTCGCACGAGCTTGGCTCGCACAAGACTTGCGTGTGACTTTGCCTTGCGCGGTTTGTGGCCGCGGCTTAGCTTTCGCGAGGGTTGTTCGCATCTTAGATTGCACGAGGGCTGCTCGCGGCTTAGTTTGCGCGATGGTTGCTCGCGGCTTAGTTTGCACGAGGGATGTTCGCGGCTTCTTCGTGAGGGGGGCAGGCCCCCACGGTGTCGTCAGAGAGTGTAAGTACTCAATCCGACCATCGGAGAGCGTAGGTGCTCAATCCGGGTGCCAGAGAACGTAGGTGCTCAATCTGGGTGCGATCGCGAGGGGGGCAGGCCCTTGCGATGGCGTCGGAGAGTGTAAGTACTCAATCCGACCGTCGGAGAACGTAGGTGCTCAATCCGGGTGCCGGAGAACGTAGGTGCTCAATCCGGGTGCGATCGCGAGGGGGGCAGGCCCTTGCGATGGCGTCGGAGAGTGTAAGTACTCAATCCGACCGTCGGAGAACGTAGGTGCTCAATCCGGGTGAGATCACGAGTGGGGCAGGCTCTGATGATGGAATGACGTTTAAGGGGCAAAGTTGCTGAAGAACTTGCTTGTTCGGTTTGCCAGCACAGTTTTATCTTAAAACAAATATGATATTGTACTTGAAAATAAACTTGGTTCGTGCAAGCCTGAGCTCATGTCTTTTACTGTTCTAAAGTGGCAAAGCAAGATGATGGAAAAAGCAGACGATTAACACCATTAATAAAAAATATGGAGGGATGGATGCGACGCAAATTCCGGGTCGCAGGTATGTTGTAGAGGGTCGTCCTGCGTCGGGGAGAGCGTCCGTCTTAGGTATTCATTGCTGGGGATCCGACGATGGTCTCTATGTTGCCTACCATCTGCCTTCCTCCACCGTTTCCTTGTGCTTGGATCTGTGCTTGTCCTTGCAAAAATCTCCCGAGGAGCCCCTGGCGGACAAGACGTTCAATTTCATTTTTTAGACCGGCACACTCTTCAGTGTTGTGACCCGTTGCGCGGTGGAACTCGCAGTATCTTGTCTGGTCTGCCTTGGGGTTTGGTCGTGATGCTCTTGGTCGTTGGAAGGCTGGATTATTCTGAATGGCGTACATCACATTAGTGCGGGTGGTATTCAGAGGGGTGTATTCCTGAAATGGATGTTGCCCCCCATTCCTTGGGAGGTCTCGCTGGCGGCTACTGCGGCGACGCTCACTCTGACATCGCTCTTCTTGTCTTGTGAGGGTTGGTTCCTCTTCTTTCCTCCTTTTCTGTCCTCCTCCAAACTGCTGTCGGTGCGCTTCAATAGCTTCGTCGGCTGCTATCTGGGCCTCGACCCGATGAACAAGTTCTGGATAACTAGGCACGGTCTCCCTCATGAGTGCTGAATAAAAGCCGCTGGGGCGGAGTCCGCCAAGGAAGACGCCTCTGAGAAGCTCAGGGTCGACGCCTGGAATTTGACGTGCCTCAGAGGTGAAGCGGCGAAAGAAGTCCCTGAGGGACTCTCCTTCATTTTGTCGAATACCTGAAAGGTGAGAGGGATCGCGAATGATTCTCCGATTTGCGATGAACTGGTCAGTAAATTGCCGGGTCAGCTCTGCGAAGTTGGTAATGGTGCCAGCTCTCAGGGAATGGAACCATGTGCGGGCCTGCCTTTGAGTGTTGTTGGGAACACTTGGCAAAGCAACTGGTCTGGAGCATTGTAAATCCTCATGATGGTGGTGAAGTGATTGACATGTTCGAGTGGATCATAGGTTCCATCGAATGTCTCGATGTTTGGAAGCTTGAATCCATGTGGAATGGGATGATCGAGGATTTGCGGCGTCAAGGGGGAGCCTTGGCAGAGCGGTCGGTGAGCCTGAATGTCTCTTCTTCCAGCCTGGCGGTATTCTTCGGCTATAACTTCTCGAATTTCCTCCCGAGTAAATCTTTCGAGAGGAGGGGGTGAATGTCGTCGGCGAGGAGGTGATGAAGATGATCTGCTCTTACTCCTCTTTGAGCTGGGTAAGTGGAGTTGGCGGCGTCAAAATAATCCTCGGGTTCTTCCTGGACCCTTTCCGGGTTTGGTTGCAGCGGAGGATTTGCTGGGGCTGGCGGCATCGAGGGAACAGGAGGTGCTCCCATGTTTCGGAGTAATGCAAGCATTTCCGTTTGTTGTTCTTCCATTTGGCGGACGCGGCCCTCCAGGGCGGCGACGGGAGCGAGAGCTACTTCGGCAGTCAGTGGCACGTCTACCAGGGAGTGAGAATGTGCTGGTTCAGTGTGTCCGCCAAGTGCGGACCCTTCGGCGGTGCGGGCATTTCTTTTTGCCATCGCGGTTGCAGGGATGGTGAACTTGCTCTGCGAATGAATGCTGGGAATGTTTCCCACAGACGGCGCCAAACTGTTGCGGTCTAACTCGATGCTCCGGTCGGGCCGGATATTCTTGGGCCGCCTTAGCTCTCGGAGCGGTCGAGCGCGCACACAGTCAATTGAAGAGTGAGGGATGGACACGGGAAGTTTTGACGTGGAAAACCCTTCAACCGGGTAAAAAAACCACGTGACCGGGTCGGTGCCGATCAAAATCCACTAGTTTGCTAGAGTTTTACAGTTTGATGGGGGAAACCGGGGCGACAGGCCGCTCCCGTTACAATCTTGAGGAGAGAGAGAGTATATGCACTCGTTGGTGGGCAACAGACTGCCGCGCCAACGGGACTTGGATGGTGGAAATGCGCGAGGTACTTCAGTTGCACGTGCTCGGAGGCGACGCGTGTCCTGGGGTTGTCGTAGCTTCCTTTGTGCGTCTTCCTCGGTCCTTGGAGTGTTCCCCTTGTAACTGGGCTCTGATGGGGTGCCAATAACCGATGACGGGTTCTGGTAGCTGTTGGCGGGTGTTAATATCCGTTGGTGGCCGCTGGAGGTTGCGGGTGGCCGTCGGTGGTTGGCGGCGAGAGGCGGCCACCGGTGGTTGACGGCGAGGGGCGGCCGCTGGCAGAGAAAACGGGAGAGCTCCCACCTGAGGAAGAAGAAGAAGGGGGAAGCGTAGGAGGAGAAAGTTGATTAAATGAGGAGCCCCTGGGGTCCTTTTATAGGCTCCAGGGGGAAGTTATGGCGGGCCCCACCACTAACATAGTGGGTTAGTGGTGGGGAAATGGGTGGTTACCCCCTTAATCGGACGGTAGGGAAGGCTCTCCCCTTGATCGGACGGTCGGGGGGGCTTCCCACGATGGCGGGCCGTCATGACGGCGGCGACAGCCGGACGGCCGGCGAGGGAGGTCGGCGGCGGCCAAGGTCACGGCCGGCCATGGCCGCCGGCCATGGCCGGGGCGGCCATGGCCCCGGCCGGCCATGGCCGGGCGGCCATGGCCACGACCGGCCTTGGCCGGGGTGGCCGGGGCGGCCATGGCCACGGCCGGCCATGGCCGGGGCGGCCATGGCCGGGCGGCCATGGCCCCGGCCGGCCATGGCCGGGCGGCCATGGCCCCGGCCGGCCATGGCCGGGCGGCCATGGCCGGGGCGGCCATGGCCCCGGTCGGCCATGGCCGGGGCGGCCATGGCCGGGGCGGCCATGGCCCCGGTCGGCCATGGCTGGGGTGGCCATGGCCGAGGCCGGCCACGGTCGTGGTGGCCGTGGGAGGGCCGGCCGCCGGTGGTGGCTTGGCCTCTTGCCGGCGGCGGTTTCTATGGCGGCGGTTTCCCCATGAGGGGAGGGAGTGGGGGTCCGCCCCCATCATCTCCATGAGAGATCATGGGGGGGTGGGACCCACCCATGACTTTCCATAAAAAGGGGGAACCCATCAAGAGATATTACCGGACTATTTGTTATATGTTATTTAACTTCATACCTGAATTTCATTTAAAAGTTTTTAATAGTCTAATGAACATTAAACAAATGTCTGTGCTTGATCTTGTTGGAGTAGAAGGCAAATATGTATGATGGTGGTGCCCAATCACTCCTATGGGGGCACCGCGCTGCGAACGATGGCATTTTCACACATGGATATGTGCGTGCGGGGATATCATGCGACATTTGGAGGCTGCCCATCTTGATGGCTTCAATTGAAAGCGGCAATTATGAACCATTGTTCGTGGCCGTCGGACCTCACCCAAGGACTATCATCCACTTTATGTTCAAAAATAATTTTTTATCTTGATGGCCATCATAATCATTGTCATGCCAAACATACATGTTGTAGTAGTGAAGTTTTTGTCCAAACTCATCTGAGCGAAAACGCTGTGTTGTTAAACAGAGCCGTAATTTCCTTATATCTAAAGTAGAGTTGAGGAGTTTTGGATTCTTTTGCTGATAGTTTGGAGGTTTTCTTGAAGGACTGTTCAGATATATTGTCTTCTATTTCTTTAGCATTGCAGAGGCTTTGTATTCATAACCTATTATGTGCAAAATGTAATGATAAAACACTGAAACACTATAGAGTCGAAAATCCCTTGAATAGAATAGAAGAGATTCGGTCAATTTGAACTTTACATCTTGCTGCTTCCTCTCTCGTTTTTTCTTAGCAGCAATTTAAAAAATAAATAAATAATCTATATTATATTCTTTGCTTAATTTCATAATGTTTTTTTTTTGGTACTTTGATACAAGAAATAGAGAGAGATAGAGAGAGAGGGAGAGATGTTCTCCTCTTAGGCCTTAGCTAACAAAAGTTGGTGGCGTCCTGGAAATCTGTGTGCCTGTTTGTGCTCAGTACCCTTGGTAAATGGGCGGTGGCGGAGATGCGTAGCTAAATCCACCGGTGGGTGGGAGGACCGGAATGTCCGGAGTTTGCGGCGATACGGTTGGCGGCGGCGGACGAGGAGGTGAGTGAATCGGAGGTGGCGGTGAGCTGATTAGAGGAGGGGGCGAACCTATCGGAGGTGGGGGTGAATATACTGGCGGAGGTGGGTAGCGGGCAGGAGCCGGAGGGAATGGAATGATCGCCTGAGGGGGCGGTGGCGAATGTTTAGGGGGTGGTGGTGAGCGGAATAGCGGAGGTGGAGGGGGTGAGAAGACCGGTGGAGGTGGCGGCGAGGTCAACGGAGTGGAGGATTTGGGCACCGGAGCAATAGCAAGCTGGGGCGGTAAGCTTATTGGTATTGACGGGGATTCCTGTCCGGGTGATGGTGGCGAGGGAATGGGTGAAACTGCAGAGCTGCCTTCCGGAGGAGGTCTAGGCGGAGGAGGCCGGTTTCGGATTATCGGCGACACCTCCTTTGCTGGAGGCGGCAAGTTCACGACAGGCTCAGGAGCATATTCAGGCGACGGAACTGGAGCCGAAGATGGGCTGCTTTGAGGTACTGGCGTCTCCGCCGGAGCTGGAGGTAGTTTTACAGGGGCCGGAGCTGATATTTCCGGTGCTGGCGCCGGAGCAGATTTTTCAGGCGCCGGAGCAGGCGAGTCAGTTCGTTTCACTGGCACTGTTGGAGTGGGAGCCGGAGCAAATATCTGCCTCACTGGTGCTGGAACCGGAGCGTGTTCCACGGGAGCAGCTGGAGCGGTAGCTATAGGAGCCGCAGCAGGGGATGGTTGTGCCGGCGCTGGAGCCGGAGCGGGCGATGGGGGAGCCGAAATTGGTGTCACCGATGCCTCTGGAGTGTGAACAGCCGGAGCTGGAGCAGGGGATGGAATCCCCTGTGCTGGAGCAGGGGATGAAATCCCCGGTGCTGGAGCTGAAATTGGTCTTTCCGGCGGGTTCGGCGTGATCGGCGCCGGTGGGGCGGGCGGTAGGCTGGGCTTGCTTCCGGAACCAGCGGCACATTTGGATTTGCTGCAATCCACCGGCTTGTTGGCCACAAGAGCGCATTCTCTTGCCGTCTTTTGTCCCTCCTGATCGACAATGCAGTTGCTCTTATCACCAAACACCACGCCGGGCCTCCAGTCAGTGGAGCACTCAGCCGCCTTGCCTTTAAAGAAGTTGAAGGAGAAGGTCAGGTTTACAAGCTTCGGCAATCTACAAATCTCGTCGGCCACCACTCCGGTAAGTGCATTGTGAGCCAGATCAAGCTCCTCCACATTACTCAGCCCCGCGAATGTCTTTGGCACCCCTCCGGTGAAGAAGTTATTACTCACGTCCAACACAGTAACATTAGCCAGATTCCCAATCTCCGGCGGAAGGCAGCCGGAGAGATCGTTTCCGATGAACAATATTTCGTTAAGAGAGCCAGACATGTTTCCGATACTCCCGGGGATGCAGCCGGTGAACCGATTGTTGGCAAGAATGATGGCAGAAGCAGGGGAGCTGCCCAGATTCTCAGGGATTGCAGAATCGAAACGGTTGTCGTTGAGAAAAACGGCATCGAGATCCTTTTCGAAGAGGCCGGCGGGCAAGGGACCTTCAAAATTGTTATACCTAAGATCAAGGTATTTGAGGGCGGGCATGGACATGACGACTGAGGGAAAGGGGCCGACGAATCGATTGTTGCTGGCGTCCAATTCGTAGAGGCGGGAGAGACGGGAGAGAGTTTTGGGGATGATGCCGCAGAAGCGGTTGGAGTTGATGTGGATGAGGGCGACATCAGTTAGGAGGCTGAGCTCGGCGGGGAGGTGACCGGCAATGTCGGCGCCGTTGAGATCGATTCCGGCGACGACATTTACGGCCGGGTCATCGAGGGCGGGACTGCAGAAGACGCCATTATAGGAGCAGACGTCGGGACCGGACCAGTTCGCCGTGGTGTTGAAGGGGTCGGAGTAGAAGGAAGATTTCCAGGTCTGGAGGGCGATGTAAGCGCGCCGGAGACGTGGGTTTTTTATTTGGACGGCGCCAATGTCGAAATCATCGGGGAGGTCGGTGGTTTCGAGCAGCTGTCGGCGGGAGATAGAAGCAGCTTCTAGGGAGGAAGCCGCCGGCGGGGAGAAGAAGAGGAGGAGGAGAAGAAGGGAATGGCCCAAGGCCTCCATGGTGGTTGAACCCTCGGAGGGGCCTCAAGCGGGTGGCCGAGAAATTGCGGAGGGGGGAAGGATATAAGGGCGAGTGGGAGAGCTTTGCGGCGGAGGAGAGAACGCCATGGGTGGAGAGGAGGGAGATTCGCGGCTGAAGTAGGATGATTTTCTGTTCGTCTCTCCATTTCGGGATGAGAGAGAGAGAGCGCGCGCGTCTGCTTCAGCTCCCGCTTCTGTTCTCCGATCCTGGTTCTCCCGCCACCCCTCTCTTTCTAAATCTGGGACGAAGAGAGTTAGTTTCTCTCTCTCTCTCTCTCTCTCTCTCTCCCGTGTGCACAAAATAGAAGATGACAACGATTGCCAGCAACTGAATGGAGGAGAAACGACTTTTTCAAGAGTATGGCTGAGGTTCTTAACTTCTTAACCCAAATTGATTTTTAAAAATCTATATGTTAATAATGTTATAAGAAGAAAACAAAAATATCTGGCATAAAAAGCATAAATATCTTGACATAACTTATTAAAGCTTTTAACAAATAATTAATAATTGTAAATGAATTCTAAAACCGCTATTTGTAATAGGAATAGCTGGCAGTATTCTAAAAAGAAATAGAAGCAGTATTCTAAAAAAAAATATCAGCATTGTCAAATAAGTTAATATTGATGAATCATATGTTGAAATTGTGTTATTATTGATGAATCATATGTTGAAATTGTGTTATTATTGATGAATCATTTGTTGAAATTGTTGAAGTACAAGCGAAGTGGAGTGAGGCTTTCTGATATGTCAGACCACAGAGACCGCCAGCGCTCTAACGGGTAAAAGGTGGCGGTTAGCCGGTTTTCGTCTTCTCTTCTTCTCTCTTGCGGTCTGGTTTAGCATGCATCCTGGAAAGTAATCGAGCGGTTAGCCTTGTCTAACCGCGACTGTTGCGGTCTGGTTTGTGAGACCGCATAATCCGCTTAGAGTTGTCAAGTTCTCTGACATGCGATGGGGCATACGGTTTGCGCGGTCTGCGGAGACTAACCGATCAGTTCGTTAGGGCCTATTCGTGCGGTTTCTGTCGAAGTTCACTGGTTGCATGGACTTGATCATGGTGTTATGACAAGTTCAGTTTGTTGCCTAGTTCGTCGAGACCGCCTGGTTGTGCGGTCTGCTTCTGGTGTTCGCGGAGATCGGTTGTTTGACTAGGCTCGTATATGGCCTTAGTTGCGTGTAGCAGTGTGCACAGACTTAATGCGAAGACCGTTGTACAGTGTGGTCTGGTGGTTGAGTTCGATAATCCGTCGCAGGTGTGATAATGGATCAGGATGCGTGACTGGATTGCTAAGTCCACGCGGACTGGTGTTGCTGTCCGATCGACTTGGCAGACTGGTTGTTCTTTCCGTTTATGCAAATAGATAGTTATTGTGGCAGACTGACGTTGACATTCGCACTTGTGCAGTTAGGTGGTGCTAACTGCATGATGACGGACGGTTATCCTATCGTTTTGGGGGTGACGACACTCCTCTTGCCCCATATAAATAGGGTCCTCGGTTCGTCATATATAATGAGAACAATGAGAATTCTGTTCCACGGTTTACAGTTTGTGGCATACA
The DNA here is from genome assembly GCA_039513925.1 of Platanthera zijinensis. Taxonomy (NCBI): domain Eukaryota; kingdom Viridiplantae; phylum Streptophyta; class Magnoliopsida; order Asparagales; family Orchidaceae; genus Platanthera; species Platanthera zijinensis. Next base: position 22,267,611 of record CM077081.1, on the reverse strand, counting down.
ATAAGTCGCGGTTTACGCAGCTAAAAGTCTTCTTCCTCGGGGTCGTGAATAGTTCAAATAAGTAGTTCGTCTGGACTCAGCGGGTAGGTTGTTTCTTCGTTCAACAATTATGTTCGCGACAAGCTTTGCGGTCAGGCGATCTCGCGGCCAGGCAACTCGAAGTGACAAACATAGTTGTTTTTTTAGCAGTTCAATAACAAGCAGTCTGCGTGGCTTGGTTGCGGTTTGGCGACTTGGCGGATTCAGCGGACAGCTTGATAGTTAGCGGCTTGTGCGGATTCTGTTATCAGACCGTGTGGTTTCTTCTTGCTTGTAATTTTTTCTGCTTCCATCGAGTACATTGCGAAATCATATCTCGTAATGTATGCCTTGTCTTGTAAAGACATTGATAAAACCAAGTTTTTTTTAAACTATTTTGCTTCTAATCTATTGATTTCTACTTGACTTGGTTGCGGCTGATTGTTCTTGCGACCTTTTCGGCTTCATAGAAATTTTTACATGATATCAGAGGGGTGTTGAGGAGTTAGCAGTTCATCAACCTCAAATATTTGTTATTCCTTCTTGAAATTCAAGTAATTCAGCTTTGAGTAATGGAAGTCGGTTATGCAAGAGGTCTTGTATTTGAGCTCCTAACGCAGACCAACTACAAGAAGTAGCGGTCTTGCATGAAGAGTTATGTTTTGGGTGAAGACCTTTGGGAGGTTGTCGGTGGAGACGACATGCAAGAAGTGGTTGCTACTACCGTGAATGTTAAAGCGGTGAAAACTTGGAGGAGGACGAATGCAAAGACCGAGTTCACTCTAAAGCGGGCTATTTCACCGGAGCTATTCGACCACATCATCGGATGTCGACCAGCTACTGAAATTTGGATGACCTGTTCAACAAAAAGAACGTAGCTTGGCTACAGTTCTTGGATAATAAGTTGGTGAAAATCATTCAAGGAGATCTGTCTATTTCATGTTTCTTTTTGAAGATGAAGAACATTTGCGCTGAGATATCGACGTTGGACCCGAAAGAGCCTATCTCAGAGGCAAAGCTAAAAAGGCATATCATCTGAGCACTGCAGAATGAGTGTATTGTCTTTGTTACTTCTGTGCAGGGCTGAGTCAATCAACCATCTTTGCTCGAGCTGAAAAACCTGTTAGCTTTGTAGGAGAGCTTGGCAAGGGAGATAGCTGGAGTTTTGATCTTAGGGGGAGATGACGAGTCTCTCTTCTCTAGCAAGAAGAAGAGATGAGACAGAAAGAAAAAGTCACCTGTTAACAATGGTTCGTCTTCTTCATCACAGTAGGAGAGGAGCAAGGCTCCTATGCATGATGACGAGAAGAAGAGAGGAAGACCACCGTGCTACAGGTGCAACAAGCTTGTTCACATCAGGAATGATTGTAGAGTCAATCTTCAGGTAGGGCATGTTATAGAAAAGGGAGAGGCTGAATCCAGAGTTGAGGAAGGAGGATGGGGGAGTGTGTTCATGATGGGCACTTGTGTTTGTGCGCTTGCCTCCGTCAACTATCAGGAGGACTGAATCGTGGACTCGAGGTGTAGTCATTACCTCAGCCGGGACGAGTCAAAGTTCTCTTCATTGCAGGAGTATAAAGGTAATGATATTATTACGGCTGATAATATTGTGCATATTGTAGAGAAGGAGAGGACGGTTTCTTTAGGCAGTGATTGGAGTCCACTCACATTGAAGAATGTGTATCACGTGTCTGGGATGAAGGAACATCTCTTCTTGGTGACCAACATTGTAGACACTGGGTATCACGTTCTATTTGACCAAACAGAAGTGAAGTTTCTTCGAAATGTGTCAGCTATGAAAGCTGGCGTCACTTATGTAGGAAGGAGGGTGAAAGACTTGTTCGTGTTAACGAAAAGCTCTTATGTTGATAAGATGAGGGCGAATGACAACGCTACTATCTAACATGAGAGGTTGGGGTATGTTGAAATGAATAAGCTGAAGGCTATGACGGTGAGAGGCCTGGTGTAACACTCTCATCCATCTCGATTTTCGAAGAATATAACGGAAGGTCCAGCCGGGGCTCCGCGCCTTATTCCATGACAGTCAGTGGAGTTACGCAATGAAACCAAAACATTCATGTATCCTAACTCAGGGTTGCGTTCTAACGGAAGCTTTTAGAGTATTAAGAACTCAAACATAGGAATACTTCACTTGGCCTTCAAGGGCACATAACGCAAAGGGGCTTCAACCCGCTACTTCCCGCTTAGCTCTCCAACACATACATAAAGACAATCCACCAAGATGCGATAAACAAGGTAACGGCCAGGTTTAGCTGACTAAATTATAACGATCTTACCCCTCACTCGGGGCGGTGGTGCTCCTTCCCAACAGTTATATATATATATATATATATATATATATATATATATATATATATATATATATAGCTAAAGCACGGAGATCACCGAACAACAAACAGGATCCCAGGCGCTGCGGCAGGGAGGTCCCATCACGTACCCAAAAGCTTAGAAGAAGCAACCCCTCCACAACCAAAAATGGTCGAGCGGGGTACGAGGAAGACTAGTTGGTAATTGAGTCGCGACGACTAAAGGGGATAGTCGCAAAATCGCAGTCTGGTCTCTCTGAAAAAGGAATTCAAAGGCTCAACTGACGTCCAAGAAGGGGAACTTGCGAGTTCTTGGCGAGATTTCGAAGTGCCTCTCCTCGTACTCCTGGGGTCTTATTTATTGGGAAATCCAAAGGGAGGGGGTTTATTTATAGCCCCACCGCTCGACGACTAGGCAACTTCCTGGAGGAGCTCGCACGGCTCGGCGAGTATCATGCTTAGTCGCCTACCTGTCGAATATGCGAGAAGAGCTCGCCAAACTCGCCCCGACCTTCTGATGTCCGACGCGTTGAATCTGACCTCTATCTTGACTTGTTGACTTTGACTTCAAATGACCTGACTCTGGAGGGGTCCACCCTCGACGAATACGGGTTGTACGTCGTGCAATTAGAGCACATTATCAGTGTACTAGACTTTCCCAGTCCCACCACCATCCTCAGTCCTAGACCAATGGTCAACATTGAGCATTTTAGTCTTTTCGGACCGTAGACTAAGACTCTAACTATGTTAATGACGAAAGGCAAGTCTTTAGACAATCAAGTACAAGAATGACATATCGCATGTACAAATCAGCTATTTCCTGTTACTCAAACCGTCATGCAAAAAAACAAGGCAATCAAGGCGGACGATATGACGCGGGTCAGCCTCCCTTTTCCCGTATCAAACATACATAATCTCGTTATGTTTCAAGACTGACACTCACGGTCACCGCAGTTGGGCACTTTAGGCTCAACAACTCAACATGTTACCCACCTTGTCTCATGGACACAGGCTTCGCAATCACAAAACAACTCATTGGGAGTTACCGTCAGCGGTAGCACTACCGTCGGGCGGTAGCTGACAGAACTTTGACTCTGTCCATTATTCCGGGTATTTCCCGGAGTTAGCCTCCAGGACTCCCTACAAAACTCAAAATCCGAAAATAACATAAATCACAGAGTCTTCTCTAACATACAAAGAACATTAAATTCATCATCAATCCAGACCAACTTGTCCGGATGAGCTTCACATAGCATGCTTATGTTCGTACTTTGATTCCGAACTCTATATGCAAGTTTCTATTGAGGATACATTGTATCGACCCAAAGGAAATCCCACACTCTCCACCCATTAGTGGGGGTTTCTATGCTAACATGCAAAAATAAGGACTTCACTTATCCAAAAGGAGAATCGTTACCCTTGAAATTCTCTTGGGCACCATGAATCAAAAATCCAACCGGATAGAAAGAACCGTATCGGGCTGCTCTCCGTGGATCTGGACTCGGCTCACGATTTGGAGCTCTGAAGCTCCGACAATGACGAAAAACTCATTCTTCTTCCTCTTCCCTAGCTATCCCCTCTCTCTGCCTCTAGAAAGAGAAAGCCCAAGATGAAATAAGGTTCAAACCCTCAACTCCCGGCCTTACCCCTAAAGGAAACACAGCTCCACCATCAGATTTCACTTAAAATCCACAAATGACCATGGTTTAATCCAACTTTCTTGTACAAAGTGCTATCGCCGCGCGGTATCAAGCTACTGTCACACGGTACCTTGGTTAGTGGCTTCTTCAGCAAGCCCACCGTTTAAACCCTTCACACAATCGCCGACACGTGTCTGTCAGTACCTGACACACTACCGTCACACGGTATCACACTACCGTCGAGCGGTAGTAAATTCAACGTATCGTTACGTTGGCTTCGTCAAATGGTTCGCTATCACCACGCGGTATCTTACTACCACCAGGCTTTAGCTCGCATAGAGCTATGACAAATAAATCCGCAATGCTACCGTCGGTGCTAGCGCTACCGTCGGGCGGTAGCATTTTGTGAGCTATTTCTGTGTAAATTTTGTGGCATTACAGCTCTCCCCTCCTTTAAGAAATTTTGTCCCAAAATTATATAACACAGAAAATAACATAGAAGTACACTATATACAATATGTACCTCAACGAAACAGCTCAGGGAACTCCTCAAGTATGGTTTGCCCGTGCTCTCATGTTAGTTATTCGCGATCGCAATTGTCTCAACGAACTTTCACCATCCCGATCGCCTTGTTCCGCAACTGTTTGATCTACATGTCTACGATCGAATGAGCTTGAGCATCGCCTTCAACCCACTATCGACCGACACGTGATCTGCAACAATGATTTGTGTAGGCTCTTGTATAGACTTCCGTAGCACTGATATGTGGAACACATCGTGCAAACCACTTAGCTCTGCTGAAAGAGCAAGCCGATAGGCATCTTCACCAATCCGTTCAATAATTTCTCAGTCATCCCATCAGGACATTCATCACCATCAAGAACGTCCTCCAAAATTAGAGAGCACAACGTATTCATCACTTCGCATCGCCACATGTCAAAGTTATCTTTTTCATCAAACTTGTTAACATCAATTTTCACCAAATGTGAATCAGTATGATGAATCGTTGATTCTGCGGCCCCGAGAGATAAAGAAGTTGTATCGGAGTCTCCTATTTTTTTTGATTGAATCCACCAACAAAAATAAAACAATAAGGAAAACAAAGACAAACAAGCAAACTTCTCTTTTTTTTATTAATCTTCAAACATTTTTTAAAAAAAAATTTATTTAAAAAACAAAAAAAAATTACCTCACAACAGGAGAAGTCCCTTTTTTGTCCCTTTTTTGTCCCATTTTTGTTTCTTGCACAGCTGAGCAGAGCAGATGGAGAGAGAATCAATAATTATATATATTTTAAAGGAATTGTTAAAAGCACCACAATTTTGGCTAATCGCACCGCATTTAGGTCTTTTAACACTTAAAATTTGTCACTCTAAAAATATATCCGCACCGCACTGCTGCTTCCTCGCACCGCAGCCTTAAAATCCTGATCTTCTCCTCACGCCTCCTGACCCGTCGCTGACTCCTCTCGCCTCCTCCAGCCCCCTCCAGCCCTTTCCGTCGCCGACACCGGCAGATATCAGCGCCAACGTCGCCTCTCCTCACGTTCAGATTTTACGTCTTTCATAAATACGCCTTGTACATGCAATTTCAAGAAAAGTGTTCAACACGAAAGTTGTAGATCTCGTCGAGATCTACAACTTTCGTGTTGAACACTTTTCCTGAAATTGCGTGTACAAGATGCATTTTGAAAAGGCGCGAAAAGTTAGGAGATTTTTGGGTGCGACTAGCCAATAAAGAGCTGCGGTTAACAATCACCTATGTTAAAGGACTTTTGAAATTTCTTTGAAAGTTCATTACTTTTCTATGTATAGAAGTAAATTGTTGCAATATTATTGGTCCTCATCATGAATTGTGCTTCAAGTATTATTGGTCCATATTATAGATGTCGTTGATGAAGATCACAAATATTTGAAGAAAAGAGCATAATAATTTGGACAACACATTTGATGGTTTTTTTGTATCAAATATTTTTTCTATTGAGTATATATTAATATTGTAATTCAATAAGGACCTATTTTTAATTCATAAATTAAGTACGGTGCGTTTATCTCAATTGCGGTGCGGATAACAATGTGCGGTGCTTTTAACAATATGTGAAAAACTGCGGTGCTTTTAACAAAGCGGTGCGATTAGCCAAAAGTGCGGTGCTTTTAACAATTCTCTATTTTAATTCTATTCGGCAATGCACTCCACATGAAACAAGAATTATAATTTTCTTTTTCAATTTCAGCCCCTGCCCCGCAGTCTGTACCGCAAAGGAGACAATCATCTTCTACGGCTCTATTTGGGACAGCTCTGGCGGGTGGAGAAGCTCTTTTCCAGCCGTCAAAGCTGTTATTGGGTCTGTTTGGGACAGCTCTTTAATGAAATCGCGGTTCGAAGAGCCGCTCCCAGAGCTCTTTTCCAGAAGCCCCTCCCCCCCTGCGTTCAGCGCTCTAAAAAATCGAGGTTGATATCCCCCCTATGGTTCTTCTCCCCGATCCCGCGTCGCTTCCTTCTCCCTGATCCCGCGACCCTTTCTTCTCCTTCTCCCGAACTCAGGCGACATCGCCGGCCACGACAGCAAAGCTTCTTCCCGATCGGCCGTCTTCTCCAGCCCTAGCATCGGCGACAGCAGAGATCGAGGAAAAGCAGCCCTAGCATCGGTCGTCTTCTCCAGCCCTAGCTTCCGTCGGCCCGGCTTTGCGCGAACTGGCACGAAATCCAGCTTGAACGAGTACTCCAGTGGGTTGGATTTCAGCTCTCTCTCCTCGTCCCTTTTCTATCGGCGGTAATTTTTCCCCTTGTGGCCTTCTCCCACGCCTTTGGCTTAAATCATGAAGTTTTGGGATTTGGATTTATATGTGTTATTTTTTTTTTGGTTTTGTAGGGATGTGTGTGTGTGTGTGTGTGTGTGAATGTATATGAATTGTTTGTGTGTGTGTGTGTGTGTGTTTGTGTGTTTGTTTGTTTGTGTGGTTTTGTAGGGATGTGTGTGTGTGTGTGCATGTACGTATATGAATTGTGTGTGTGTTTGTTTGTGTATGAATGTGTGTGCGTATATGGATTTGTGAATATGGATTTGTGTATGAATGTGTGCGTGCATGGATTTTTTTTGTGCTTTTTGTGTATGTTTGTGTGTGTATATGGATGGATGTGTGTATGTTTGTGTGTATATGGATTTGTGTATATGGATGGATGTGTAAATGGATAGGTGTGGATGTGTGTGTGTGTGTGTGTGTGTGTTTGTGTTTTTTTGTGTGTGTGTATGTGTATGTTTGTGTGTGTTTTTTTATTGTGTATGTGTGTGTATATTGTGTGTGTGTTTTTGGATTGTGTATGTGTGTGTGTATATGTGTGAGTGTGTGTGTGTGTGTTATTGATTGTGTATTTGTGTGTGTGTTATTGATTTTGTGCGTGTGTGTGTTTGTTTGTTTGTGTATGTGTACGTGTGTTTGTGTGTGTGTGTGTGTGTGTGTTTTATTGTGTATTTGTGTATGTGTGTGTGTGTGTTTTTATTTTGTATGTGTGTATGTGTGTGTTTTTTTTATTGTGTGTTTTTGATTGTGTATGTGTGTGTATGTGTGTGTGTGTATGTGTGTGTGTGTGTGTTTTATTGTGTATGCGTGTATATGTAATTTTTTTTTGTTTGTGCATGTGTGTGTGTTTTTTGATTGTGTATTTGCTTGTGTTTTTTGTTTGTGTATGTGTGTGTGTATGTGTGTGTGTTTTTGATTGTGTGTGTGTGTTTTTGATCAAAGAGTTATTAGAATGACATCCAGATAGGATTCATGATGCATTTAGGATGTCGAAACACATTTTTATATATTTACTTCATAAACTGGAAGTAGATCATGAACTTCAAGGATCACAGCGGACGTGCTCAAGAGAAGTCCTAGGGATTACATTGTATATCTTAACACAACGAGATTTCGTTAGATTAACGAAAGAACGGTTTCAGCACTCGACCGAAACAATTAGTAGATATTTTTCGAAGGGACTTAGATCTCTTTTGTTACTCTCAATTGATGCTTTAAAGCCTATTGATCATTAGTTCAAAGATATTCCGGCTGAGATAAGATATGATCCTCGTTACATGCCATTCTTCAAAAATTGTGTTGGTGTCATTGACGGTACACATGTTGATGCGAGGATACCCGTAGAAGATCAAGTACGATACATAGGACGTCATGGCACGACGACGCAAAATGTAAGGGCAGTCTGTGATTTTAACATGTGTTTTACATTTGCCCTAGCTGGATGGGAGGGATCTGCTCATGATAGTCGCATCTTCGCGCGCGCATTGGCAGACGATAGATTGCATTTTCCGCATCCTCCACAAGGTATACTAATCAATATGTTTACATTCATTCAAATTTTTCGTATTTCATAATGTTTACCTGTTTAAGAAACAAAATAAATGCAGGTAAATATTACTTAGTGGATGATGGATACCCGTCAAAGATGGGTTATTTGAAGCTGTATCCAGAAACAAGATATCACTTGACAGAGTTTGCCCGTGGGAGTCGGCCTGTACAAGGAAGGCAAGAACATTTCAATAAGGCGCATTCATCTCTTCGCAGTGTGATCGAGCGAACGTTTGGAGTGTGGAAAAAAAGTGGCACATTTTGAGTAAAATACCACAGTACAACTTCAAGAAACAGCGTTCCATAGTGCTAGCGACAATGGTCTTACATAACTTCATTCGGAGACATCCGTCTCGCTGGGACCCTTAGTTTAATGCTTGTGATACTGATGAGTCTTCTTTCGTTCCCTCAGAGGATGAAGACCCTGCGGCAGAGGATGATATTGAAAGCGATATGTGTGATGCTGTTGGAGCAGAACATATGTCTACAGTACGAGATAACATTGCCGAAGAAATATACAATGCGCGCAGGTAAAAATTCGATCCATCTTTTACTAAAAATTTAAAGGATTTAAATTATCAAAAATTTGATTCATATCAATTTATTTTCGAACAGGTGATCGGAAGGATTGGAAAAAAGCAGTCGTCGGATGTTGGAAGACCTTTTTTTCTATCTTCTAGAACTATGTAAAAGACTCATGTTATCAGTTATTTTTATATATTTATATATTTTAGTTTTTAAAAAATCAGCTTCCAAAAGTTGTTTCTCAAAACAGCTAAAAATAGAAAATCGCTCTTCAAAGCGCACTTATGCACAGAACACTCAAATACTCTGCAGCTTTTCAAAACTGCTCCCCAGATATCTATTTTAAAACAGCTCTATCCAGACAACAGCTTTTCCAGCCGTCAGAGCTCTCCCAAACAGAGCCTTCATTGTTCCACTCCACCTCTTTTTTTAAAGGTTAGCGCGGCCTTCACCGGAACCAGCAATCTGGTGTGCCTCCACCGATGAAAGGCCTGATCCGAATCAGAACTGGAAGGGCCTTGTGGACGCCGATCACCTCCTCTACCAAAACCAGCAAGCCAAGGAATCCCAAGATCGTCAAAGACGAATATTTTTGGGGGTTCCACGCTCACTTCAAAAACAACCGTCTCAGACAAAATCACACCGCAACTTTGCTCTGATACCATTTGATGTGCGAACGATGTGGAAAAATCAAAATCACACAACTATAAATAAAAAAACACGATGTGTTTTACGCGGTTCGACGATAAATGCCTACGTTCACGAGAAGGGGCTATCCACTAACACCGATGGGAGGAAAAAGAGACAAATATAATGTTACAACTCCACAGAAAACTCTACTCTTTAAATAAGAACCATAATCCATTTATATTTATAAGAAAAATTAGAGCTAACCCAAAAATACCCCTCAAACAACATGTTTGTCATGACAATGGTTATGACAGCCGCTCAAAAAGAAAACTAGTTTTAAACATAAAATTGGATTAAGTTTCGTAGGCAAGGTCTGGCGTTCAAGAACGAATGGTTCATAATTAATCATGACCTACAACGCCTTGCCAAACCTAGTCTTTGCCTACATAATGGTAGGGTCTATCGGCTTCAGGAGGAAAAAAATTTAGGTGCATTTCTCCCATTTAGTTTTAGGTGGGGGATTTAATACGGCCGTATGATCTGATATCGATTGAGTTGTTTTCACAAAATACTGCAGTATTGAAAAAAATACTGTCAGTATTGTCAGTATTTCAATCAAAATCGTTGTTTTTACAAGTATCAACGGTTTGATGCACGCCTCCATTCTGATCTTAGGTGAGAGAAACACGCCTAAAAATTACTCCCTCAGGAGGCAGGGTCTTTGTAGGTACGTGTGAAAAAATTGAGGATTTTTCTCTTGAACATTCTACGAGGATATCATAAACAAAGTTTTGGAATGATGAATAATCAGGACAGCACATGATCGCTTGCTTCCTTATTTAATTTACAAGAGAAGTTCATATTTTCTTCATGACAATGATTAGACAATCTCAGCCACCAAATTTGACTCATATATATCAAGATGGCAGAAATAATGCCTTCTCAAATAGAAAATACTCTTAGCCGGAGCCTAGGCGCCTAGCCATGAAATAATTTTTGGGTTCGCTACTCGCTCCCAGAGAAAGGAGCGCGGGTAGCGATCTCGCCGTCCAATTGAGATTCAAAATTTGTGTTTTTTCTTTGTTTTTCTTTTTTTATTTCGGCGAGAACCCGAACGTTGGATATGCAAGATCAAGGCTTAAATTTTACCCGCTCTCAAAAAAAGGAGTGTCACCCATACGCAATTATTATTCTTAGCCACGAGGACGAAAAGGGAAAGGAGTGAACCCCTAAAATACTTATTTCCTGCATGCTGTTTCAATACAAATATTCTTTTACTTGTCCACATTTCTATATTGTTAATGAAAGATAGACTCTGTAAGCAAAGAGAGTTTCAGCTGGCTGATGATATATTTATGCTATGTCATTAAGATTTCTTCATACTAATTTGAGAACCCTAGCTAAGCTTTCTATACCAAATATATTAATAATAATGTTTAAATAACAAATTTGTGTGCATGAAAATATTGTAGAGCCATTTATCATTCAAATACAAACAGAAGAACTGCTTATGCCAATTCATATTGCACTCAAATTTGTGGACAAGGCCTATTTGGTGTGTGCTCGCTAATGGATCCTTGTAGATATCTCATCGATCGATATTTTGAGTATCATTCAATTCCTCCTATCGTATAATATCATCAGTTGTTGCGAAAATGAGAGAAGAATGAAGAACAAAAAAGAAATAAACTATCATAGATGACACAGACTTACGTGGTTTATCTCGTGATGGAGTTGGATTTTCACTATCAATAACATGGACGGTTATAGAGAATGAGCGGGAATTTCATAATTCAGAAGAAATCACAAAGCCCTGGAACTGATTTGGAATTGCTTGGAGTTTATAGATACAACACTTCGTACATTTATGGTTTCGAAAAGTAGGATTGAGACGCCTTTGTCACACGCTCGTGGGAGTCACTCAACGCATCTTTTCACAGTCAACCAAATAGCAACCATCATGGAATCGTCAGAACGAGACGCCCCCTAAATCCTAAACCTTATACTCTAAACCCTAAAAAACTTAAACAATTAACCATAATCACCTAAACCCTAAACTCAAATTTATCATATTTAACGTAGTTTTGTGATATTTAAATAGGTATGCATGATGAATTTTGTGTCATTGAGTGCCAAAACCTTCAGCCGTGCAGAGAGGCTTTATATCTAATGTTGAACCCAGACGTTGATTCTTTCCCTGCCCTTGATATTGTGGACATGGTGATCTATCAACACTTCCGCCCTCGAGTCTAGCCATCGATCGGTCCAATTTATCGAGCCCTAAAGGAGCACCTTGAAAGCGTATGTCTAGTTGATCGACTTCAGCCATTGCATGCCTCTAGCTGAATGCGATGACTAGCTAGCCACTCCTTCCTACCTAACCATCACCAACTCCCAAATCCTAGCAACCATTCTTTGTGTCCTAGCTAAATTAAAAATGTTGAAGTTAGAAGTGGACGGTCTGAAATATGCAGACCGCTCAGACTGCGGAGACCGCACTGTAGCGCGGCTAGACTCTAATGTAAAACATGTTCCTTGACCACCTTTGTTCTCGCGGCCAGATTCAGCAGGTTCCCTAGTTTGCTATCTGTGCGGTTAGGATTTGGCTACCGGCGGACTGCGCGGTCTGGTTTGGTAGACCGCAGAGACCAGCAGATTGCCTTGTGCTCAACTTGATCTCAGTTTGCGTGGTTGTCTTCTTAGCCAGTTGTAGTTCACGCAGGCTGGCTCAGTTGTCCGCACAACTGTGCAATTTGACTATGTTAACCTCACATGCGGTCAGGTGTTGGTAGTCCGCATTATTGTGCGGTCCGGTGTTGTTATCCGCCATTATGTTGGCAGTTACTCTGTCCTCCAGGGCGGTGACTGTATTCGTCTGTCCGCCTATAAATAGGGGTGTTGTCCTCGTCATTAATAACGATAATTATAAGAGTTGTAGCTTGAGTTAAACTTGCGGTTAAAGTTTTCTAACAACGCGACAAGGAGGAGTGACCTGATCGTTTGATGGGTTTGCGATTGTGCGGCTAGCACTGAGCAACCAGACAACTGATTCTGACGGTGAAGTCCGTGGAGTAAGTGCGGATAAGCGGATAACAGTCAACGGTTAGCAGCAGGTCGTGGATTTAGCGACCAGGCGGTCATCTTCCTTGGTAGTTTTTCCAGTTTCAATAAGTCAGTTCGCCACTGGCGGTCTGACTGGTAGTTCGAATAAGCTGTCCGTGCAATTCAGCAGTTAGGCGACCATGCGGTCATGTGACTAGAGTTGCGGGTAGTTGGCAGTTCAGTTCCAGTTTTGAAGAGGCAGTCCGCGTGGCTAGAAATACGGTCTGGCAGTTTAGGGGGTTGACGGCTTATACTGTTCGCGCAACCCCCCAGATAGTTTGGCGGATTGGCGGCTAGGCGGTTACAATTTTCTTTCCGCTAGTTTTGTACTTGTCTATTTTTGATAATCTCAATCAGGTGTATTGCAAAATCATGTCTCGCAATGTACGTCTCGCACTGTAAAGCAGTAAATTAATAATACAAGTGTGTTCTTGCATCTTCTGTTTACTAGCCATTTACTTGACTTTGATGGTTAAAATGTTCCTGCGACCTTTTGTTTTATAAAATTTTACAAGCTCCGGATAGACTATCGATTCCCTTACAACCACTAACTCTGCATGTGCAAGGCCTCAGCTATTATTTTGCATGCTTGACACCAGACACATCCCTCTCACAACCGCCGCTCTCAACTTCTCCATCGGCTTTAGGCTCCGTTTGGGGGACTTATTTTCACCGGTCAAGCGGTAACGACCGCATAACCGGACCATAATTAAAGTCCGGTTCATGCGATCGTAACCACTTGACCGGTGAAAATAAGTCCCCCAAACGGAGCCTTATTCGCCAAATAGGTACCTCTAGCTAGCCGGTGTGGATGAGTGTGCTAGGTTATAAGCAAACTCATCAACAGCACAGTTAACAACACCATGCTCATGAACTACAACTCCATCTACAAATTCAATCTATGATATAGAATATGGTTGTGACTCCTTTTCATTTTTCTTGGAGCTTGAATATATTCGCTACTAAATTAGACCATTTAAGTTTTGTTCATGCTTTAACCTTTTCATGCTGAAAAACATGACATGTGCAATTTTGATGGTAAAGACAAGTTTTTTTTAATTACCCTTTTTGGGTTAAAATTTGGATCTTTTGTTTGAGCGATGAGAATGTGAGTTGTTGAAAAGACAGCCGCATGTAAGAAATGGAGTTCCCATCTTGTGGTGGAAATATTGAAGGCTCCGTTTGGCAAGGTGTTGGCGGTCCTAAACACACGAGTTGAATCTGTTAGATATTTAATATGATATGTTTGCACGTATCGATACCGATTTGGAGTGTTTTATTGGGTTTCATGTCATCATAATGCTAGGCTCTATGCTGAAAATACTATATATGTCTACTTCAAACTTGATAGATCATACGTAGAATATCTAGAGCGATTTCACCTAACAAACATCATCTGTTTGAACATAAAAGTGGATGAAGTTTCTTAGGTGGGCATTAACGAATGACAATTTAACAATCATGTTCATGACCACCACCACCGTGCCAAACGGAGGGGAAAGCTTCAAATTAAATTTAGGATTTTTTTCCCCACGGAATTGGTGCTAAAACACCTAAACAAACAGGTTTTTGATCTACCCAAATCATGTATCACCTACATGTAAAATTATTATGGTTCTTTTGTGCATGTGTATGTTAATTGAATCGATTACATATTAATACCTATTATAAAACAAAACAAAAAGAACATTGTTAGGCAAAAATAGGAAATGAATCCCTCCATTTTAGCCTCCTTTTAAAACTATTTCAGTATTTTTTTTAATTTCAATTTTGTAAAATTATTTTCAAAATTATTATAAAGATGAGGGGATTTATTACATATTTTAAATCCAATTATCATGGTTTATTTTTCACATCCTTGGCTCAGCTTGGCACGGCGGTGATGGTCAGAAATACAGTAGTTATGAACCGTCATTCATGAGCGCCCGATCTTGCCAAAGTAAGGCTCCGTTTGGTGGGACTTATTTTCACCAATCAATCAGTTACGACCGCATGAACCGGACCTTGATTAAGGTCTATTTCATGCGATCGTAACCGCTTGATCTGTGAAAATAAGTCCCACCAAATGGAATCTAATATGTCCAAAACTAGCATATATTTTTAGACTGCAATGAACATATATTCTATGATGATGGTTTTTTTGTTTAAATTCACCGAAACAAAAAAAAAGCCGCACGAAACAGAGAAGAATTTTTTATGCGAACAACACATTGGAGCATTGTGCGTTGGAGGGTTTTTTTTAGCCAAAAATTAGATTTATTTTGTTAAAATGATATATATTTTTAAAATGTAGAATATAAATTATGATATTTTAACTATTATTTTAAGTATTCGTGTGTGTGTGTATATATATATTTGAAATTCAAAACGACTTATAAAATACAAAAAAAAAGTAATTTTGAGCCAAAAAAAAAATGTCCACGCACAATGCTCATTATGGGTCAGTTTGTTTGGGTGTTTTTTCTCCATTGTGATCGGACTGCAACGTGAATTTTTTTTTGTCATGTTTGTCTGGGCGTTGTGTCGGCATCGGAGGAGTAAACCTTCGTTGCCACCGGAGCTTTCACGCCAAAGCTAGGAACTCCTTTCCAACGCAGCGTTGTCATCGCGCTGGCGGGAGGAGTTGTGCGCGGGGAGGAGGATATGTGCGCTGGGGAGGAGGATATGTGCGCCGGCGATGTTGAAGAAAGGAGCTTTCCAACTCCCACACCATCGGTGGAGCTTTGCTCCGGCGAGGAACGGTGGAGCCTTGCTCCGGACAGGCGAGGGGCGTCAGAGCGATTGGAAGAAAGATGAACAGAAACGCTACAAAAAATATCAGCTGCATCTCCTTGAACGTCGGAGATGTTTGCCCCACCTCCTGGGGCGGACCTGTGTTGGGCCGAGCGTGGGCGGCGTCCACACTGAATTTTAAAAATATATTTTTTCATTAGTAGAAGATAGATTTATCATGACAAAAATGCTATAAACTAATATATTAAAATACAAATAGTTATTACAAAAAGTTTTTTTTGACATAATTGGTAGTGTGTATTTTTTTAATCTAAAGGTCTAGTGTTCGATTCCTACTAACATCATTTTGTTTTATATATAGACAAATTGATATGTTATTATTTAAATATTTTTTGTATACCGAAGCTACTTATTATCTCGTTATTTTTCTTTTAACAAAATTGTTATTATATTATTATTTTTTTAACAAATTAGTTTTTGCATTTTTTGTACATGAACAAATTCGTTTCTATGTTATTAAGTAAAATGTTAAACTATTTAAAATTACAATGATGTTCAAATAATTCATAAAGAACAATGAGTTGAGATACATGATATCGTCTTTCCTGAATTGATCAACTAGTTTAAATATTATGTGATATTAATGTGATATAAACATATTTTTGTTATGATCTAAGTCCTAAGACTATTATTATTCTGATTATATTATTATTATTATTATATTATGATTATGATATCTTATTAGTATTAATATTATTAATATGATTATTATTATTAATAAATTAAATTTATAATAAATATTAATTATAATTCATTTTAATTAGCATAATTGTAAATTTTTTATAATTAAATGTAACAAAAAATGTCAGCACAGTTTTACAAAATTGTTTTTTCATTCTGAACAGCTCTATCGCCGTTTTTTAACTAAAATGTTTCAACATTCGGAATAGCTCAATTCCAACAACCTCATTTCCACAATTTCATTCTCACAGTTTTTTTTGTCACTGTCATGGCCGAAGCAAACTGACCCTATACGTTACCCGTTCCCGCGGAAACGGAGTCCTTCTCTCGACAACAACATCACATCAATCCTACGTTTAAAATCACACGATGCATGGGCGATTACAATAAATAATCTGTTTTACATTTGAAAAATAATAAATAAATAAATAAATAAAGTGGCGTGAATGCCACTTGCAAATTGATGATGCGGTATCTTAGCTTTAAATAGCTAGCAACAAGAGCACGAGTACGTACGCCTCTGCTCATTATTTATTATCCGCTCACTATTTATTATTTTTTTGGTGCGGTGGATTATTATTATTTATATATTTAATAAAAAAATATAATAATAATTATGTACATGTACATGGCAACGTCCCCAACCACCATTATGTGTCCCCACCTGCATGTCATTTGAATTTCTCTCGTACTCCATAGAAGCCGCCTCCTCACGCCAACTACCTCGCTGCCGTCACACCAGAATTTTACATCACTTTCCATCGTTAATTACCCTAACAAATTTAGGTTCTGAACATAACAAACGTGGACGAAGTTTCTTAGGTTGTGTTTGGTGCGGTTTATCGTGACTTATTTGCTCCGATGAAATGGGATAAAAATATCATTGTATGTCATATCAAAATCTTATGTCTCAAACTACTTTTTTTGTAACATTTGTGATACCAAACATACATTCTATGACAATGGTTTTTGTCCAACTTCACCGGAGCAAATAAGCTGCGCCAAAGGCAGCCTTAGATGGGCGTTAACAAATGACAATTTAACCCCTAGGTATATTAATTAGATGTTATAGGTGCTTAACGATAACGGGTTTGGTTAGGATCCAGATGGCATCCAATAACCCGTCGTCAGGGATTTATGGTTAGCCTATAAATACCACTGTTGGGGGCAACGTGGAGGTTGTTCCAAACTTGACGGTCACACGAGATGCTTCGAGCGCACTAACATTCTCGAAGTTACGTTTCTACGCCCTAGCCCCCAATCCCACAATAAGTCGCCGCACCTGTGCGAAATCGTCGTCGCTCAGGAATTGTATTCCGGTTGAAGCCATCGCCGTTGCCGATCGTGAGAATCGTGAACACCGTCTTCCGTTCTCTGTCGAGAGTGCGCCGCTCTCGTTCCCGTGAAAACCTAGCCGCTCTCCAATTTTGCCGATCGTGGAAGAAGTACGGCCACTCCGTAGCAAAATCACTGGCGTCGCTCATAATCTGATCTGAGATCGCTGCCACTGGATTTGCGCCGCTCAAGCTCGCGGCAGAAGGAGACGCCCGCTGGGAGGAAAGATCCCTGCTTCCTGTTCATGAAGGAGTTCTCGTCAAGGGTAGTTTGTCGAGAGAAGGAAGTCCTCTGACATACCTTATTCCTGCAGTCGCCAGCCCCTGTTTTGCCAATCTTGGTTTTGATGGTCGTGAAGCCGGGGAAGGACTGCTGCTCTTGGTCTCCTTGATCTTCAGGTTGAAAATAAGACCTAGTGAAGTAGTCAAAAATATATATACATTTTGCCTTCACTCAGGTTATTTAGAAGTCATTTGCCAATTTGAAAATAGATAATCTTCTCGTAGTCAGTGTTGAAGCCAAAAATGACCGAAGCCAAAATTGACTTCCGTGGAGTTCGACCCTTGGGGAAAGGGGTGACCTCACACCTACTACACTCAGAAGAACGTCACGGACCGAAGACTTAGGAAGCTATGAACTGACCCTCGGCTCTAGCGTGGAGGTCCCACCTCACACCCGGAAGACCTTTGAGGTCTCCCCCTCCCTAGCCAATGCTTGAGCTAGGTGCCTTGGAGGAAAGCCAAAGAGAAAATAGTGGCTAAGGAAAGAAAATGACAAGTTCCTCTCCAAGGCACCCCTAAGGGTCTATTTATAGTTTTTCCAAGTCTTGGGGTAAAATGACCAAAATGCCCCTGGGGCAAAAATGCCTCCAGCCAATAGAAAACCTCCACACCGGGGGGCAAAAAGGGAAAATCCACCTCGGGGGTAAAACGGTAAAAACATGAGAGGTCACGCCCCCCGGCCACGCCCCCCGGCCACCCCCCCCCCCTGGTCGGTCTCGCCCGGCCTGACCGCGAGGCCGCGAGGCAGGGGCGAGAACCCGGCCCCGGGCCGGTCTCGCCCCGCCTGCTCTCGCCTAGCCGCGAGGCAGGGGCGAGAACCCGGCCCCGGGCCGGTCTCGCCCCGCCTGCTCTCGCCTAGCCGCGAGGCAGGGGCGAGAACCCGGCCCCGGGCCGGTCTCGCCCCGCCTGCTCTCGCCTAGCCGCGAGGCAGGGGCGAGAACCCGGCCCCGGGCCGGTCTCGCCCCGCCTGCTCTCGCCTAGCCGCGAGGCAGGGGCGAGAACCCGGCCCCGGGCCGGTCTCGCCCCGCCTGCTCTCGCCTAGCCGCGAGGCAGGGGCGAGAACCCGGCCCCGGGCCGGTCTCGCCCCGCCTGCCCTCGCCTGGCCGCGAGGCAGGGGCGAGAACCCGGCCCCGGGCCGGTCTCGCCCCGCCTGCCCTTGCCTAGCCGCGAGGCAGGGGCGAGAACCCGGCCCCGGGCCGGTCTCGCCCCGCCTGCCCTCGCCTGGCCGCGAGGCAGGGGAGAGAACCCGGCCCCGGGCCGGTCTCGCCCCGCCTGCCCTCGCCTGGCCGCGAGGCAGGGGCGAGAACCCGGCCCCGGGCCGGTCTCGCCCCGCCTGCCCTTGCCTAGCCGCGAGGCAGGGGTGCGCCTCTGGACTCCGGCCGGTCCCGCAGCTTCCCCTCACGCCTATCATGCCGGGACGGGTGTCTGCCTACTCGCCGCCCCCGCCCCTCAAAGGGGCTCAAAAGCTTAAAACTTACTAGCATGCCTTATGCCTCGCTTGGGTCCTCCCGTCGCGAATACGGGGTTGTACACGATCCCCGCTCTTTTCGAGGTTGGTACAAGCTCGGAAAGAAACATCCAACCCAACGTATTCGCTGAGTGAAGCTTGCTCTCGCGGTATCGAAAGACTGAGGCCTCTTCCGGGGGGTCAACCTGCCATGCCAGCTGATGAGAGCCTGGGTGGCGAGACCCCCTCAGGGTGAAAAGATCTAACCTCCTGGGGGGGTCATCCTGCCATGCCAGCTGATGAGAGCCTGGGTGGCGAGACCCCCTCAGGGTAAAAACGCTTACCCCCTGGGGGGGGTCAACCTGCCATGCCAGCTGTGAGAGCCTGGGTGGCGAGACCCCCTCAGGGTAAAAACACTTAACCCCCTGGGGGGGTCAACCTGCCATGCCAGCTGTGAGAGCCTGGGTGGCGAGACCCCCTCAGGGTAAAAACACTTAACCTCCTGGGGGGGTCAACCTGCCATGCCAGCTGTGAGAGCCTGGGTGGCGAGACCCCCTCAGGGTAAAAACACTTAACCTCCTGGGGGGGTCAACCTGCCATGCCCGTTGTGAGAGCCTGGGTGGCGAGACCCCCTCAGGGTAAAAACACTTAACCTCCTGGGGGGTCAACCTGCCATGCCAGCTGTGAGAGCCTGGGTGGCGAGACCCCCTCAGGGTAAAAACACTTAACCTCCTGGGGGGGTCAACCTGCCATGCCAGCTGTGAGAGCCTGGGTGGCGAGACCCCCTCAGGGTAAAAACGCTTACCCCCTGGGGGGGGTCAACCTGCCATGCCAGCTGTGGGAGCCTGGGTGGCGATACCCCCTCAGGGTAAAAGCACCTAACCTCCTGGGGGGGTCAACCTGCCATGCCAGCTGTGAGAGCCTGGGTGGCGAGACCCCCTCAGGGCTAAGTACTTGGGCTTCCACGAGAGATCAACCGGCCTTGTCAGCTAGTGAGAGCCTGACAGCGGAATCATCATCGGAGCTAAGGACTTGGCTCCCATGAGAGATCAACCTGAACCCACCAGCTAGTGAGAGTCTGGCAGCGGAATCATCTCGGAGCTAAGGGACTTGGCTCCCACGAGAGATCAACCTAAACCCACCAGCTAGTGAGAGCCTGGCAGCGGAATCATCTCGGATCTAAGGGATTTGGGGCTCCCACGAGAGATCAACCTGAACCCACCAGCTAGTGAGAGCCTGGCAGCGGAATCATCTCGGAGAAAAAGGACTTGGCTCCCACGAGAGATCAACCTGAACCCACCAGCTAGTGAGAGCATGGCAGCGGAATCATCTCGGAGCTAAGGGACTTGGCTCCCACGAGAGATTAACCTGAACCCACCAGCTAGTGAGAGCCTGGCAGCGGAATCATCTCGGAGCTAAGGGACTTGGGGCTCCCACGAGAGATCAACCTGAACCCACCAGCTAGTGAGAGCCTGGCAGCGGAATCATCTCGGAGCTAAGGGACTTAGCTCCCACGAGAGATCGACCTGAACCCACCAGCTAGTGAGAGCCTGGCAGCGGAATCATCTCGGAGCTAAGGGACTTGGCTCCCACGAGAGATCAACCTGAACCCACCAGCTAGTGAGAGCCTGGCAGCGGAATCATCTCGGAGCAAAAGGACTTGGCTCCCGCGAGAGATCAACCTGAACCCACCAGCTAGTGAGAGCCTGGCAGCGGAATCATCTCGGAGCAAAAGGACTTGGCTCCCACGAGAGATCAACCTGAACCCACCAGCTAGTGAGAGCCTGGCAGCGGAATCATCTCGGAGCTAAGGGACTTGGCTCCCACGAGAGATTAACCTGAACCCACCAGCTATTGAGAGCCTGGCAGCGGAATCATCTCGGAGCTAAGTGACTTGGCTCCCATGAGAGATCAACCTGAACCCACCAGCTAGTGAGAGCCTGGCAGCGGAATCATCTCGGAGCTAAGGGACTTGGCTCCCACGAGAGATCAACCTGAACCCACCAGCTAGTGAGAGCCTGGCAGCGGAATCATCTCGGAGCTAAGGGACTTGGCTCCCACGAGAGATCAACCTGAACCCACCAGCTAGTGAGAGCCTGGCAGCGGAATCATCTCGGAGCAAAAGGACTTGGCTCCCGCGAGAGATCAACCTGAACCCACCAGCTAGTGAGAGCCTGGCAGCGGAATCATCTCGGAGCAAAAGGACTTGGCTCCCACGAGAGATCAACCTGAACCCACCAGCTAGTGAGAGCCTGGCAGCGGAATCATCTCGGAGCTAAGGGACTTGGCTCCCACGAGAGATTAACCTGAACCCACCAGCTAGTGAGAGCCTGGCAGCGGAATCATCTCGGAGCTAAGGGACTTGGCTCCCACGAGAGATCAACCTGAACCCACCAGCTAGTGAGAGCCTGGCAGCGGAATCATCTCGGAGCTAAGGAAAAATGAGCCACCCCCCGAAACACTCTCGACCCTGCCAGCTAGTGTGAGCCTGGTATGAGGAGATCCTCTCGGGGGTTGGGAGCTGGGCATGTCACCTAAACTTTTTCAATTCCAACATCCTCTAACGGGAGAAAGAAGATGGGTTACATGACCCCCTCGACTCTACTGGTCGGGGGCTAGACTCCTTACAATAACATAAACATAAAAAAGATACATGACTCCGCCGAGGCGAGGCTTCTTCAGGGGGCCTGGGCCTAGTGGTTGCCATCAGGTTCCATCCCGCTGGCCACCTCAACCCTGCTCAGGCTCTTCATGATCTTCTCCATCTCCTCTGCCTTAGCCAACCAAGAGATGGTGTTGACTGCCGTGACGTAGCACTGTCTCGCCATCCTGGAGTCTCCCTTGATCCTGACCTGGATCCCATCTGAGTTGAACTTGAGACATTGGTGGAAGGATGAGGGCACGCACCGGAAGGCGCTGATGAGGGGCCTTCCGAAGATGGCATTGTAGCTGCTTGGAGCGTCAACAATGACGAACCTGCAGTTTCTTGAGGTCCCTCCCAACTTCACCTGGAGTCCGACTCCACCTTCCACCTCCTTTCTCTCCCCTGAGAATCCGAACAGAGGTCCATCCGACGCCACTATCCTCCTTGGCTCCACCTTCATCCCCTCGAACGCCTTCTTGAAAATGACGTTGACCGAGCTTCCGTTATCAATCAAAATCTGGGAGACGGTGAAGCCTTCGACGGCTGCTTGGATGACCAGGGCATCGCAGAAGGGATCCTCATGCTCTGGCATGTCCTTTGATGAGAAAGTGACCCTTTCCTCCGGGGGAGGGGTCTGGGATGTCGAGGCAACGCTCCGCCGATACATCACATGGAGACTTGCCTTCCGAGCGGCTTCGATCCCCACCCCCCCGTGGATCACAGCTATACCACCTCGGGGTCCTACATCGACCCGGTCCTCACACACATCATCACCCCCTCCTTGGGGTAGAGCTTCAATCCGCTCCGGCTGCTGCTGGGCTGGAGCTCTCGCCCCTCTCACTTCTAGGAACTCGGGGCAGGTAGCTGTGGCGTGACCTTCCAACTGGTGGAAGTCACAGTACGGCAACTCTACCCTGCCTCCCCCTCTCCCCTTGCGATTCCTCCTATCCCTTCGGCCAATCGCCATCGCTTGCTGGGGTGGGGGCAGGAGCTGTCTTGGGGCTTGCCTCTGGAAGTTGAACCTCCCTTGGCCCCCATGATGGTTCCCTCCATCCTGGATGAGAGCCCTTCCTGGACCATGGGCAGGTCCTCCCTGCTGCCTCCAGCCTGGCTCCGGACCCTCCTGTCTCTGGAACCCTTGAGCTCTATGCTCCTCTCTCCTTCTCCCTTCATGATGCCTTGAGCCACCCTGCTCCTTCGACTCCACCTCTGTCAACTTTGCCAACTTCTTTACAAAGGCCGGGTTGGCAGCCTCCATGGCTATCTCCTCTGCCGCCCTTTCCATCAGCTCCTCAAAGGAAAGGGGGCCTTCCGAGTCAAGCTCATCTTGAAGAACCCTTCGCGCAATCCTACCGTGAACGCCATCTGGAGGGCATACCCTGGAACCTCTTGGATGTCAAGGACCTCCTCCTGGAACCTGTCAACGTAGTGGGCCAGCGACTCCTCAGCCCTTTGCTTTAACAGGAAGAGGGACTCAGGACCCTTCTTCCTCTTCTTGGAGGTGGAGAAGCGAAGCTGAAAGCTCCGGCTCAAGTCTTCGAACCCGAAGATGGACCTCGGAGGGAGTTGATGGAACCAGTCCCTCGCCTTCTCTTTCAAGGTGATCGCAAAGAGGCGACACTTGAAGGCGTCCGTCATCGTCCTGATGGAGACGGCATCCTCAAACCATTGCAGATGCTGGACGGGGTCATCCTTCCCGGTATAGTAAACCATGTCTGGCTCTCTGAACCCCTCGGGAACGGGAGCTGAGATGATCAACTCACTGAAGGGTGACCCCCTAAGGGGAGCTCTCGCCACCTCCACTCGCGCGACCTGCTCGCCTGGGGGGTTAGCTCTCGCCGGGCTTGGGAACAGCTCCCGGCCTGAGAGGTCTCGCTCAACCCCTTCTACCATCCTCTCCTTCCCAGGCCTCCTATCCGGCATACTCACTTCTCCCCCTGCTGGGGTGATCTCACCTTGCCCCCTGGGAGCCAGCTCGCCGAGACCACTCTGGGTTAGCTCGCCGAGACCCCTGGGAGCTAGTCCCTGGGGGGTGGGGGTTGAGCTATCAGCCCGAGGGGCAATGCTTCTAAGCATCCCCATGATGCCTTCGATGGAAGCCATGAACTCCTCCCTTCCTACAAAGGGTCCTGGGTTGGGGGAACCACCGAGGTCATCACTACCTCCCTGATCTCCAGCCATGACACTCTCCTGAGATCTTCTGTGCTGGTCACTCTCCACGCTCACCGCACCAAAACTGTTGAAGCCAAAAATGACCGAAGCCAAAATTGACTTCCGTGGAGTTCGACCCTTGGGGAAAGGGGTGACCTCACACCTACTACACTCAGAAGAACGTCACGGACCGAAGACTTAGGAAGCTATGAACTGACCCTCGGCTCTAGCGTGGAGGTCCCACCTCACACCCGGAAGACCTTTGAGGTCTCCCCCTCCCTAGCCAATGCTTGAGCTAGGTGCCTTGGAGGAAAGCCAAAGAGAAAATAGTGGCTAAGGAAAGAAAATGACAAGTTCCTCTCCAAGGCACCCCTAAGGGTCTATTTATAGTTTTTCCAAGTCTTGGGGGTAAAATGACCAAAATGCCCCTGGGGCAAAAATGCCTCCAGCCAATAGAAAACCTCCACACCGGGGGGCAAAAAGGGAAAATCCACCTCGGGGGTAAAACGGTAAAAACATGAGAGGTCACGCCCCCGGCCACCCCCCCCCCCCCTGGTCGGTCTCGCCCGGCCTGACCGCGAGGCCGCGAGGCAGGGGCGAGAACCCGGCCCCGGGCCGGTCTCGCCCCGCCTAGCCGCGAGGCAGGGGCGAGAACCCGGCCCCGGGCCGGTCTCGCCCCGCCTGCTCTCGCCTAGCCGCGAGGCAGGGGCGAGAACCCGGCCCCGGGCCGGTCTCGCCCCGCCTGCTCTTGCCTAGCCGCGAGGCAGGGGCGAGAACCCGGCCCCGGGCCGGTCTCGCCCCGCCTGCTCTCGCCTAGCCGCGAGGCAGGGGCGAGAACCCGGCCCCGGGCCGGTCTCGCCCCGCCTGCTCTCGCCTAGCCGCGAGGCAGGGGCGAGAACCCGGCCCCGGGCCGGTCTCGCCCCGCCTGCCCTCGCCTGGCCGCGAGGCAGGGGCGAGAACCCGGCCCCGGGCCGGTCTCGCCCCGCCTGCCCTTGCCTAGCCGCGAGGCAGGGGCGAGAACCCGGCCCCGGGCCGGTCTCGCCCCGCCTGCCCTCGCCTGGCCGCGAGGCAGGGGAGAGAACCCGGCCCCGGGCCGGTCTCGCCCCGCCTGCCCTCGCCTGGCCGCGAGGCAGGGGCGAGAACCCGGCCCCGGGCCGGTCTCGCCCCGCCTGCCCTTGCCTAGCCGCGAGGCAGGGGTGCGCCTCTGGACTCCGGCCGGTCCCGCAGCTTCCCCTCACGCCTATCATGCCGGGACGGGTGTCTGCCTACTCGCCGCCCCCGCCCCTCAAAGGGGCTCAAAAGCTTAAAACTTACTAGCATGCCTTATGCCTCGCTTGGGTCCTCCCGTCGCGAATACGGGGTTGTACAGTCAGGGAAAAGCTCCTTCCTTATTGATGTATTCCAGGAAGGAAGCCACCGCCAACCTAAGGAAAAATTCTTTTTCTTAAAAAGTTTTTCTACAGCAAGATCGATGTTCTTCTCCTGATCTTAAGGAGGAAGAGGATTAAGCCTTTCAGGTTTTATGAGATCTGGTCAGAGGAGGAGCATGTTATGATTGTGAATCTCGAATCTCTGTGAGCTTTGCTGTGGAAGTTTGCTGATCGAGCATAGTCTTTGGCGATTGCGTTCAGCCAAAGAGGAGCAATTTTTCTGGATTGGATTCGAAGACTATCGTCACCACGCTCAGGTGATCTCTTTCTTGTTTTACTGCTTACGTTTCTAGGTTGCTAGTGAAACTTAGAAATTTCGAAAGGAACCCACAATGTCGAAGGGAAACAACCTCTCCTCTCATGTGCCGATGATCAAGTTGGAGAAATTCTCCAACTCTGAGTTCAGCGCCTGGAAGCGGAACACGCAGTTCGACATGAAGTACTTGAATATTTTTTATACCGTGCAGTCTGATTTTGAGTCTTATATAGGAGGAGAGGACGAGGATAACTAGATCAATGACGAAGATTTTTGTCGTGATTACCTCCTCAACTGCCTCTTAAAAAAACTTGCAGAGACGTACATCAAGATGAAAATGCCAAGGAGATCTGGGACGCACTGGAGGAGCAGTTCAAAGAGGAATAAGAACATGTCCAAGACGTACCTGGTGAACAAATTCATGGCGTTCACCTTCACTGAAGACATGGAGATACTTCCTCAGGTTATAGAATTTGAATCTCTCGTAGACAAGCTAAACGGTGAGAACATCCCTCTGTCAGATGGGTTAGTTGCTGCCTTGCTAGAGCTATAATTTTCAAGCTGACATCGGCTTAATACTCTTTTAAAACGGAGATGTATTGGAAGAAAACGCAGGTCAGTCTGAAAGACCTCAAGCGCTTCATCTGCATTGAGGATGAGAACCAGACTAGGCACGCCATGGAAACGGTTAGCAAGCAAAACTCTGATGCTAACATGGTCACACATTCTAAGCGTAATCCTAAGTCTGGAAAGACAGGACCACACCCCAGTGCACCCGTAGTTGCTGACACTAGCAGGAAGGCTAAGAAATTTAAAGGCAAGTCCTTCAACTACAATAAGTGGGGTCACTGCGCTTCCGAGTGCAAGCAACCCAAGAGGAGTGAGCACACCAAAGACTGATAATAAAGCTAATATGGTTTATCAGACTGCGTCTGCCGACTTTGTTGCGATAGTTGGCAATAGGAAGATCAGTATAGAGTGGTGGCTCGATTCAGGTGCTACCCGCCATGTCTGTAACGATTCAGCGCTTCTAGAGGATGTCACTACAGTCAAAGAGACAATCACTATTGCAAATAGTGGAGTAGCTGACGTGCTGAAGTTGGGAAATGTCGCTTTGATACTTTCCTCAAGTACGCATTTAATTTTGAAAAATGTTAAATTTATACCTACATTAACTGCTAATTTAATTTCAATTAGTCTGTTATGCGATGCTGATATGTAATTTAACATTAGAAATGGTAGAGTAACTTTAATGGTTCACTCACATTATTTTGGTTGTGCGTATGTAGTCAATGAGATGTATAGGCTGAGTCTAGTAAATGAAGTAGTAAATCAGGTTAGATCAAATCTGATAGATCCTAAGACTTTACATGCAAGACTAGGACACGTGAACTATAGAAAACTACTAATGCTAGCTAAAAGTCACAACATACCCTTAGACACAACAATCAAAATTGACAAATGTAAAATTTGTGCTCGGATAAAGATAACTAGAACACCTTTTAGTCAGGTTTCTAAGAGCACACAATTACTAGAGTTAATACATTCCGACATATGTGACTACAAAAGTTTTGTCACAAGAAGAGGTCGGAAGTATTTGATAACCTTTATCGACGATTACTCAAGATTTAGCCACATTTATCTCCTTAAATTCAAAGATGAAGCTTGTGAAAAATTTCGTATATTCAAAATTATGGTTGAAAATCAACTATACATGAAAATAAAAAATGCTAAGAAGTGATAGAGGAGGTGAATATGTCTCGGGGGAGTTCAGAGATTTTCTTGCCAACAATGACATAATTCCTAAAACCACTACCCCGTATTCACCACATTCTAATAGTATTGTCGAAAGGAAAAATAATACTTTAATAGAAATGTTGAATTTCATGTTATTAACTGCTAGCATGCTTGCGACCTATTAGGGTGAAGTCATCCTCACGTCAAATCACATTCTTAATAAAGTTCTTCATGTTAAGTTGAAGCAAACACCCGATGAGCTTTGGTTTAAAAGATCTTCTAGATTTGATAATCTTAAGACTTATGGTTGTATCACTTATGTTAGGATGCATTACTCTAGAAGAGTTAAGATTGGACCTAGGACAATTACATGCGTCTATCTAGGATGTGCAGAGGATAGTGATACAGATAGATTTCTAGATCTCTCAACTAATATTGTAAACGAATCTAGAGATGCGGTTTTCTTTGAGGATAAGTTCCTTAAAGATAAAAACCTGACGCTTTTAAGTCTGTCAGCATCTAGTACTGTGACTACCATTAATCCAGAACTTAGAATCTCTGACACTGAGCCCATAAACACTAGTGATTTAGCATCTAAAAGGTTATCTAATAGAGAACGAGTGTCTAAAAGCTTTGGTACGGACTTTGTGACTTACCAAGGTTAAGCTGATTCATCTACCTATAAAGAAGCGATACGATCTAGGGTTTCTCTATTATGAAAAGAATCCATAGATGATGAGATGAACTCTCTCCTACAAAATCACACTTGGACCTTGGTCGACTTGCCTAAAGGAGCTAGAACCATTGGAAGTAAGTGAGTTTTGAAAAAGAAGCTTAATTCTGATGAGAGTATCGCTAAATACAAAACACGTCTAGTTGCAAAAGGCTTCACTTAAGTGAGTGGTATAGACTACTTTGATATATACTCACCTGTTTGTTACATTGTGATAATTAGGATTCTTCTCGCGTTAGCATCTATTGAACACTTTGTCCTTCATCAGATGGATGTTAAGTCTACATTTCTTAATGGAGATTGACTGAGGAGATCTATATGCACCAACCTGAAGGATTTGTCATAGAAGGTCTAGAAAATAAGATATGTAAGTTGATTAAGTCACTCTATGGATTAAAGCAAACACTTAAATTGTAACACGAAAAATTTGACATTTGTGTTAAGGGTATGAGTTTTATAATCTAGCATATCAGATAAATGTCTGTACATAAAAACAAGTTCAGATAAAGTTACAATTATATGCTTGTATGTTGATCACATGCTAATTCTGGATACTGATCAGTTTGAGGTGGAAGACATGAAAGTTGCCTTGACGGCACAATTTAACATGATAGACTTAGGTGTGGTGAAAACTATCCTAGGAATGGAAGTGAACTTCACTGAAAAGGATATTACTCTAAGTCAGAGTTACTACATTAGAAATCTACTTTAGAAGTGAGGTTACGTTAATAGCAAGAAGATTGCGACTCCATACGACTACAACAATAGATTGAAACCAAATGAAGGTTCACCTATTAGACAGTTGGATTACTTCAAACTCATAGACAGTCTCATGTATACTACAACCTGCACTAAACCTGACATAGCTTTTACGGTCGGCATGTTAAATAAATTTACGAGTAACCCTGGGAAGGACCACTGGGATGTCTTAGAAAGGCTAATGTGATACTTAAAGTATACTAAGAAGTATGCTTTATGTTACAATGGACATCCTCCTATGCTTGAGGGGTATTCTGACGCCTCCTAGTGCTTAGAAATTGCTGATAGTAGATTCACTAGTGATTTTGTGTTTACACTAGGAGGAGCAGCAGTAGCTTGGAAGTCAAAGAGGCAGACGTGCATTGCACTATTCTATATGGAATCGGACCTTTATGCACTCGCTTCAGTTGGAGAAGAAGCAGAGTGGATAAGAGATCTGATAATGGACATTCCAATGACGAGTCTGAAGATGCACTCTATTTCGTTATACTGTGACAATCAGGCCACAAAGACCACTGCTACAAATATGTTGTCCAATGGAAAGCGAAGGCAGCTTAGGATGAAATAACCATGGTTGACCTATCTCACCAGTCAGTAGATAATCTCCTTTTTGGACGTGAGATCAAAAAATAATATAGCGGATGTCCTTACCAAGGGCTTATGTAAGATTTTTACAACTAAAACATCGGGGGTTATGAGATTAAAGTCCATTTAGTAGGACTTAATACCTTGCTTATGTTTTTAATTTTAAAACCATAGTCTGCTTACATTCAAGCATCTAGGGTTGAGTACACCAAAGTATTTCTGATGCTATCTGATGAAAGCTAGTGATGAATAGTTGTCAGTCATTCCAAACTTGATGACTTACACAATTATTTCATTCAAAAGCTGACTTGGGTGTCATTCCAAAAAAATACTAAAGTTGCTGATATGTGCCCTGATTTTATGATTATTAGTTATATTATTCCAAACTTGATGATATAATTGTTGTATCATTTCAAACTTGATGATATATCATAATTGTGAAACGGTTAATAATCATCTTAATAATCGAAGGAACATAATTTGATTCTTTGAAATCAATTTTTTATTTTTTTGTAAATTAGATAGAGATGCTGACTTATGATTGTTTCTTCATAGTTAGAGTATTACGTTCTTTTACTGCTAGAATTAATCACTTTACTTCTGATAACAAATGTTTGAATTCATAGAGATTTGTCTCGTGACATTTTTGTTGTAACTGTTTACAGATCAAATGGAGATTGAATAAGAGAAAGTTGATTTTGATCCGGATGAAGATGATCTACTGTTTGCTTAGATCAATTATCAGTTTGAGTTTTCCAGTTTTGTTTTTCTTTTTCATGTTTGAAACCTTTGTTTGAGTTTAGCTTATCAGTTATCTAAAACTCATATTTATGTTTTCTGGAAAACTCATATTTTTGATCGTTATTAACTCTTGTTTTAAATAACTTGTTTGTGTTAACATCTATATACAATATAGTAGGAGATTGTTGTGGTATATTGATTAGATGTTATATGTGCTTAACGGGTTTGGTTAGGATCCAAATGGTATCCAATAACCCGTCATCGAGGATTTAGGATTACGCCTATAAATACCTCTGTTGGGGGCAACGTTGTGGGTATTTCAAACTTGACGGGCACACGGGATGCTTCGAGCGCACTAACATATTCTTGACCACCGCCACCACCGTGCCAAACAAAACCTTAATAATTACGATGCTCATAAATATTTCTAGACCCCCGAATTATATTCGTGCTCAAACTTGCATGTGATAAAAAAAATTATTGAAACCGAACATGTCAAAGAACTCAAATATCGCGGGTTAATAGTAGAAAATAATCAGATATGATGTTTTCTATTTCAGTTCTTTGATCAAAAACTTACCTAAGCGGCATTTGTGGATTTGACGGTCTCCATTTTCATAGCCATGCGAACATCCAATGTTTGCCCAATAAATAAAGGGCGCTGCTATCCGCACCGCAGTTTTGGCTATTCGCACCGCTTTTTCTCCTAATTTTTGTGTTTTTTGGAAATACGTTTTGTACGTGTATTTTTAGGAAAAGTGTTCAACACGAAAGTTGTAGTTCTCGACGAGATCTACAACTTTCGTGTTGAACACTTCCTAAAAATGCATGTACAAGGCATATTTTGAAAATACGCTCAGATTTCGCGCCTTTTGAAAATACGTCTTGTAAGTGCATTTTTAGGAAAAATGTTCAACACGAAAATTGTAGATCTCGTCTAAACTACAACATTCGTGTTGTACAATTTTCTTAAAAATGCACGTACAAAACGTGTTTTCAATAAGCACGAAAAATTAAGAAAAAGTACGGTGCAAATAGCAAAAATTACGGTGCGGATAACATCGCCCTAAATAAAGTGGTGTAATCGATTAATTTTGTTATTTATTTGTCAGATTAAATTCAATCTAGCAATTATTATTTTTATCTTTAATGAGAAAGAACCAAACATTATTTCATATATATTAATGAAATTCTAACTTTCACTCATAAATATTACAAGTCTCACACATGTTGACATTAATTGTAGCATATTGCATTCAATAAAAACCTAACATTTTTGATATGACGAAAAAATGTGTTTGGTAGGAAAAAATGGGCCTGGTCGAAAAACATGTGCTTGGAGAAAAAATGTGCGCCCTAAAGAAATAATATCTGATCGGGTGAAAAAGTGTGTGTTCGAGCAAAAAAATTGAACGCTCGAGCGAAAAAACACAAGTTCAGGCAAAAAAGCGCGCACCCAAAAAAAACATTTGTCACGGAAAGAACATGTGCACGGGCTAAAAACGTGCAAGATAGATAAAAAAAAGCACACGGGAGCAAACAAACATGTGCTTGGGACGAGGTGAAATTATACAATTCTTATATAGATTAAAAGAGTTTTCTTTGTTTCAATAAATTTATTGAATTCATTAGAATTCAATGAAATTTATTAGAATTCCAATTAATTCCAATGTTCAAACCTGTAAACAAATAACAAAATTAGAATGAGACTTTATATTCCGATTACAATACCACAATTCCGTTCAAATGATCGGACCTTAAAAAAATTCTGATGCCATACATGCACACATCTCAACCTACTCTTCATATTGTATGAAGTTAATATCTAGAGTGTGATGGAATTAATATTTCTTACATATTCACAAAATAATATATGTTTTTCGCTTATAAAAACTTTTATTTCAAATGACGCGGAGCTCAAATGTTGAAGAACTTGCAAGCTCCAATAAATATTTTGAAATAACTTTTTTTTAAAAATTAAATTAAATTTCTAATAAAGTGGTCTTAGGTTTAAATGTATACACGCATTTATGAGAATGGAATAGTTATCAAACAGTTAAATATAAAATGAATATTTATATATAAAATAACAAAGTACTCTTAAGCTAACTTCACTAATACGTAAAATACAAGAAAAAATATTGAGAGCGTTCATAATGGCATCCAAATATGATGGAATTCTCCTTGAATTTTTTAAGTCAAATTAGAAAAATTTCGGCCAAGGACCAATCAAAGATGTCCAAGCAAAATACAAGAGCACGTTGGCTGGGAACTTGGCTATTCGGAGAAAGAATCCAAAAGCTCGGCTAGAAGTCCAGGGAATGAAGTGATCAGGATTTTTTTCAAGATTTTAAAGTTCTTATTCTTGTACTCCTAGGGTCCTATTTAGAGGCAAATTTAAAGGGAGAAGGTCTCTGGGCGAGAAAACCCAATCCTGCAATCATCGGCCGCTTCCTCCTGGCGACCTGGCTCGGCCACTGACGAGTATTGGTTGGCGATCATCTGTGATGTTGGTCGGAAGTTGTCTGCTAGGCGAGTATTACTATTGCTCGCCACTAGTACTGCTCGGAGCTCGTCTGCACTAAAAAGGTTTCTGAAGCTCGCTCGTGCTGCTGGGTGGTCACGCGACCTTGCTAGTATGATCTTCGCTTGCGTCTAAAGGTCTCCTTGCCTTATCTTTTGGCCATTGAATACCAATCGAATCTTCATGCACTGGTGTTGCCCGTTGACTGTTGACATGTTGACTGCTGATCATTAACCGTTGACCATTGACGAATAGAAGTTGTATAATTGTGGTAGAATGTTGTTGCGATCGCTTTCTCAATTTTACATAAATTTTTACAACATGCCATATCACTGTATTGTATATCGGCAGCCTTGGCAATCCAAATTGAAATGGCCCAGGCTATGTAGCTGTCCTGCTACATTTTGAAAATCAAATCATTTTAAATTCTCTAAAATCCTACACGTTGTTAATCAGAAATATATATTATTAAAAGAATGAGCAAGCTTAGGCTTCTTTTGATTTGACGTTTTGCTCAGGAGGCCGAAGGAAAAAGAGGGCTTTTGGAATCAAAGAGGGGGAGGTTATGGTTGGAATTCCCCTCCGTTTTCCTCAATTTCTCATGGTGCGGCGAGTGCAAATGTCGTTGCCGGCTATTTAATTATCCGTCGTGCTGCAGCGTTTGCTCCAAATAAAAAGTTCCAAACATTGCGCCAAAAGAAGCCTTAATCCATTTCAATATTTAATTGAAATAAAATAAGAGTTCTAAGCTGAAAGCCTCTCCAAATTGACTTGTATGATATTATTATTATTATATAAAACACACATGAGGAGGGTCTTAGACTTCGTTTGACGTGACGTTTGGAGGCTCCGCTTGTGGCAAACACCGTTGCAAGACGGTTAATCAAATGCCCGACGGCGGCATTTGTCACGTTTCATCCCGCCGCGTCCTGGAAAACAACGCGAAATTCCCCGCTTTGGTCGGCGGCATCGCCCCTCCTATTGGAAACCCTCGGTTGGTCCTGTCACCGCCTAATCAAATAACGCCTTAGGCAATGGGCTTCGCCGGACC
The DNA here is from genome assembly GCA_039513925.1 of Platanthera zijinensis. Taxonomy (NCBI): domain Eukaryota; kingdom Viridiplantae; phylum Streptophyta; class Magnoliopsida; order Asparagales; family Orchidaceae; genus Platanthera; species Platanthera zijinensis. The sequence goes on along the minus strand of CM077081.1, from coordinate 22,233,871 downwards.
GCTCATACGACCAACCACGATAGTACTCCGATTGAGACAGACATTATCAATTAATTAATACAAAAAATAATTATATATTACTTTTCAATTTTTGTTAAAAAATCTTCGTTCTAGATAATTAGCCTCAAATCTACTTTAAGAAAAATGACAAGATTAATGCAAGCTTCTCAAAAATAACGCTTACATGAATAATGAAATTATTTCTCAAAAATACTATTTACATGTGTAATAACAACAATTTTTATATGAATCATACAAACTCTACTAAAAACTTTTTTGATTTTATGAATTTTCATAGTTAATTTAAATTTGGTAATTGTTATGGGCAAACCTATTTTAGATAGGTGCAAATCAACTTTTAAAATAAAAACTCTTAAACAATTATTTTAAATGTTACGGTAAAATTGATAGGGGCAAACCATTTTCCTATCACTTCCACCGCCGCCGCCCGCCAACGCCCGCCCATGCCAGCCAACGCCCGCCAACGCCGTCATACCAGCCAACGCCGCCATACCCGCCAACGCCGTCATACCCGTCAACGCCGCCATACCCGCCAACGCCGTCATACCCGTCAACGCCGCCATACCCGCCAACGCCGCCATACCCGCCAACGCCGCCATACCCGCCAACGCCGCCATACCCGCCAACGCTGCCATACCCGCCAACGCCGTCATACCCGCCAACTCTGCCAAACGTGATGACACCGCCAACGACGTCATACGTGATGACACCGCCAACACCGTCATACGTGATGACACCTACAACGCCGGCATACGTGATGACACCTACAACGCAGGCATACGGGATGACACCTACAACGCCGTCATACGTGATGACACCTACAACGCCGCCATATGTGATGACACCTACAATGTCGTCATACGTGATGACATCTACAACGCCGCCATACGTGATGACACATACAACACCGTCATATGCGATGACATCTACCAAACATCCTCGCTTCTGACCACAGCGGAGCTCCAAATTTATTTATTTCGAACATTCTCGCTCATCTTCAGCTCTTTTGATCTGAAGTAAGCCGTAGATTTATACATTTTTTTCGTATTTCTTATCTTCATCATTTGTTTTTGTATTCTTCAGTGAAGAAAAAGAATTTAAAAAAGTTGTACTCATCATTAAAAGTAAATTTCGATGATGAATTTGAAACTTTTGTAAACGTTAAATTTTATAATATTGTTGTTAAACTATTTGTTCATATTTTAAAAAAAAAAATTAAAAAAATTATATTGTTTTGCACGTAACAATTTGGTTTGCACATATAAATTTTTGATTTGCTCGTAAAATTGATTTGCACATATTCAAAATATATTTGCCCAAAACAATCACCTTAAATTTTGGGACACTTGATAGGAATATTGTATTTTAATTTATTTTTTTGAATAAATTATAATATATGTTATTACTTTTTAAATGATATATGTATATTTGACAATTTTGAATCTTTCATCAAAGAGTGTTTTTTGCCCAAAACAATCACCTTAAATTTTGGGACACTTGGTAGGAATATTGTATTTTAATTTATTTTTTTGAATAAATTATAATATATGTTATTACTTTTTAAATGATATATGTATATTTGACAATTTTGAATCTTTCATCAAAGATTGTTTTTCTCTTTTAATATTGTAAAAAATAACACACGAGTGATAGTGGCCCAGCCAAGGACAACACCCCGGCCCAACAATGACACACACACAAGTGACAGTTCACGGGGCTCTCCGTGTCCCGCTCGACAATACTAAGGCCGCAACGGGCTTTGCCCGCCCCCGACATGCTTTGCCCGCCCAAGCCTGCCTTCATTGGACTGAACCTTGCATGATCGATAAAAATGAAATACACCCAAGACTATTGAACAGATTGTGGGGTTTTGTCCACTTTTGACATATGCAAGTATGATCGGTGCAATTGGGCATTGGGAAGAGAAAAAAAACTGAGTGAGAATTTAAATTCCGATTTTAACACCACCTCGTCGAACCTGTATTTTTCGAGTTTATATTACTGCTAGACATACTATGCTTCCAAACAATTTCTTTCATTTGTAGAACATGCAGGCCAGTGAGAGATTAAAATGCCAGCAGCATACTTAGGCCAGCATTAGAAGAGATTAAAATGCCAATTAATGAGAGGGTTAATCACCAGCAGCAGAACAAAAGTTTCGATCCGGTATCCATCACAGTAGCTAGGGCTCCGTTTGGGGGGACTTATTTTCACCGGTCAAACGGTTACGACCGCATGAACCAGACATTATTTAAGATCCACTTCATGCGGTCGCAACCGCTTGACCGGTGAACATAAGTCCCCCAAAGAGAACCTAGAATTTCACAAATTAGGAAATGTGAAAAGGGCTTCTTACATAGGTCAGCATGAGAAGTAGTTCAAGCCTAGGGGAAAGGTGATGCATTCCTGGATAAAGCACTGGAACGACCCTTAAATGAGAACAAAATGAAGATTTAGAAAACCACATGCAGTTCTAGCTAGAGAACAGGACGGTGAGTTGACGGCATGGAGGAGGGGGCGTCGTGGACGGCGGCGGCACTGACAGAGGGCAGAAGAGATGTGGTGGCGGTGATGGTGTTGTAGACAGTGGCGACACTGACAGAGGGCAGAGGAGATGTGGTGGCGTCCGGGGCGTGGAGGCGGGGGTGGTCGTGCACAAAAAGCCCGGCAGGCCCAGTTCAGGACCGGGCCTACCAGGCCGAGACTTTTTCTGCCCTGGCCCAAACTTGGGTCTGACAATAGCAAGGCCCAGACCCCTTATATAAAGGGAGACTAATTGAGCCTCTTCGGCCAGGCCTAGGCCCAGGCCTACCATAGGCCAATTTTTTCAAAAAAAATAATTTTTTATAAAAAAATAATTAGTCGTCTAGAAGAATCTAAAAAACAAATTTTTGTTCTTATGCAAAATACTAACACAAGAATTTTCTCAAGTTACAAGAAAAGATGCAATTAAGGATCCATTTTGTATAATCCGTAATTCGTCGAGATCAGAAATACTCAAGCAAACGGCTATTCGCAGACCATTAGGCAAGCAGATGCGAGCTTGGGCGAGCAGATGCGAGCTTGGGCGAGCAGATGCGAGCTTGGGCGAGTAGATGCGAGCTTGGGCGAGCAGAGACGAGCTTGGGCGAGTATGGGCGAGTACCTCACGAGTATGGGCGAGTTGCCCTTGGAACTCGCTGCCTAAAGTTGGATACTCGCCTAACACCCCCCCCCCCCCACCCACCCACCCAAGATTTTTCTATAAATAGCCCCCCAGGGGTACTAGAAATGACATCTTTGGAAGAGGTTGAGGTCCCCCCAAGTGGATACTCGCTCAGTCCATGTCTGCCTAGTACCTCGCCCAGTCTTTTGGTTGCGGAGGGGAAGTTTCTCCCAAACTTCCTGGTACGTGATGAGACCTCCCTGCTGGAGCACTTGGGGTATGCTTATAGCTAGATAGTTTCCTCTCTCGCGCGCTAGCCACTTGATCTGTGACGTCGGACCGTAGAATCAGTAACATTTTAGGCTGTCTTGAACCGATTTTTAGAGTAGGGAATTTTCCCAGCTTCAACACATTTGCCACATGAGAGAAGTATTAGGTGGCGTTTGGTTGGGCTTTTTACCTGCGGTACGGTGGAAACGCACCGCTCTTTTGCCAATAAGCATCGTTTGGCGCGGCTTATTTTGCAAACCGAGTTTGTTTAATTCTGCGGTTTCCTTTTATAACCCATCCGTGATTTTTTCCCTCGTTCAGCCGCAATTTTCCTCTCGATAACCTAGTGCGTAGCAGCGTCTCTCCCGATCTAGTCTTCCCCCACATCGATGACCGACGAATCGCCTGCGTCTCTCCCGATCCTGAATCGCTTGTCGACAAAGGCATGAATACCCTTGCATCGGCGCACACCTCTGGTAATTTTTCCGCCGTCTCTCCCGATTTCGTTCTTCCACTGTTTGTTCACCCTGCATCGGCATGATTCCCCTCCACCTCCGTGTTTGCCGCAGGTTTTAGGTATCAATTTTTTCCTGCATATCTGGTGTCTTGCATCGGCGCACACCTCTGGTAATTTTTCCGCCGTCTCTCCCGATTTCGTTCTTCCACTGTTTGTTCTCCCTGCATCGGCATGATTCCCCTCCACCTCCTTGTTTGTCGCAGGTTTTAGGTATCAATTTTTTCCTGCATATCTGGTGCGCCACCGTTCTCCCTCTCGTTGAGGTATACTCATTCTCCTGTTTTACAATTTTAGTGTTTTTTATTTCATTCTTCCTCTGACTGCCAGTGTCAACTGATGAGTAATTGGATTTTGGATTCCTGAGATGTTGATTTGGATTTCTGAGATGTGTGTGTGTGTGTGTTGTGTGTGTTGTTTGTGTGTGTGTGTGTGTTGTTTGTGTGTGTGTTGTTTGTGTGTGTGTGTATTGTGTGTGTTGTGTGTGTGTGTGTTGTGTGTGTGTGTGTGAATTTATGTGCGTTTTTGTGTCTTGTATGTGTGTGTATGTGTGTTGTATGTGTGTGTGTGTATGTCTGTTTACTAATGTAGTTATCTAGTTTAGTGATTACTCATGTATGGTTATTATAGATTATTGTTCATAAATATGTATGTGTGTGTTCATAAAAAAAATTATTTTATTTTTTAAGAATGGGCAAATCAAAAAATGGTGGGGTGATCGTTTGTTGGGACACTACAGATATCATGTATTTCTGTGATAAATGCATTAAAGAGATAGAGCTTGAGAATCGACCGACCACACATTTTAATAAAGAGAGTTGGACAAACGTAATGAAGAAATTTGAAGAGCTGACTAGAAAACAATACGATAAAGTTTAATTGAAAAATAAATGTGATCATTTGTAGGAGTGTAAATTATGGATGGAGTTGAAACGTGATGATACCAGATTGAGTTGGAATGCATCAAAAAGACTACGGACGCCTCAGACGAGTGGTGGGATGAAAGATTGAAAGTATTCATTTACAAAAGTAAAATTTGTTTTACTTTTTGTATCAACATTTGATGTTAAATATATGTATTTTTCAGGTTGTCCCGGCGGGAAAGAAATTCCGGCACTCGGGAATCCAACCAGATTTGAGAAAAACTGAACATGATGTTCAGTTCTGTTGTCGCGAAAGGACATCAAGCTTGCACACCCAACACCATTAATGAGATCCCAGAGTCTGCAGATGAGAGAGGAATATCAGATGGTGATCCTGAAGATATTGAGGTCAGCGGAGTTCCTCCGCCACGTGAGACCACAACTACATATGAAGTTGGCAAGAAAATAAATAAAGGGAAAAACAAAGTTATTAGCTCTATGTTAGAAGATTTGGCAGAGTCTTCTAAGACCATTAGTCAATGCATCCAGGAGGTACCCAAAAATCTTCTTCTGAATTTAGCATCCGCCGGACAATAGATAAATTATACATGTACTCAGAAGTGCTGTCTGATGAAGACTTATAAGATTTTGTCATAACATATTTTATGGACAAAAATCATAGGAAGACTTTCTTGTGCCTTTCGGATAACATGAGCGTAAAGTGGTTGCGTAACCGCTTCATCCAAGGGGGGTAATTGGGTTATCTTTTCTAATATTTTATTTGCGCGTTGTTTTGGACATTATTATTAGAACATCATTTTAATTTGTTGTGTTTGTTTTCTTGTTTTAAGACTACTATGATGTCATCTTTTGTTATGTTTGTTCTGTTAAGTTTGATCTGTTATTCTTTTGGATTGTTTTCATATTTATTTTTATAGTAATAACTATTAGTAATGCATGTTATTAACAGAATATATTTGGCGATGATTCGTAAAATTTCACGGAAGAGTAGGAGATTACTAGAAGAAATTATGTGATTGCCCATCATCTGAATCTGGTAGCAATAATATCTTTTGTATCTGAATATACCTCTAAGTTACACCTTTCAGTACCACGCATGACTTCAAAACAAATAAGTGATAAATGAGTTGGAGAGCTTCTTCTCGGATCACGGGTGAGATTTCATGACTCTTTCATGATGAGTCAAGAAATATTTATGAATTCATTGCATTCTCTAGAGAAAAAGTGTGAATTTCAGAGAATAAGAAGGACTGCATCCAGAGAAATCCTAGCATTGACGATATACATATTATCACATAATGAATCAATGAGAAAAACAATTGAGTGTTTTCAACATTCAACGGAGACAACTAGCAGATTTTTTTCTCGATGTCTTCGCGCTTTGCTACAGTTAGCGAAAGAAGTGATTCAGTCATCAGATAGATCTTTCTGTAGCACTCCGCTAGAGATTCTGTATGACAGACGTTGTATGCCATTTTTTAAAGATTGCATTGGAGCAATAGATAGGACACACGTTGACGTATGCATTCTAGTTGGAAGTCAAGTACTATATATTGGGAGATGTGACAGTCCAACTCAAAATGTCATGGCTATTTGTGATTTCAACAAGTGTTTCACTTTCGTTATGGCGGGTTGGGAGGGAACAACGCACGATAACCGCGTTTTCAATTTTGTCATAAGTGATTCCCGTTATAACTTCCTGCATCCACCTCTAGATAACTATTTAAAATTTTGTTTGTTTGTTTATTACTGTACAAATAAATTGTTGTTAAATAATTTTTAATAATTTACAGTAAAATATTACTTTGTAGATTCTGGTTATCTTCTACAAAGAGGATATTTAAAACTGTATCAAGATACACGGTATCATCTACCAGACTTTGTTTGTGGTGGTCGTCGAGCAGAAGGACGTCGAGAGGTATTCAATCATGCACACTCATCTCTTAAAAGTGTGATAGAACGATCATTCGGGGTTTGCAAGAAGAAGTGGGTCAAACTGCGGGACATGTCAAGTTATCGCTTTGACAAGCAAGTTGTTGTAATCGTCACAATGACTTTACATAATTTCATTCGCCGGCATCTTTCGCGTGTGGATATTGAATTTAGTGAGTGCGAGGAAAGGAGTCGAAATCATGGGATAACCTCACAAGAGCGGCAAGAAACATGCACTGACATTACAGGTGGTGTAGAGGAGATGATCGCACTACGTAATATTATAGCGATCAGTTGTATGAAGCTAGAACATATGACAAAATGACAAGGTTGGTTCTAAAAATTATCTGAATGAAACATTTTTTTGATGTTGGGTGTTATTTTATAAAAAAAAATATTTTTTTAATATATTTAATGGTTGGTAATTAAAAAATATGAAAAAAAATTCACTCAAAACTCTGTTTTGTTTCCAAACGACTTTTTGAAAACTCTGTTTTGCAAAATTCATTTAACTCAAACAGTTTTTTAACAAATCTCTGTTTTCTAGAATCAGCACTTTTTCTATCAGCAGCTTTTCATCGGCAGTTTTTCATCAGCAACAACCCAACCAAACAGAATTTTAACATGCTTTATTCATGAATATGAACTATTCCCTATGAAATTTTGTCGCACTGCCTTGCTTGGTCTAGTCTTGGGCCAGACCCTAGCTAGGCCTGAGATCGGGCCTAGGCAAAGCCTGGGACCTGACTTAGCCTGGGCCTTGCCCGCGACGGGCACTAGGTCGGGCAAAACACTTTTATTGGGGACTTTTTACGCCCCCAGGACCAGCATGGGCCTGGTCCTGACTTGCCCGGGCCCAGGCCTAACCAGGCTTTTGCTAAGTTAGCCCTAGACGAGCTTTCCAGGCCCAGTCGTTTTGTGCACTACTAGGCGGTGGAGTCGTGGGAGTTGGGGGCGCGGGGGAATTGATGTGGGCCGTCCAATTTGATTAATTCATAACATCTCAGTCGTTTGATCATACAAACAAATCAGGAACGTCCGTCTACATTTTCATGTCCCATAAACCTACAATAGTATGGTGCTACACCGCGAGCACGCCTTTAGACCTACATTGTGATATTCATCTTCTTTTCGGTATATAAATACACTTCCATGGCATAATAATTTGAAAATCATCGTGGGAAATGCCAAACCAAGCGAGCTGACCGTAGAGCAACAAACCGCATCCGGTTTTGAAAGCCCGCTCCGAGGACTTAGTCTTTTTAACGGTTTTTTGCGTATTTTGTACTTGAAACGGAGTAGCGACCTGTCGCCATCCGAGATCAAACCTCAATTTCTGTAAACTTAAAGGAACTAGTGAATTTTTTGCTCGGCACAGATTCAATCATGTGATTTTTCACTCTTTCTGGGTTTTCCACGTCAAAAAAGCTTCTTGTCATTTACTGCGATTTACTTAGACGGTTTGCGCGTCCGGTCCGATTCCGAGCTAAGACCGTCCGATTTCTCCGGACTGGGGAAAAACTGGGCGACCCGCAACAAGAATGATATCAATCAACTTAACAAAGAGCAGTTCAGTTCAGTTACCTCGTTGATCCACTAAAAAGTAAGAACCCTCGATCCACCAAAAATTTTGGGTTTGCCGAGCAGATAGAAAGGAAGGTCCGCTCTGCCCTCAAAAAATTGATTTTAAACCTATCAAAAAATATTTTTTTCTAAAATAAACTATAATTTTTTATCTTTAATTTAAGATCTTATTTTCCTATTAAAAATGTTTTTTTAAAAAAAAAAATCCCGGGGATATCCTGTTTTTAAAAATCCGGTCAGATTTCATATTTTAATTTTTTTTAATCGTGCAGTCCACAGACTGTTTGATCAAAAAACGTACGGTCAGATCTCACCCGGACCTTCCTTTAGGTCCGGGTGACGGACCCAAATATTTCTCGCGAATTTCATGCCCTCGAAGGAGCACTTATAAAAGGTTCAATCATGTGATCATAAAGCCGCTAGTGATGTGATGTCCTGGTGAACCCCCAGTACGATGCCAGGATGGCAGACTGGTGTGACACCAAGGTAGCAGGCGGATGTGACGCTTGTCCTGCATCAAACCATCATAACCAAAATTCTCGCAAGAGCCCTATTGGCATACCCTGCAAGTCAGCATTGTGACGCAAAATCATCATGGTGAACCAAAACATTAAATTCAATTCAAAGAGAACCCGACCTAAGAAGGCTCTGAAGATCCGCCTGGAGGAAGGAAAAGGGAGCCAGCAACAAGCTCATGAATGATCGGATCAAGCTAGAGACATAACATGGCAACTTCTGTCGGATTATCCACAGCAGAGCTAGACTACTAAAAGATACAATTGAGAAGAAAATGTCTAGGATGAATAGATTGGCCGCAAAGGCGATCATTTTTTCCCGCTTATGTAGATGAATTAGTGAGCGCACGACAACGAAGAGCAGTCAGTCTCCTCACCTCATAACCAAGAAAATAGAGGGAGAAGTAAAGCAGCTCTACAGGGAAAAAGAGGGATGAATTTAAGCGCGTTTAAAATTTTAGGATTTACTGAGTGTTTTTACTATGTTGAGTTCAGACAAAAATGCCACCAATATAGAATGTATGTTTGGCAGCATGGTGGTGAGTTTTTAGGTGAGGTCATGCGTTCACTAACAATAATTTATAACAGTTGTTTTTTAAGTGACGGCCACCGCCTTACCAAACGGAAAGCGGGGGGTGTGCTGCACTGCACCGTGCTGCACAGCATATTGAGTGACTGCGAGTGCATCAGTACTTGCGCCGAGATGCGTAAAAACTGTTGATAAATATGAATTTACTATGCGTTATTTATTAATTAATGCGGGAAATAATAAATATGAAAGTACTTTTAACATCACACAATAATAATAATAATAAAAGTAAAAACTGTTGATAAAAAGAGATCCAGAAGACAAAAAAATAAAAAAACTAGCAAAAAGATTCGAGCTTGCCACTCCCGCGGCGCCTTTCACTTTGTTTGAGAGCGCATCAGTGATTCCCTCCAACAGTCACAACTCTGCACAAATGTTTTAAACCAGATGCCAGAAGCTTTTTTTCTTTTGAGGGGCCCATTTGCCAAATATATCTAAAAGCAGGGTTGTATTTGAAATTTGACCATTGAAATTATTGAGCATTTTTTTCGGTTTTATTTCATTCTCGATCAATGTAATTGTTTGTCCGCTTCCTTCCTGTCAGTCATGCCCATTTTCAGAACTTTAACCGACTCCACCCAAATGGAATTTTTCATCAAATTTTAAAATAAATTTATAATTATAAACAATTTTAGGATTACTCTTCTTGTATATTAACCCGAAAATAGACTTGGCATTAAGAGCTCTTTAATTATGAGATTTTTTTTCATACCGAAATTAAATATTATGAGATTTTTTTAAAAATACCAAAGTGCCCCAAAAAATTGAATGATTTCCTAACCAAATTTTTAAAAAATCAATAATAATTTAAATTATTTATACCTCAATTTAAGAAAATAATAAACAAGAAATGATATGGTAATAGAAAAAATCTCTCCACCATATCACAAAAGATTAATTAATTAATTTACCACAAAAAAAACATCCAACAAGACAAAGCTCAGACATTCTCCTACCAAATATACCCTCGTCTCTCCTACATATTTACTTCCATGTATCTATTATCAGCCGGCGGCGGAAACTCGCCGACGACCACCATCGGCGCCGGGTCCGGATCCACCGCACCCTCCACTTCCAGCCACCGATCCATCGGAGAGCACTCCCCTTTATGCGCCACCTTCCAATGCATCGCTTGGCACGCGCGCGAACAATAGTTCACCGTGCCACAAACAGAGCACCGCCGGAACTCATGCCGACGCGTTTCCGGCCGGCCGCAATCATCGTGCGAGCACATCCTAAGTCCCTCCCCTCCTTCGCAGACGACCGACGGTCCTCCCCTCGCCGCGAACCACTCCGCCATGAAGCGGTTCGCGTGATGCGCCTCCGGCGTCGGCACGTTGCATCCGAAATCGCTGAGCAGAGAGCAAGCAGAGAAGCGTACTCTTTCCTTCCGCGACGGAAACTTCACGGCGGCGAGCTCTCGGGCGTTAGCTTGAACTAAGAAGCGTCTCCCCTCCGCAACGTTTTGCCGCACGCCGTAGCCGTCCTGGAGACAGTGGCCGAGCTCGCGGAGAGCGTCTACGTGGCCATGGAAAGCTGCCCGTGCGCAGAGAGCCACGCCGGCGCGGAGATCCTTGTCGTTTTTGGATCCGCCGCTGCCGTTAAATTGGATGACGGCGAGAGAGTAGAGCGCATCGGGGTGAGATCCCATGGCCGCCCTCGCCATGAGCGAAGCTCCGTATCCCCTGTTCTCCAAACAGTAGAAACTTATCACGCCCAGCGTATAGCTGGCCTCCAAGCTCCCCGATTCCGCGCACCTCTTTAGAAATCGGTGAGCCGATTCAGTCCAGTTCCTCGCCCTAATCGCCATCCCCTTCGCCGATAACCTTGAAAGCACCATCCGGTGACTCGCTAGCTGCTTAAATCTTCGGCATCTGTTCAAAAAAAAAACGGTTCATTTTTATTACGAACAGATCGAGGAGTTTCAAAAACAGAGCAGTGGCGGCAGGCTTACGCTAGGAGGGCGCTGATAAAATCCGAAGGGGCGCCGGCGGAGGAGGAAAGCTTGCAGAGAACAAGCAGGACGAGGTCGTCAGGCAGCCCGTCGAAGAAATCGACGCTCGGCGCATCAGCAGCACGAGCTCGCTTCCGTGGATCTCCGGCGGATGATCCGCAGCTAACAAAATATCTCTTCCCGGCCGGCGACTGCGCCGCCGTAGACTCCGGCCGAGGGTAGCAAACCCCGCTTCGTGTGTGCATCTCGTTTCTTCCTCTAAGCTTTGTCCGAATCTGAGAGGATGCCTCCTGGAAGAGGACCTTCTCCGCATTAAATACTGGACAATATAACAGGGGAGGAGGATTAAGAACAAATGCAAAAGACGATTCTGCCCATACATTATTACGGAGAAAACCATTGGCCTGACAGCTGACTGGGACTCCAAAACGGTTTATTATATTTCGCTGACGGAAAGCCGTTCACGGCGAGGGTTGGATTTCTAGACAAGGGCGGAGTAACCGTTGGGAGGAGAACGGTTACAGAATATGAGGTGGTTTGTAAGAAAATTACTCCGACGGTTAAAATCAAGCTAGTCTTAGCAGGCAGAGATTAAGAACCGTTTTAACGAACTCAGGTGAGAAGAGGGTCAAAATGGAGACAGTACTAAAAGTCTTAATCTAGACTCTTTTGGGACCCACAAATATGGAGGGTGAATCCACAGCATGAACGGCCAGGATGCTGTCGCAACTTCATGCGGTGGATTGTTCGAGCACCTGATCTAATTTTGGAAACGGACAGTTGGTATGCTGCATGTTGGTTTACGTGGGTGCTGAGTTGGAGCTTAACAAATAGTAAAATGAGTCCTCCTATACATTCCTTCATTTTTCTTTCTTTTCCCAAAGAAATTTTTAATAGATAGATGTTTTCAATTAATTAGTAGAAGGCTTAGGGGAAAAGTCTTTGTTCTTGAGTGGACGTGGTGGTGGCCGGCGGCGAGTTTTTTTTGAAGGAGCGAAGAATATGAATATATGATTGATTGCTCCTCTCGATCGTAGCCCAACAATATATAGTTTCCATGTGAATATGAATATATGAGTGATTGCTCCTCCTATATATAGTTTTTTTGAAGGAGCGAAGAATATGAATATATGGGAAAACTATATATTGTTGGGTATGAATTTTATCATGATAATACTCAAAAAATTGAGGAGTTATAATAAGGACTTGATGGTAAGTAAAATTTTCACAGTTACCTACAATGAGAAGCTAGGGAGATCTCAAGGAAATATGATCATTATAAATAGCCAAAAGTAATATATGCGGGATAAATTGTGCGAAAATTTGCAGGATTATGAGTTTCGATACACTGTGCCCCAACTGACGATATTAAGTATTACATCATCTTTTTATCACCATTTTTTGTCTGACGGTGCATCTTCTAATAAACTATTTTCATCGTCTGCCTGCCATTTTTAGTGCTCATTCTAGCATTAGAGATCAACATTTTGAAGCTATTGACATTAACAATTTAATAAAAATACATGTGCATGAGTAGTTTCAATTCAAAATAAATATGACTAATTTCAAAGTTTTTGAGGGCACAAAAATGAATCTTATTTTAAAAACATAAAATCTAGCAATCGCTTATTTCCAATCAAGACGATTTTTCATTGTTTTATTGTTGACTCTCTGCCTTTGTTGAACCATATTCTTAATTTGAATTCCATTAATTAATACCTAAGCTCTTGTCTTTTCAAATTATTTGTGTTTAATTAGTTGAGTTCTATTTGTCAATGATGAACATTACCTAGAATGCACCAAGGCTTTGTTTGGCGCGGCGGGAGGAGACCGTGCCGCTGATCGAACTGGAGGGGGAGGCCGCCGATCGAAACGGAAGAAGATGGAGCATTTTCCATGGCGCAGCGGGAAGAAACGCGGCTAACACCGCCGGCGGGCATTTAGTTACCCGCCATGCGGCAGCGTTTGCCGCAAACGGAGCCTCCAAACGCAGCGCCAAACAAAGCCTAAGTAGATCGAAGAAAACATGAACATATCAAAATTTGAACTAGCTATATATGCAAGCTCTCATATATAGCATGGTAGAAAATTTTCTACCAAATTGTCTAATAGATTATGTTCATCAATATATTTTGACAGTAGATTTATGCCACAATATATAAGAACAATATTAATTAAGAAGAAAAATTCGGATAAAATCATAAATTTTGTGACTAATTAGATCATTAAAAAAATTCAGAATGAAATTAATGCTATTGATATTTTTTTTAGTTTAGAAGAGATTCCCAACAAGATATTTTTAGCTTAATAGTACTCATTAATTATTTGTCAAGAATAATATTATTTTGAATTTTTATAGATTACTTTAATTTGTGATTTTTATTTAAAAAATATTTTATAATATAGATGCGGGAGAAAATGCAACCTGCACGATCATTTTTTTAACGGTGTATCATCATTTTTTAAATATGAACGGTCATATCTTTTAGGGAAAGATCTTAGCCAAAGAAATCACAGTTCATACGGCTGGATTTGATTCGCGCATGAATTAAAATACGTGCGTGATACACACCAAATTATTTTTTCTATAGGCAAGACAAAAATTATCACAGAGGCAACCACGAATGCGATGCCGTGTCGGGACACAGCAAAATCTTGTGCACGACTATTTATATCATATCTAAGGAAAAAAGATTATTTCACGGAACATTCATCTTTACAATTTTACTTTTTATTTAGTACATCTTTTATAGTTTTTTTTATAAATGCACTTAATTTGTGTATTTTGTTTTTCTTAAAATTATACATTAATTGTTCTTGTAATTTGTTTTTTTATCTATATTTTATTCAGCTTAATTTTTTTTGCGGAGAAAGCGTGGGTCAAATTTTCTTTAATTTGTTTTCTACTTATAAATACGTCTGCAACTCTGCAAGTGGTAAATATTAGGCCTGTGCAAAAATATCCGAAGAACCGAGAACCGGACCGAAACCGAACCGAACCCGACGGTTCGGATCGGTTCTCGTTTTACATGGTTCGGATATGGATCTAGAAAATACTAGATCCGTCGGTTCGGTTCGGTTCTCGGTTCTTGTGGTCGTGTACCCGAGAACCGAACCGAACCGAACCTATAATTAATTTTTTTTAAAAAAACTCTGTTTACTTGCACAGTCCGGTTAGGAATTAGGATTATAATTTTCTTACCGGTGCACTACAGCCACTACTCAGTCCTACTCAAACTGTTTACCAGATTAGCCGGTTAGGGTTACACATTTAGTCATTTATCGCACAGGCCTCTGCTTGCTAAATCCCGATACCCTCATACCCCCATTCCTCCCCCCGCCCAACGCGAGTCACGCGACGGGCGACCTAACACTCCCCCGCTGGCCGGCGGCCGCTATCTCTTCCAGCCGCAACCGCATCACGTCTATCGCCACTCCGACATCTTCTCTCACGCTGAGCAGTGAGCGCCGCCCGTCCTTGATTGTGTTCCGGCTTGCGATTTGCTCTCAGGTTGGAACTCTCACGATTCTAGTCATATTCTCCGTCTTTCATTTTGACTTGTTTTAATATATTTAATTGGCTTCTTCTCCGGACAATCCATGGGACTAAGAGGGTGCAAAATGGTTGATATCTATTGAGACGTGGAAAATTATGTGAAATATTGTGTTGGAGTGGTTGATAAATATTTTTGTTGAAATTTTGTGGACTAAGAGGGTGCAAAATGGCTAGATAAGAAATATCCTGGTTCTAATATTTCAGAACAAATGTTGATCATAAGATTTGGTCATTTATTATGTTATTGTTGATGTTTGATGTTTCATTTATGCACATAATTTCTTAACTAGTCAATGTTTCCGAACTTGTTTTATTAACGATCATTAAATTACATGCTGGTATGCTACTATATTTTGGTCTCTAATTATGATCTGCATTTTCTTAAAAGTTATTGTTTATGTAATGCATAGTATTGCTTTGCTCAATCTTGTTTTCTTGTCTTTTTATTACGGTCCAGCATTGCTCAACCTTTTCGATCTTCAAGTTTTTTTTCCTCTACTTGAGATTTGAATTTAAGTAGAGGTTTGACCTATGGAAGCTATAATGTAGTTTAGCAGGTTTTATGTGAAGTTACATAGTTAACTAATCTTCTAACATAAATATTGTTTAATTCCATTCGGTAGGTTTGTTTTTAGCTCCACAAAATGCAAATTATCTTGAAATGCAGAGCCACGCAGGCGATTATTGTGGAGAGTATTTAGTTTGATTTTTTTTCTCATTCTCTATAATTTCTGTAATATTTGTGCACAGACCTAATATCTCTGTTCTTCCTGTTATTTGGTGCTTACATGTGTGTTGTACTGTTTTTTAGTAGTTTTTCTCATACTTAATTAATTAATTTGTCTACTCAGGAAAATATTTACATCCTAAGATGTCTAGTGTGGGAGACACAAATGAAATTGAGGCCCAGCATGTAGCATGTGATACAGTTGTTACTGATGAGACCACTACAACTATAGATGGGACCAATGTACCTTGCACAATTAATTCACAAAAAAGGGATTACAAGACCAAGTCCAATATATGGGGTCATTTTTCTAAAATTAAGAACAAAGATACTGAGAAGGCTGAGAAAGCTGTATGTAACTATTGCAGTAAAGCGTATGGCTGTGCAAGTATTAATGGTACTAGTAATCTATGGAAACACTTAAAGAATTGTAGCAAATATCCATACAATGAAGTCGACAAAAAACAAAAATTATTGAGTTTTGAGAAGAAAGGTGGTGAGGGAACTGACATAACATCAATTGATTATCTACATTCTTGGAAGTTTGATCAAGAATCTTGTAGGATGGCTCTTGCTAAATGGATTATTACAACAGAGTTGCCTTTTAAAACTATTGAAACAGACGGTTTTCTTTTTCTCATGAGAATGCTCCAACCGAGATTTAAATTGATTTCACGCACTACACTGACAAGAGATTGCATGAGAATATATACTACTGAAAAGACGAAACTAAAAAAACACTTGTGAACATGAAAGCTGCTGTAAGTTTAACTACAGATTGTTGGACATCCTTACAAAATCTCTCCTACTTGTGTCTCACAGCTCACTTTATTGACGAAGATTGGAAGCTGCAAAAAAGGATTCTTAATTTTTGTGTTATCTCAAGTCATAAAGGTAAAGAACTTGGCAAGGTCTTAGAATCATGCATATTAGAATGGGAGATAGATAGAGTATGCACTCTAACCGTGGATAATGCCAGCTCAAATACAGTTGCAATTGATCATTTGAGAAGAAAATTAAATGAAAAAACATATTTATCTTTGGATGGAGAATTTTTTCACATGAGATGTGCATGTCATATTCTAAACTTAATTGTGAAGGATGGCATGAATGAAAAAATAAATACAGTATCAAGAGTTCGTGAGGCGGTGAAGTATGTAAGAAGTTCTCCTATGAGATCACATCAATTTAAAATTTGTTGTGAAAAAGAAAAATAGAATATAAAGGTTCAGTTTGCTTAGACGTACCTACTAGATGGAACTCTACATATCAAATGTTACAAGTAGCAATCAAGTTTCAAAGAGCTTTTGAAAGGTTTGAAGATGAAGTTTCAGAATTTTCTATTGACTTAGAAAATGGGCCTCCTCAAAGTTATGACTGGGAGAATGCTAAATTATTGGTCTCTTTTTTAGAGAAATTTTATATTGCTAGTAATTTATTCTCCGGTTCATCATATGTTACTTCAAGTGTGTATTTTGAGCAAGTTTTTTTCATTGGGCATGCATTGAATGAATGGATTGCATCCTCAAATATTAATCATCAAACAATGGCAATCAAAATGAAGGCCAAATTTGAAAAATATTGGGGTAACATCGATAAGGTGAGCATATTGCTTGTGATTGCATCGGTGCTTGATCCGCGAAATAAACTTGAATTTGTTAGGCATTGTTACGAGTTTTTCTTCGCCAAAGAACAAGTTAATGAGTTGATGAACAAGGTTTTAAAGGTTTTTAAGGATTTGTTTGAGTATTATAAGAAACTTGATACTATGCCTTCAACTTCAAACACTTCTAGAGTTGAGAACATGGATTTGGACCAAACACATAATTCTCCCAATGTCAGTTCCTTGAATGAAATGAGACAATTACGAGCAGTGTTTTTGGAGAGAAAGCGGGCACTTCAAACTTCTTCTAACCAATCGGAGTTAGATAAGTATTTGAAAGAAGATTGTGATTTAGATGATCTATCACCGGAGTTTGATATATTAAATTGGTGGAAAGTGAATTCAAGCAAGTATAAAATTCTTTCATCACTTGCTAAAGATATCCTAGCAATACCAGTTTCCACTGTTGCATCAGAGTCAGCTTTCAGTACAGGTGGGCGTGTTCTTGATCGATTTCGTAGTTCGCTCTCGCCAAAGATTGTCGAAGGATTGGTATGTACTCAAGATTGGTTACGAGCATCTCCATTGTCTTTAGAAATTGAGGAAGACTTGCATCAAATAGAAGAGCTTGAAAGTGGTAATGATATTCGATATTGACTCTTATTGTTTTTAATTTAAAATATATAGTGAACTTTTTATCAAAACTAATACATAATTTGTTTTTTTTTGTAGTAATTTGTGCTGAGCAAGAAGCTTCTGAAAGAGATTGATGATTACAAGGCCACAGGATTGGCTTGGTGCATGAATTAATATCAAGTTTGATCTTTAATTTTTGAGAACATGTTTTCTATTTATTGTTCAAAATTTGAATTATCAATTTGAGAGCATGAATTAATATCAAGTTTGATCTTTAACTTTTGAGAACATGTTTTCTATTTTTTGTTTGAAATTTGAATTATCAATTTGAGAGCATGGATTAATATCAAGTTTGATGTTTAAGTGTTTATGTTTTGTTTCCTGTATTGTTTATAAGGCCACTCATTATCACTCAGGTTATCCATCTTCTAGTAGTTTACCTTTGAGCAAGCAAGCAATTGAATGACTTACCTTCTACTCTAGTTTTTTCTTTGTTCTTCAAGCTTTGATTAAGAATTAACTCGTCTTTAAAGTAAGCAATTAAGAATTAACTCGTCTTTATTTTTCACATATAAACATCATGGTTCAATATTTTGTTGAAGGTGAGTAGAACCGAGAACCGAACCAGAACCGAACCGAACAATTCGGTTCGGATCCGGTTCTAAATTTTAGAACCGTGGGTCGGTTCCGGTTCCAAAAACTTGGAACCGAACATACATGGGTCGGTTCCTGGTTTTGAGGGGAACCGAACCGAACCGATCCGAGTTGCACCCCTAGTAAATATAGCTCATGTATGACTGCTAGTACATAGCAATATTCAATAGTAATAAATATAGCTCATGCATGATTGCTAGTGAATTAATTATCAAATCAATTATTTTAGAAAAAACAAATAAATCGAATTATATATTTATCAATAAATTATGTATATTAATTCATTTTAGTTTTATTATCAACCCGCGCCATCACATTATCTGATGATTGATGTAGATAAAATTGATTTTTTTTTTTTGTGGAACTGAAAAATATAATGAAAGAAAGATGTAATATGAGAAATCCTAAACTCTGAAATTAATCGTATAACCATTTTCTTTTAAAATTTCCTCCAAGTTTTAAAGTAAAATGGGTTGGTTCGGGTTGGAGTATTTATATTTGAAATGATCGTTGGGTGCGTAGGCCTACTTTTATGATCCAGTAATTGTGGCCGCATGATGGTGGGTCAAAATGAGTTTGCGAGCTTTTTTGGTTATATGTTGGGGATGATGTGGCGCTGTTGTCTATTCCTATTGGGCGACATGTCTTACGGGCAGGGGTGGACCCTTGCTTGGGCACACCCGGGCACGTGCCCGGGTCCAAATAATCGCGATTTGCTACAGGCGGGTAGTATTTCGCGATTTCGTTCTCTGATTCAGGATAGAATAGACAGTTATTTTTATATAAACCGCTGTCCATTCAGAATTCCGGATAGAATAGACAGCATAAATATTATCACAATGACAGCGGTTTATATATAAACTGCTGTCATTGTGATAATATTTATGTTAAAAAATTTTCAAAATCATGAATCTTTTGCTTGGTGCATGGGTCGACCAAAAATCCTGGATATGCCACTGCTTACGGATGTCTAGGTTTGGCACTACTCTCTGAGGGGTAGGTTTGCAGTGTCCTTTGGCGCATGGCCGCTCAGGATATTCAACTGATGACCTCTAATCTTCTGCGCCCACATTGCTTTAGATGTTTTGGCGGGCTGCTCTCTATATATGTGGCTCTTTTGATGAGGATGTTCAACATGCTTTGAATGTTTTGGCGGGCTGCTCTCTCTCTCTCTCTATATGACTCATTTGATGAGCATGTTCAACATGCTTTTGGTGGTTGCCCTCAGTTTTCTAATATGGGCACTCCTTGGACTTTCGAATTTTTCACTGAATGGGGTTGTTGGCTCTGGGCTGGATTGGCTCCGAGCTATCCATGAATCTTGGTCATCTGATCGGTTCGGGCTCTTTTCGACGGGGAGTTGGGCTCTTTGGTGGTGCCGGAATCATATGCATTGGGAGGGCGTTTTTCGACCGTTGGATGAGAGGGTCACCTTTATTCTATCAACACTTGGGCCACCTTAGGTTGATTCTCGGCCGCCTAGCTATTTCCCTCCCCTTGCATGGCGTTCTCCTCCTCTTGGTGTTATTAAGCTTAACTTTGACGGTGTTGTCAAAGTGGACTTTCTTTGGTTGGCGTTGGTGTTATTGCTCGTGACTCTGTTGGCAGATGTTTGGCATGGCGTTCAGAGACCTGGAATCATGTGGCTTCTCCTGTGATTGCTGAGGCTTTGCGGCTCGTTAGCGGTGGCCGGTATGTCTATATATTGAATTTGGGTGGACCTTCGTGCTGGTGGGTGGGGGGACCATGCTAGATCATCTCACGACACGAGTGGGGCCTTTTTTGTTGAATCACTCGATTATTTTTGATATTCTAGAGATAGCTAGATTGATTCCTACTATTGACTTTGTTTTCTCTCGTCGCTCGTCTAACCGTATTGCACATAAGATTGGGGCGACATCTGCTAATTCCACATCTTTCATTTCACCACTTGAATGAATACTTTGCCCCACTATACCTTCAAAAAAAAAAGTAAATACAATTCATGAAGAAAATATAGAAATTCATCTATTTATGTCGCATGCGAGTTAATAAGATAGTATTACTTTGACGTCAATAATTTACTTAAGTGAACTAATAATGAAAATATTTCTAATTGATATAAAATAATTAATTAGCAATGCACACAAATATATATATTTAGGAATTCAAGCAAAATGAGAGAAATAACACATAAAACAAAACAAAAATTACATAGTTTACCTCAAGATGGGTCACTTAGACGTGCCTCTGTAATTTTACATTTCTTCAGATGGAAGAACGGAGACATGTACAAGATAGTAGAATATGGGTGTTCAGTGTTCACGAACAGAATTCAATCGAATAGTTCTTCAATCAAATTCAAATTTGTCAGAGATTCAGATTCATATTTGTCCCAAAATTTTGAATTTGAAATTGGATTCAGGCTTGAGTTCGAACCTAAATTTGCTTCAAATGAAGGACCAAATAAACATTGATCAAACGCTAGGATCATCTTTATATATAATATAGTTATTGCTATTATTCGTGAATTATTCATGAATATTGCCAATAGAGATAACATTATTCGGATTCGGATATCACCGAATTGGAAGTCGAATTCGAATCCGAATTCGAATTCAAAAAATGTGAAGCTTAATTGAATTGATACCCGAATTATTCGAGAATTTTTTTTGTTTACGATGATCAACCCTAGAATGAGGGCTCAGTTTTTGTAACATCGCCCTAAACTCAAAACTCAGCATTACGGCTTTTGATGTGAATGTTGGAACTCCGACTCCAAATGAGCAATGATTTGAGACATATAACTAACATATATCTTGCTGAATTTAAAACTTATTATGTTAAACAGAATTAGAATTCGCATAACTTCACAAATTAATTTTGCCACGAGTTTTCAAATGGGACAATTCAAAGACAGATACATTAAACTACCTTCACTATTAAATAATCAACTTGGCGGGCCCAACATAACTATAATAATAATTATAATTCGCCCCCTTATTAATTAATGCTAATCTTGTAAGGTTGTGGCAGATTAAGTTCAAGAAATTTGAGAGGGGAGGGGGGGATTAGCCTTTTGGAGGTTGACTGAAAATGACACGTGACACGTGCTCGGTGGAAATCCAATCAGAGTACAATGTGGACTATCGGTTAAACATGTGTTAATGATCAATTAGTTAACTGATAACTAATTAAGTCTATTTATTCTATATTAAAAGAGAAAAATATTCTTTCATTAAACATTCTCTTTACGATTTTGTCTCTTTTTATTAAAAAAAATACCTATTTTTTAGAATTTCTGTTTTTCTTTTATTTTAAAAAATACGTTATCATATAGACAAAATCCCTTAACAACAATAAAAAATGTGTTCTTCTCATCGCTCTCAATCCGCCGTGTACACTGCAAAAATGAGCGATGAGCAAAGTATAACATTCAGGAATTTACAGGCAACCAAAGCGGTGTCGCGTCGGGACAATGTCGTGGACGGAATAATGTCGCGCGGAGGTAATGTCGCGGTTGACCGTAGGGGCGGAGCCCCGTGCCCGTCTCTCGTACAAATATAATTAAAAAGTTTAATAAATAGTTTAAGACTCTGTTTGAGGGGACTTATTTTCACCGGTCAAGCGGTTACAACCGCATGAACCGAAGCTCAATTAAAGTCTGGTTCATGCGATCATAACCGCTTGACCGGTGAAAATAAGTCCCACCAAAGAGAGTCTAAGGTTTTATTTGGTACGGCGGTGGTGTTTGCTCCTGGCAGGTCGAAATGGAGAGTTGGAACTGAAGAGGGGAGACGGGGTTGGAAAAACGGCGTTTGATGGGCTTTTTCTTCTTGCGGCGGGTGCAAACGGAACAAACGGCGCTGACGCCCCGTTTGTTTTCCCACGCTTGATGGCTATACGTGCAATTAGGACCTAAAAGGAACCGATGTTGTTCGCAATCACAGATATCAAGAGCGGCAGCGGTTATGGAATGAGTAAGGCTCTGTTTGGCTCAGCTGCAGCGACTGCAGAAGCAGTGGTGAGAAGCAGTGGTGGAATAATCAGCTGTTTTGAACAGTGGTGGCAGAATCTGTGAAACTGTTTGGATAAACAGCTTTTGCAGAGCTGTTTCAAACGGAGAAGCTGTTTAAGCTGTTTGGCAAAACAGCTGTGTGGTGTAATGATTTTTTAAAAATTATAAATAAATAATAAAAACATAAAACTAGTTAGCTAAATTAATTCAATTTAAGTGCCCCAAAGTTATATCAGATACATAAATAGATACTTTTCAGAAGCTTTCATCCAAAAAAAATCATAAACATGCTACGTCTTGCCCATGAAATATTTCTCTCAATCATCGAACTTTAACTGCAAAAGAAGAATAAATATAGTTAATATAATTTATATTTAAATTTACAGTGTTTTTGATCTCTTATAATTTATATTTTAAGAGATCAAAACATCCCATGAGATCAAAAAATGATCTCCAGGAGACCAGGAACAAGAAATCAGAAATGCCAGCAAAAGATAAACAGGGTTTCGATCTATACCTGAAGAAGAAGGCTCGCGGCCTTTTGCAGGGGGGGGCGGGGTTGTTCACCGAGGAAAAAGGGACCCGTCTGTTCGTCGGAAGAGATGGAACACCGGCGGATCTGGAACGCCGGAGGATCTGGAATGCCGGATGAGATCGCCGGAGGAGAGGAAACACCGGAGGAAAGGGAGTCGGGCAGAGGGCTTCACGGGAGAGCGACCTAGGATTCACGGGAGAGGAAAGATCGCGGGCTCTACTTCAGTCGCGATTTGCGAGTCGTGAAAAATTTTCACGACTCGCAAACGCTCAAATCCAGCGATCCGCCTGCGGTGGCTTCTCCCACTGCTGCGCTCTTTTCTCTGTTTGGCGGGACGGTGAAGAAAACGGCAGCACACAGCTCCCAAAACGTGGAGCCAAACAGAGCCTAAATGGTAAATAGGGGATTGCAGATGGAAATGTACGTAGGAAACTGACCGTTGCAAGTGTTGTCTATTTGCAGTGTTGTTCAAAATATATAAAAAGTTAATTTGTTTGACAAAACAACTATGTGACATTTGTGTAAAAAGAAATTTTTTAAAAAGATTACGGAATCTCTTAAACAAATCTAAAAAAAATTCTCGCACAACAATTCGAAAAATGCATATCACATATAAGCTTTGTAAAGTTGTTCAATAATGGAGTCACCCATCACATTTGATGGGGTTCTCCTTGAAAATTTCTGAGTTAACCGGTAGGATTCCGACCATGAATATTCAAGTGATACGATCCAACCAAGCGAGCCGCCCTATTCCAAGGGTCCAAAACCACCCTGAAAGGAAAATCGGACCGAGCGCGTATGGAGGCCGCGCAAAATCCGCAAGCAGCGGGCGCGCTTAGCGAACCCTGGGCGTGCTTCGAGTGCCTCTCTCGCGCACAAGTGCTGCGCGCGGGAGCAGCAAGAGCGGGCGCTGTGCGTGCGCAACTGCAAGGGCCGTGCACGTGCGCCCGCAAGTGCCTTGCGCGTGCGGCCCGCGCATGCACCCGCGGCCGCTGCCGCCGCCGACGACTCTAGCCGCCGCCGGTTGGCACAACCTCTGTGCATCCTGCCCGGAACGCCCGGGGGGGGGGCACTTCCGTCATTTCATGAAAATTGGTAATTCAGGTGAACGAAACGGAGCGACATCATTCACCACAGCAAAATCCACCCGGGAGCAATTACCAGCATGTCCCTTCTAAAAATTATAAAAAGGCTCTCAGTCCCTCATTTGAGGGGAGGCAACTCCAAAGGCTAGAGAGAGCTCTGAGGTTTTTTGGCGAGGACGTGAGGCTTAGATCGTTCCTAAACTCGGAATTGGCTTCGCTCTCTCTCTAGGCCGTCAAGTGCACAACGCTCAACGCTGCAAGGACTTAGACATTTTTTCTAGAAGAACACTCTCATCCAAGCTCCGAATAGTTAGTCAATCTTCGGCTCCATTGGACACATTTATTAGAGCATAAAATTTATTTTCTATCGTTCTTGTACTCAAAGTTTTGTAATTGAGATGTGACATGTTGCCCTTCGAGAAAACTTTCAAATCTTGTAAACTCAACAAAATAGTGGATTTTAGCCCGGCATAAATTCGACAATGTTGGTTTTCACCATTTTCGGATTTTTCACGTCAAAAAATCTCCTGTCTTTTGTTGCTATTTTTTCACTGACTGTCTGTGCACCCGGTCTAACTTCGAGCTAAGGCGGTCCAATTCTTCGGACCGGAAAAAAACTGGGTGACCCGCAACTGTTTGGCGCCATATGTGAGAAGGTATTCTCAAAACTCTACAACAACACCATGGAAACAATACCCGCATCACGCAAGCACACCCCATCAACATCAATGGCGAGGAGTAGCGTACAAACGGCTAGTGATGTAGCACTAGAGGAGCGCATCAATTCAGCCCTGCCAACTCACATGCAGGAAGCACCTCGGTTCAATGAGAATCCACATTCATCTCATACCAAGCGTCTCGGAAAGAACGCAGTGTTGCATCCCGACTTTTTTGAATTTTAGAACCAAAGTCTGTTTACATTCAAGTATCTAGAGTGAGTACATTGATGTATTTCAGATGCTATCTAATGAAAGTCAGAGATGAATAGTTGTTAGTCACTCCAAACTTGATGACTTACCCAATTATTATATTCAAACACTGATTTGATGAGCATCATTCTAAAAAGGAATACTGAAGTTGCTGATATGTATTCTGATATTATGATTATTAGTTATATCATTCCAAACTAAATGATATAATAATCACAACTTGTTATATCATTTCAAACTTGATGGTGCAATACAATTGTGAAATAGTTAATAATAATCTTAATAATTGAAGGAACATAATTTGATTTTATAAAATCAAATATATTTTTTTTGTAAATTAGATAAAGATGTTAATTTGTGATTCTTTTCATAGTTAGAGTATTACGTTCTTTTATTGCTAGAACTAATCACTTTATTTTTGATATCAAATTTTTGAATTCATAGAGATTAATTTCATGACATTCTTATTGTAACGGTTTGTTGATCAAATGAAGAATAGTTGAGAGAAAGTTGATTTCGACCTGGATGATGATAATCTGCTGTTTGCATAGACCAGAGATCAGTTATTTATTTGAGTTTTCCGTTTATTTACTGTTTTTCTTGGGACTACGATTTGAGTTTAGATTTATCATGTACTGTTACACTCATATTTATGTTTTTGAAAAACTCATTTATGTCATTATTAACTCATGTTTTAAGTGACCCGTTCTGTGGTATCATTTATATATAATATATGAGGAGATTGTTAAGATATATTTATATGAATAGTAACATATTCTTATTGGAGTTTGGTTAGGATCTGGTAGGAATCCAATAACCCATCAGAGATTTAGGGTTACTGTTGAAACTGAGAATCGGCATCTGTGGAGTTCAGACCCTAATAAGGGGTGACCGCACACCTACTTCTTCAAATGAGCTCGCTCAACTAGAAACTTAGGATTGAGGAATGACCCACGGTTGTAACATGGAGGTCTCATCACACACTCGGAAAATCTTAGAGTGTTTCCCCTCCTTAGCCAGTGCAGAGCTAAGGATATCTCAAAAAGCGCAAGAAGACCAGGAAATGAGGAAGCTTGTCATCTGAGGTACCCCCCGTGAGTCTATTTATAGATTTCTGAGTTTGGCCTGCAAACAACGCAACTCCGCTTTCCAGAACGTCTATACGCAACCCAAATCGATCTGCCACCAGCGTAACTCCGCTGTTGGAAGAGGCTACTGACAGACCAAATTATATTAAGCACATGCTAATAGCACCCCCCCATGTAAGAGGGCGAGCACGAGCCAACTCACCAGTCACCTGGACGGGTGCAACCTGCCTCCCATAGCTTGCCTGCCTCTTAGGCGAGTATGCGTCGGGGCCCTGTGGCTCGCCCGCAACATAGACGGATTCGGGCCGCCTGCTGAGTTGAGGCGGGTCGGGTTCCCCGGCTCGCCCGTCTGCCGAGAACCGGCTGGCCTCCCTGGCTCGTCTGCCTATCGAGCTGAAGCAGGACGGAATCCCCGGTTCGCCTGGCTGCCGAGAACCGGCTGGCCTCCCCAGCTCGCCTACCTATCGAGGTGAAGCGAGCAAGACTCCCCGGCTCGCCTGGTTCGGTCGTCTGCTTAGGCAGGTTCAAGTCGGGCTATCTCGAGGCCCCCGCTCTGCCTTGTCGGATCCACTCGGGAAACACTGGGTTGCACAGTTACACCTATAAATACCCCTGCTGGGAGCAACGTAGAGGTTGTTCCAAACTTCTCGGGCACATGAGATGCTTCGAGCACTCTAGCACAGTACACATATGATACTATAATGGTTGTCAGGGATGAGGCTCGCCTCTTTCGCTGATCACAGAAGACGTGCTTTCGTTGTCAGGGAGTAGAGCTCGCCTCTTTCGATGATGAAAGGAGACGATGGGGATACTGTTGGTGTGAGTCATATGAAAACCTCGTATCATGCTATCAGCGTGCGTTCGCGTGCACGCCGCTAGCATGTATAAATGCATGGTCGCTTCACTCGTGGCTCAACTTGTAAGATTTAGCTGCGCAAATCATGCCCTCATCCGAAGCTAATGGCATCGTTGAAATGTTAACTGTAGATTGAGACGGAAGAATTAGGTGGTTAGATTTGGCGGCGCCACCGCAGCAAAAAAAAAGGGTGGTCAAAGAATAATTAAGAATGGCTAGCAAATCGCCTTTCGTGGAAGGAGAAGGGTTGGATAGGATTTGGGGGTAATTGTTTATTGCGAGTTATCAATTTATCATAGCTTTAAATTTTCCCAGGAAGCAAGCAATTATATATAAACATTTAATATATATCTATAATTCTATATACTATATTATAATCTATCTATGTATAAAGCATAAAAATAATAAAGGAAACTCCTGCATCCACAGGAACTAGAGTAGACGTGCACATGTCCGACGTTTTTTTTTTTGTTTTTTTTAAATCTGGATTTAATTTAAAAAAGGCCATTTTAATTAAATTTGAATTAATACAGTAATTTTTTATTTGACCAGAAAGTTATAGCGTTCTTGCTATGATATCCAATGACTCAACAAAATCTATCCAACCACATATTGATCTTTAATATCTGACTGTGGATAAATTTGTTATGAATTAAAAAGTTTATAAAATACTTAAATTATGTATATTTATATGAGTGATAATGGTGATTGTTAATCGCAAACCGCTATTTGTTAGCCGCATCCCAAAATTTCATAATTTTTCGCGCCTTTTCGAAATACGCCTTATACATGCAATTTCAGGAAAAGTGTTCAACACGAAAGTTGTAGATCTCGACGAGATCTACAACTTTCGTGTTGAACACTTTTCCTGAAATTGCATGTACAAGGCGTACTTTGGAAATATGCTTAGATTTTGCGCATTTTAGAAATACGTCCTGTACATGCAATTTCAGGAAAAGTGTTCAACACGAAAGTTGTAGATCTCGTCGAGATCTACAACTTTCGTGTTGAACACTTTTCCTGAAATTACATGTATAAAACGTATTTCGAAAAGACGCGAAAAATTATGAAATTTTGATTTGCGACTAACAAATAGCGGGTTTGCGGTTAACAATCATCGTGATAATTCAGATGAGCTCTTTGTGCCTTACTATCGTACCTCGTCCACAGATTTAAGAGCGGCAGGCCTAACTGTGATAAACATATGATGATTTTTCATTATATATTTTTTATTATTATTTATATGTAGTTTACTTTTTATTTTTTTTCTATGTTTTTTCCTTGACATGTTATCTCCAATTTATATATGTTATTTTTTTTCTTAAGCTTTCTCTATCCCATTATTTAATTATATTATTGTCGTGGTGCATGCCAATTTAATTTAATTTAAATTTTATCATGCTAATTTAAAATTTATTTTAATTTATTATGGATATATTATATTATCCCGTCACTCTAGAATACATAGAAGGATTAAAAATAGGGGATGATATTAACATTGTTGTTGGGGATGATTCCCATTTTATAGAAATTGGGTGTGCACATAACCACACCTCCATGATCTCCATCAAAAAGGAGTGTGATCATGAGTTTGACCATGCACACGATCACACTACGCATAAAGGGGAAACCGCGGCACCTCGCCGGCGCCGGGCGTCTGGCCTCCTACCGGCCGCCGGCCGCCCGCCTCCGTTCACCGCACCGGCCCCCGACCGCGGCCGAGAGAGCGACCAAGGGGGGCGGCCGCCGTCGGCGGCCCTCCCCTCGTCGGCAAACTTGGCGACAAGTTCGCTGGCCTCCCGTGGAGACCCGCTCTCGCCGTCTGATTAAGGGGGAGCGTCCTCAGCCGTTCGATTCGTGCGTAACCACCCACTAATCACAAGGTTAGTGGGGGAATTTAATTAATATTTTATTATTTATTTATGGAGGTCTCCAAATAGCGGGATACACGCATTTAAATTATAGTATAAACATTCAAGAAGGTGGTTACGGTGTGCGAATAGCCGCATAACCACTGTAACCACCTCTCGGAGCCTATACAAGGAGTCTCAGACCTCCTCATTTCTCATCTTTCTCTTTGGAGTCTTCTTCTTCCTCAGGTCGAAGCTCTGTCAATTTCCTCCTACGAGGCACCTCCGAGTCACACTCGAGCTTGACCCGAGCTGCAAGCGGGTCAAGTCACAGTCACCCATCAAAGCCAAATTGTCCAAGTTCCGAGCGGCTCCCGCAACTACAAGACCGAGTGCTCCTCCTCCCATCCAGAATTAGCAAGTCGTTATCCGAAGACCACCAGCGCGAAGCGCATTTTGTAACAACTCCCGGCGTGACAGTCTGTCGTCCACCGTGTACAAAGTATTCTCTCACCCCATAATTGTAACGAGAGGTGACCTGTCACCCTCGACTTCAAAAACTAGCTGTAGCCGCCAGAACATAGTGGATTTTGACAGCACAGATCCGGTCACGTGGTTTTTTACCCAGTTGAGAAGTTTTTTCACGTTAAAACTGCTTGTGTACAATCAAGGTGAACCCATCTAGGCGGCTTATTCCCCAACTCCATATTGAATAGCCCATGTTTTAGGCCAAACTTGAGGACTACTATCAAGGTGAACTCATCTACCTCCTCCACCTCCAAGACCTCCTCCTGGAACCTGTCGATGTAATGATCCAGACTTTCGTGCTTCCCCTGCACGATTTTAAAAAGGGCCGCCACTTCCTTCTTCCATTTCTTGGATGTCGCGAACCTCGTTACGAGGCCCCGATTAAGGTCGGATAAGCAGTAGATGGAACCTGCTGGCAGCTGGTGGAACCAGTCTCTCGCACTACCCTTGAAGGTGATGGAGAAGAACCGACATTTGAAGGCGTCGGACATGTTGCGGATGGAGACCACATCCTCAAACCACTGAAGATGCCTTACCGGATCATCTTTACCGGAGTAGTAGGTGAGGTCGGGCTCTCCGAAATTGTCGGGGACGGGGGTCGCGAGGATCTCGACGCAGAAGGGGCTCCTCCACTCCTGGCGGCGGCGAGTATCCTCGCCGCTTGAGTAATCATACTCGCTCCATCGGCGAGTATCCCTACACCTCGCCGAGAGTTCAGGATCTCGGAACCTGATGCCCTGGCTGCTCGCAGGGTGCTGACGCGACGACATCAGTCGCTCCTCTCTTGCCCAAGAGGGCTCCTTTCCTGCTCGCCGGGTCGGGACATCCTCGCTCGGTGGTGTCAAGAGACGGGGAGAAGTCGTCGTGACCTCTAGGGAGTTGGAGAACCCGACGAGTATCGCCCTCTCCATCCTCTTTGCAAACTCCTCGAAAGCAGCTACCGTTACGAACTCGCCACCTCGCTCCGAGGTGCCTACTCCTACCGAGTTGTCCGCCAACTCACCCTGATCGCTTCCATTGACCATCAACCACGAAACTTTCCTCCTTGACTGCTATCCACGCTAACAGCACTAAGTGTTGAAGTCTGGAAAAATTCCCTACCTCAGAATCGGACTAGGTGGCCTAAGGCTACTGGTCAAGTAGTGAAGTTAGAGGGCCCACGGAAGCAAGAACAGAAATGAGCTTTAGGAACAAGACCCCAGGTTGTTGCGGCAGGAAGGTCCCACAACGTACCCAGCTGCTTGGAAGAAGCGGCTCCTCCACAACCAGAATGGCCGAGCTAGGTACGCGGGAAACGAGTTAGCAACTAAGTCGCAGGTCGCGACTTGGTTTCTAAGGAAAAAGAATCCAAAGGGCTCGCGAGTATCTATCCGAGATTCTTGGGTCCCCTTCCCTCGTACCCTAGGGGTCCTATTTATAGGGAAATCCAAGGGGAGGGAGGGGTCATATTTATACCCCCCCACCCCTGCGACTAGGCGACTTCCTGGGGGAACTCGCACAGGCTGGGCGAGTAGCTCGCCTAGTCGCCAACCTGTCGAGTATGCGTGGGAAGCTCGCCATACTCGCTCAGACCTTCTGCTGGCTCGCGCCTTGATCTTGACTTCTGTCTTGACTTATTGACTTTGACTCTTGCTGAGCTGGCTGTGATAGGACTCATCCTCGTCGAATACGGGCTGAACAACGCGCTCGACCGTTCCGAGAGCTAAGACGGTCTAAGAAATCCGGCCCGACTGAGACGTCGAGTTAGGCCGTAATAATTGTATTTTTTGGCTATCCACACTAATAATTAATCACAAGCATAGTTTTAAAAAGTTGATTATATCAATAAAAAAGGGGTCTGGGAGCATCAAATGCATTGCACGGTAAAGTGCGGGTGATCCGACGGCTGCGAGCCCATTTTAGCTCGCGCGGAGAAGCGTCCACATCTTAACTCGCTTTGAGATGTGTGCGCTGAGATGTGCACACATCTCCGCGTGCTCACATCCATCGGATCAGTAAAGCGCATCGGCTCACATCCACGCCCCATTAGATTTTTTAAAAAAAATAGAAAGCAAATTTTTAGTCATACAAAATTCCCTCACAAAATTTCAAAAAAGTATTTTCATTACAGAAACTCAAATTTTGCCAAGATTTAGGCTCCCTTTGGGGGGACTTATTTTCACATATCAAGTGATTACGACCGTATGTACCGGATCTTAATTAAGGTCCCCCCAAAAAACTTTAAAATCTTTGCAATATAAAATTTTCCATCTACCATGGCTTAAAACCTTGACAAACATTATTTATTTTTTTAAAAAAAGTTCAATATGTAAACAAAAAAGACATTGTAAAAGAAAATTATAAGGAAAACATGAGTTCTGTTAGGCTCCCTATAACAATTCCGAGTCAATTCGGTTGAAGTGAAAGTGAGTCCAATCGGTCCAACGACAAACAGAGAACCGCACACACCCGAAAGAACCAGATGGACGCGCTAGCACGCCTGCGCGCGGGGCCAGCACGCGTGCGGCATGCCGGGCCGAGCGCGGCCTGCCCGTCACAATTTAATTAGTGATCAATTAAATTTTTAGAACAAATCTAATTAATTAGTAATTGAAAAGAGAGTTCTATCCTCAGGTATATGAATATGTCACGATAATATTAAGTTGGAGAATAGAACTAAAGAGAAATTGATGGAGTTCAACGAATGTCAAACACTTCATCCACCTTTCCTAATTCGACCACACGGGCTTAACCCTCCTTCCAAAACTTCGCAATGTCTGTTAAGGCCGCCTGTAGGGTGGAGGTCAACGATGACGGTGAAAAGATCGCGTTTAAGTGAACACGGCTGTCATCGTCTGTCAAAAAGATGGCTTGCCCGCCGGCGGTCATCCAGCTTTTAATGTACACACGGGATTTTGAAAGGGAGAAAATGAATGTCTTATTCGACTCTCCTTAATTACCATTTTTTTATAATAGGATTGTGGAGGTCAGTAATATTGAACTATGTTGTATATATACGTATATAAATATGAATTGCCCCCGCATAATATCGCCGCCCTCACAAAATATCCTCACCCTCACATGCCAAATTTTATTGAGGTATTTCAACTTTGATTCAGACTTGCTCCGAGTTATTTGTAGTAATCTTTGCCAAAAAAAAGAGTTTTGTTTTCAATATAAATTTTAATTTAGGCGGCTTTTAAAGGGATAATAATTAAATTTAAAATACAAAAGATTATCTATGTTTCTATAGTCCCATTATATGTATGTTCAAGATATAATGTATTAATTAAAATATTAAAATAAAGGCATAATGGTTGTGATGGGATCATCCATTATACGTCACTTGATATATTTTCTATGCAAAGTCATTCTTTTTTTCACACAAGGGGAACATTGTGACCGCCTGTCAATTTCACACACCCATTCTTTAGGCAAAATAAACAAATTATAAAAAATTTAAATTTAAATTTGAACGGAGTCTTGTAACTGTTATTTTATTATTTTAAAATTTTTAATTGGATAATATAGGCATGTTAAATATATTTTAACTGATATTTTTTAACTTCAAGATATTCTGGTTTTATTAAAAGTATAAAATTTTAAATCAAGTAATTTGGAATCAAATTTATCTACACGAGGAACGGGGCGGGGATCCGGTCAATGGGAATGACCCCCAATGTCTTAAGTGACAGTATTTCAGTCATGACATTGTCCCGACGTGACGGTGCTTTCACTGCACGCAAATCTCTAAACTCTATACATTTTTTTAAATTAAAAAAAACACTTAAATTTAATGAGGTTAGAATTTTTGTGATTAATTTGAGTAAAATCAGAAAGTGAAATTTAATCAAAAAGTGTTTTTCTCTTTAAATATAGTACAGATGTGTTCTTGTGAAATTCAAAAGAAAAATAATTTGGGTTATAAGAGAAGTATTTACTTCCAATTAAAAAAACTTTTATCCTCTGTCTTAACAGAGCCGTTTATTTCTCATTCAGTTATCAGAGCCGTTTATTTCTCATTCAGAAATCATTTTTGACGTGTAAATTCACGAATTCATTGCCTCCATCCAAAAATTCAAATCCGTCATTCATTCTAGGTTTTTGGTCGATGCCTCAATGACTAGGCAGAGACAAGAAACACATGATTTTAGTTCAAATATTTTATGGGAGTTGTTAAGGGCACCGTAGTTTTGGCTAGGTGCACCACACTTTCTCCTAATTTTTCGTGTCTTTTGAGAATAAGTCATGTACATGCATTTTTAGAAACACTGTTGAACACGAAAATTGTAGATCTCGACGAGATCTACAACTTTCGTGTTGAACACTTTTCCTAAAAATGCATGTACAAGTCGTATTTCTAAAAGGCGCGAAACCTGGACGTATTTCCAAAGTACGCCTTGTACATGCATTTTTAGGAAAAGTGTACAACTCGTTGAGATCTACAACTTTCATGTTGAACACCTTTTCTAAAAATGCATGTACAAGACGTATTTTCAAAATGCACGAAAAATTAGAAGAAAATGTTATGCGCCAAATCAAAATTACGGTGCCCTTAACAATTGAAAAAGGTCAATGATTGTGATTGAGGATAACTTACCCAAGAATAAAATAATATAGGCGCAAAACATATTAACATATCAATTTACAGTCACGATAATGACACAAATTACGTGAAATCATAATTGACTCTTCCATGCTTTTGACATATAAAAATAGTTGATTGATTCCGGGCTTTGCTCATGAAACCTAACAGGGAGAGTTTTTATCAACACTCTTTAACAATTATATTATGAGAAAAATACAATAATGTATGTATATTAGTATATATCTATAATTCTCTATGCATATTGTTAATGTATTTTTGGACAAAATAACGGGTTTAGAGGCTTAACGGGTCGGTCGGATACACGGATATCCAATACCCTTAGTAACTCCTAGGGTTTGCCTATTTATATCCACATATGGGCAACTGATAGGTGATTCCACCTATATCTCCATCCGGATGTTTCGAACGACATTATCATTCTCGAAGTAACTGCCCATGTCGCTCCAGTTTTCTCTCTCCCGTAACCGCTCGAATCACCATTTTTTCCCTGGTCTCTGCGATTTCCTGCACCGCTACAGTAGGGAAAAAGCTCTGTGTGGCGTGAAGATCGCCGTTCGCTTGATCGAAGAAGAGAAGGCCTTCCCCGTCGGCCGCTGTCTCGATCTCGGCGCCAGATCGCAAAAGAAAAAAAATTCCCGTCTCCCATTCTGCCGCCGTCTGCAGAGATCAAATCAGTCGCCGCTGCAGAGATTGATCCGCCGCTGTTTTCTGAACCGCCATTGTTTTCTGATCGGGAAAGAAGAACAAAATTACCCGTCGCATAGAAGTTTCGGCCACCACAGTTATTTTGATCGGCACATGGAAAAGGATCCCGCTGCTGTTTTTGATCAAAAAACAAAGAAAAAAAGGAGGGATCCAACTACTCTTGTTGGTGCCCAATCGAGAGCAGAAAATCTCTGGTCGGGAAGAATAGCAGTTGGCGATATTCTCATTCTTCTCCTGCATCTGTGTAAAATGATGGATTCTTACTTGATCTATCAAGAAGGGAGATATTAGGTTGCTCTAGATCCAGATCATAGCCATCTCCATTAATGTCCTGCTCCAAATCCTAAAAGCGTCAGATTTTTTTTGGTTGTTTCTCCTCTTCACATCCTGCATAGAAATCAAAGCTCATACATCCTTTTAATTAAGTTCTTGCTGATTTCTGTTGCTTGCCAATCAGAGGAGTGAAATCAAGGTTTATAGTATCCTTTGGTCCTCTTGAGGAAGATCAGAGATAGAGACATAATGACAAAAGGAAATAATTTCTCGTCTCCGGAGCCGATGATCAAATTGGAAAAAATCACGATGACCGAGTTCAACGACTGTAAGCTGAACACCCAGTTCGGGATGAAGTACCTGAATGTATTCTATACAGTTCAGTCTGATCGTGTTGATGTTATGGGGTCTGATGATGAGACACAGTAGATCCAAGATGAGGATTTTAGTTGTGACTACCTGCTGAACTGTATTTCGTCCAGCCTGGCCAAGACGTACATCAAGATGAAGACTGCCAAGGAGATCTGAGAGGCACTGGAGGAGCACTTCAGGCAAGAGGAGGACCTGTTAAAAGCAAACCTTGTGGGCAAGTTTCATTCCTTCATGTTCGACGAGGAGAAAGTCATTCTCCCTCAGGTATAAAAATTTGAAAACTTAGTTGACCTCTTGCACAGTGAAAATATTATTTTGCCAGATAGTTTTTGTACAACCCAGTATTCGCACAGTAAGGTCCCCTCGGAAGGCGCATGATCAGCTTTATGATTTTTAAGCTTTTGAGAGATTTGACACTCTTGGTGGCCAATTTTAGCTTGACCTTGGAAATATACTAGTATGAGGAGGAAAAATTGACCTCCCCCTTGGCTCCTTCTTGAGGGGGCGGGTGCGGTAAGTTGGCCGACACCCGCCCCCGGTTCGATAGGTGTGAGGAAGGAGCAGCGGGATCGGCTGGAGGACAGGATCCCGCCCCCTGCACCTTAGCTCTGGGTAGGGCGAGACTGGCCGGGCAGTCAGCTCGCGGGGGCGAGAGCGGCCTGCGGCCAGGCTCTCGCCCCGTGCGGTGAGCTCGCGGGGCGAGACCGGCCTGCGGCCCGGGTCTCCCCCGCGCGGTGAGCTCGCGGGGCGAGACCGGCCTGCGGCCCGGGTCTCCCCCGCACGGTGAGCTCGTGGGGCGAGACCGGCCTGCGGCCCGGGTCTCACCCGCGCGGTGAGCTCGGGGGGCGAGACCGGCCTCCGACCCAGGTTTCGCCCGCGCGGTTAGCTCGTGGGGCGAGGTCGGGCTACGACCCGGGTCTCGCCCGTGCGGTTAGCTCGCAGGGCGAGACTGGCCTGCGGCCCGGGTCTCGCCCGCGCAGTGAGCTCGCGGGGCGAGATCGTCCTGTGGCCCGGGTCTCGCCCGCGCGGTGAGCTCACTCGTCTCGGGTGCCCGGGGAGGTGGGGGTATGGCTTGGCCTCCTCCCGCCCTTGGACCTCTTTGGGCCGAGTTTTTACCGTTGTGCCCCCAGGGCGGAGTTACCTCTTTTACCCCCCGGTGTGGGTGTTTTCTATTAGCTTAGGGCCTATTTGTCTTAGGGGTATTTCAGACTTTTTGGTCCCTAGGCTTGGAAAAACTTTAAATAGACCCCCTTGGGTACCTTTGGAGAGGATGAGTTTTTGGCTTCCTCCTCCTTTGGTTTCTTCTTCTTGGTAGAGTTTGAGAGATCTCCAAGGTACCCAACTGAGTCATTGGTGAGGGAGGGGAAGTGCTCTTGTGACCTTCCGGGTGTGTGGTGGGACCTCCACGCTAGAGCCGAGAGTCTGTTCCTAGTTTCCTGAGCTTTTGGCCTGTGACGTTCTCCTGAGTGTAGTAGGTGTGAGGTCACCCCTTTCTTGAGACCCTGAACTCCACGAGAGACCAACATTTTGGTGCGGTGAGCGTGGAGAGTGACCAGCACAGAAGATCTCGGGAGAGTGTCATGGCCGAAGATCAGGGAGGTAGTGATGATCTCGGCGAGCTCCCCAACCCCGGACCCTTCGTAGGAAGGGAGGAGTTCATGGCTTCCATCTAAGGCATCATGGAGATGCTGAGAAGCATTGCCCCTCGGGCTGACAGCTCAACCCCCACCCCCCAGGGACTGGCTCCCAGGGGTGTCGGCGAGCTGACCCAGAGCGGTCTAGCCGAGCTGCCTCCCAGGGGCACAGGCGAGATGACCCCAGTAGGGGGAGAAGGAATTTCACCAGGTAGGCGACCTGGGAAGGAAAGGATGGGAGAGGGGGTCGAGCGAGACCTCCCCGTCCGGGAGCTGTTCCCCAGCCCGACAAGTGCTAGCCCTCCAGGAGAGCAGGTCGCGCGAGTAGAGGTTGCAAGATCACTCCTCAGGGGGTCACCCTTCAGTGAGCTGATCATCTCAGCTCCCGTTCCCGAGGGGTTCAGAGAGCCAGACATGACTTACTATACCGGGAAGGATGACCCCGTCCAGCACCTGCAGTATTTCGAGGATGTCGTCTCCATCAGGCCGATGACGGATGCCTTCAAGTGTCGCCTCTTTGCGATCACGTTGAAGGATAAGGCAAGAGTCTGGTTTCATCAACTCCCTCCGAGGTCAATCTATGGGTTCGAGGACTTAAGTCGGAGCTTCCAACTCCGCTTCTCCACCTCCAAGAAGAAGAAGATGAGTCATGAGTCCATCTTTCTGATAAGGCAGAGGGTTGAGGAGTCGCTGACCCACTATGTTGACAGGTTCCAGGAGAAGATCCTGGATATCCAGGAGATGTCAGGGTATGCCCTCCAGATGGCGTTCACGGTAGTGTTGCACGAGGGGTTCTTCAAGATGAGCTTGACCAAAAAGGCCCCCTTTCCTTCGAGGCGCTGATGGAAAGGGCAGCAGAGGAGATAACCATGGAAGCGGCCAACCCGACGTTTGTCAAGAAGTTGGCAAGGTTGACAAAGGCGGAGTCGAAGGAGCAAGTTAGCTCGAGATATCAGGAGGGAAGGAGGAGAGAAGAGAAGAGAGCTCAGGGGTTTTAGGGACCTCAAGAAGGCCGGGAACCAGGTTGGAGGCAGCAGGGAGGACCTGCTCAGGGTCCAGGGAGAGGTCTCATCCAGGGTGAGGAGGATTTTCAGGGAGACTAAGGAAGATACTTCCAAAGGCAAGCCCCTAGGCAGCTCCTACCCCCACCACAGCAAGCGATGACGATCGATTGAAGGGAGGGGAGGAACCGTGCGGGAAGAGGAAGAGTCAGAATAGAGTTACCCTACTATGAGTTCCACCAGGAGGAGGGTCATGCAACAGCTACTTTCCCCGAATTCCAGGAGTTGAGAAGGATAAGAGCTCTGGCGCCACAGCCTCAATGACCGCAAGATCCGGTATGGATTGAAGAAGTCCAACCCGAGGCAGCAGGGGAGAGGTGTGAGGACAGGGTTAATGTGGGCACCCGGGGAGGGATCCTTTGATATACGAGGAAAGAGGGAGGTACAAGAAGTAGATCATCTCTTGTAATGAACTTTGCTTGCGTTGTATTAAATATGATTGATGAAAAAGACCGCCGGAAAACATTTGTGATCCGTGCCTTAGCTCCGAGATGATTCCGCTGACCAGGCTCCCACTAGCTGACAGGGCAGGTTGATCTCTTGTGGAGGCTAAGTTTTTTTGGCTCCGAGATGATTCTGTTGACCAAGCTCCCACTAGTTGACAGGGCAGGTTAATCTCTCGTTGAGGCTAAGTCCTTTTGACTCCGAGATGATTCTGCTGACCAGGCTCCCACTAGATGGCAGGGCAGGTTGATCTCTCATGGAGGCTAAGTTCTTTTGGCTCTGAGATGATTCCGCTAACCAGGCTCCCACTAGCTAGCATGGCAGGTTGATCTCTCGTGGAGGCTAAGTCCTTTTGGCTCCGAGATGATTCCGCTGACCAGGCTCCCACTCGCTGGCAGGGCAGATTGATCTCTCGTGGAGGCTAAGTCCTTTTAACCCCGAGGCTGTCTCGTCATCCAGGCTCCCATTAGCTGGCATGACAGGTTGACCCCTCGGAAGGCTAAGTATTTTCACCCCGAGGCTGTCTTGCCACCCAGGCTCCCATTAGCTGGCATGACAGGTTGACCCCTCGGGAGGCTAAGTATTTTCACCCCGAGACTGTCTCGTCACCTAGGCTCCCATTAGCTAGCATGACAGGTTGACCCATCGGGAGGCTAAGTATTTTCACCCTGAGGCTGTCTCGTCACCCAGGCTCCCATTAGCTGGCATGACAGGTTGAACCCTCAGAGAGGTCTTGTAATCTTTCAAACCACGAGAAAAGGCCACTCAGCGAATACGTTGGGTTGGATGTTTCTCTCCGAGCTTGTACCAACCTCGAAAAGAGCGGGGATTGTGTACAATCCCGTATTCGCAGAGTAAGGTCCCCTCGGCAGGCGCAGGATCATGTTTATGTTTTTTAAGCTTTTGAGAGATTTGACACTCTTGGTGGTAAATTTTGGCTTGGCCTTGGAAATATACTAGTAGGGGAAAAATTGACCTACCCCCTTGGCTCCTTCTTGGGGGGCGGGTGCGGTAAGTTGGTCGACACCCGCCTACGGCTTGATAGGTATGAGGAAGGAGCAGCGGGATCGTCTGGAGGCCAGGATCCCGCCCCCTGCACCTTAGCCCTGGGTAGGGCGAGACTGGCCGGGCGGTCAGCTCGTGGGGGTAAGAGCGGCCTGCGGCCAAGCTCTCGCCCCGTGCGGTGAGCTCGCGGGGCGAGACCTACCTGTGGCCCGGGTCTCCCCCGCGCGGTGGCTCGCGGGGCGAGACCGGCCTGCGGCCCGAGTCTCCCCCGTGCGGTGAGCTCGCGGGGCGAGACCGGCCTACGGCCCGGGTCTCGCCCGCACGGTGAGCTCGCGGGGCGAGGCCGGCCTGCGACCCAAGTATTTCCCGCGCGGTTAGCTTATGGGGCGAGACCGGCCCTCAGCCCGGGTCTCGCCCGCGCGGTGAGCTCGCGGGGCGAGACCGGCCTGCGACCCGGGTCTTGCCCTGCGCGGTGAGCTCACTCGTCTCGGGTGCCCGGGGAGGTGTGGGTATGGCTTGGCCTCCTCCTGCCCTTGGACCTATTTGAGCCGAGTTTTTACCGTTTTTCCCCCGGGGCATAGTTACCTCTTTTACCCCCCGGTGTGAGTGTTTTCTATTGGCTCAGGGCCTATTTGCCTTAGGGGTATTTCCGACCTTTTGGTCTCTAGGCTTGGAAAAACTTTAAATAGACCCCCTTGGGTACCTTAGGAGAGAATGAGTTTTTGGCTTCCTCCTCCCTTGGTTTTTTCCTCTTGGTAGAGTTTGAGAGCTCTCCAAGGTACCCAGCTCAGCCATTGGTGAGAGAGGGGAAGTGCTCTTGTGACCTTCCGGGTGTGTGGTGGGACCTCCACGCTAGAGCCTAGGGTCTGTTCCTAGTTTTTTTAGTCTTTGGTCTGTGACATTCTCCTGAGTGTAGTAGGTGTGAGGTCACCCCTTTCTTGGGACCTCGAACTCCACGAGAGATCAAGTTTTTGGTTTCAACAGTTTTGTTGCAGATACGATTGTTTATAAATTGCTATTCACGTGGTATAATTTCAAAACTAAAATATACCGTAAGAAAATGCAGGTTGGACTGAATGACCTCAAGCGCTTCATACGCATTGAGGATGAAAATAGGACCAGGCACGCGTTAGAAGCTGTTAGCAAGCAAAAAGTTGCGGCTAACATGATTTCTAGCACTAAATGCTCGCCCAATCCTAAAAAGACCAAACCGTACCAGGTTGCAGGCCCGAATAAAAAGATTAAAAAAATTTAAGGGCAAGTGTTTCAACTACAATAAGTGGGGACACAGTGCATCTGATTGCAGGTTCCCTAAAAAGAAAAGGATAAGAGCACCACAAAACGACAACCATGCCAATATGGTTAGCCTTGATAAGTCATCCAACTTTATTGCTATGGTTGGAAACGCGAAAACCAACAATGAGTGGTACTTGGATTCAGTGTTGCAAACGTGTCACGTTTGCAACACTGCTAATCTGATGATAGGGCTCACTACTGCAAGAGAGTCTATGATGGTGGCGAATGACAAGACATCTGACGTGCTGAAGGTGAGGAACACAACTCTACTACTATCCTCAGGTAAGACTTTAATTTTAAATAACATTAAATTCATTCATTCACTAACTGCTAATTTAGTGTCTATAAGTTTGTTATGTGATGCTGACATGTCTTTTACTTTTTGTAGTGGTATAGTAACACATTCAGTTAACTCTCACTATTTTGGATGTGCACACGTCCAAACTAGGATGTGCCGACTAAGTCTAGCAAACAAAATAGTTCAACAAGTAAACTCAAATTTAGTTAGCCCTAAGACTCTACATGAGAGAATATGATACATGAACTATAGGAAAATATTCCAAATAGCTAGAACTCACCGGATCACATTAGACACTAAAAACCAACCTGAGAAATATGAAGTGTGTGCTCAGACTAAGATCACTAGGAAACTTTTTAGTGCGGTTACTAGGAGC
Organism: Platanthera zijinensis; assembly: GCA_039513925.1. Classification (NCBI taxonomy): domain Eukaryota; kingdom Viridiplantae; phylum Streptophyta; class Magnoliopsida; order Asparagales; family Orchidaceae; genus Platanthera; species Platanthera zijinensis. Next base: position 22,192,367 of record CM077081.1, on the reverse strand, counting down.
ATAACACCCCTATAGCTTCTATATTCTGACATATGTGACTTTAAAAGTTTTGTCACTATAGGAGGAAGGAAGTATATGATCACATTTATAGATGACTGCTCTAGGTTGTGCCACATTTATCTTCTAAAAACTAAAGATGAAGCGTTTGAAAAGTTTTGTTTTTTTTCAAAACTAGGGTAGAAAACCAACTAGATATGAAGATAAAAATGTTTAGAAGTGATAGATGAGGAGAATACGTGTCCATTGAGTTCAGATATTTCCTGGCCTCTCAAGGAATCATTGCAGAAATCACTGCTCCTTACTCACCCCAATTGAATGATGTAGTCGAGAGAAAAAAATAGAGCGTTAACAGAGATATTGAATTTTATACTCCTCACTGCTGGAATGCCTACTGCTTATTGGGGAGAAGCTATTTTAACTACAAATCACATTCTGAACAAAGTCTCTCATGCGAAGTTAGATGTCACACCCTATGAGCTTTGGTTTAAGAGACCCCCGACAATAACTAGACTTTAGACCTGGAGTTGTATAACTTATGTTAGGGTTTCCGACCCTAAAAGGTCTAAGCTTGGACCTAGGACCAATATATGTGTCTACTTAGATTGCGCTGAGGATAGTACTGCAGATAGATTCTTAGACATTTCTAATAGTATCATTATAGAATCTATGGATGCGGTGTTCTTTGAAGAAACATTTTTTAGATATAAGAACATATCAATCTCAGGTATGTAAGCAACTATTATTGAAGAAAATCATGAATCAATATCAAGCACCTCCTATTCAGTTCCAGTAGACAATAGTGGTCTAAAGTCTAGAAGGACTTCGGTGAGAGAGAGAACTCCTAGAACCTTCGGTAGTGATTTTGTCACTTACCACGTCGAGACTGATCCATCTACCTATAAAGAAGTGATGAGATCAATGAATTCACTACTCTGGAAAGAAGTTATTGATGAAAAGATGAACTCTCTACTTCAGAACAATAACCGAAGCATGGTTGATAAACCGAAAGGGGCTAAAACTATAGGGTGTTAGTGGGTTCTGAAAAAGAAGCTTAATCTTGATGGTAGCGTAGCTAAGTATAAAACACGCCTGGTGGAGAAAGGTTTCACACAAGTCAGTGGGGGTGGATTACTTTGATGTATATTTACCAGTGTGTCACTTAGCAATCATTAGGATTTTCATTGTTATTGCGTCTATATCGAACTTTATTGTTCATCAAATGGATATTAAGACTGTGTTCTTGAACGGAGATCACCGAAGAGATATACTTGAGCCAACCTGAAGAGTTCATAGTAGAAGGTCACGAAAATAAGGTCTGTAAGTTAATCAAATTACTATACAGACTAAAACAAGCATCAAAATTATGGTAAGAGAAGTTTGACTATAGTGTAAAGAACATGAGATTCATGTTGAGTCTCTCTGATAAATGTCTCTACATACGTCATAAATCAAATAAATTCGTTACAATATGCTTATATGCGGATGATATGCTGATTCTTGGTTCTTAACAATCCGAAGTGGATGGCGTTAAGTCAGGACTAATGCTAGAGTTTAGCATTAAAGATCTCAGTGTAGCTGAAACTATACTAGGCATATAAGTGAGCTTTGGGAAAAATGACATTTTCCTAAGTCAAAGCCACTACATAAAATACATGTTGGATATGTGAGAATACAGTGAAAGTAGAGCATTAGAGACACCATATGATTATAACAATTGCTTAAAGCCCAATGAAGGAGCTGCGGTTAGATAGTTAGATTTTACTAAACTAATTGGTAGTCTCATGTATGTTATGCTCTGCATTAGACTTGACATATCCTTTATGGTCAGCATGTTAAGTATTCACTAGTAATCCTAGCCAAGACCATTGTGATGCCCTCGATAGGCTAATGTGGTTCCTAAAACACACCCAAAAGTATGCTTTATGTTATCAGGGTCATCCTCCAGTCTTGGAAGGATATTCTGATGCATCATGATACTCAGAAATAAATGATAGCAAACTCACTAGTGGATTTATATTCACACTAGGAGGAGCAGCTATAACATGGAAGTCCAAGAGGCAATCATATATTGCACTATCTTCTAGGGAATCCGAACTCTACGCTCTAGCTTCAGCGGGAGAAGAAACAAAGTGGATAAGAGATTTGATGATGGACATTCCACTATCGAGCTTGAAATTATGTCTTGTTGCAGTTTACTGCAACAATTAGGCTACTAAAACGATTCTACAAACACTTTGTTCAATAACAAAAGAAGACAACTACGGATGAAACAAGCCTGGTTGACCTCTCTTACGAGTCAAGAGATTTTTATCATAATTGATGTGAGGTTGAAAGATAATGTTGCAGACGCATTAACAAAATGCTTAAATAGAGATCTCGCAATCAAAACATCGGGAGACATGAGATTAAAGTTCATAGAAATATGAAATTTTACTCGTATATTTATGTTTTAATGGTAAGAGCCTATAGCTGTAACATTCAAACATCTAATAACAGACTGAAAATCCTAAATAATTTTCTGATGAAAACTCAAGATGGTTGGATACTAGTCATTCCACATTTGATGACTTAACATCTCTCTCATTGTAAGTTGATTCGAGAATTATTCAACTGAGAATAGAAAGTCATTGTACAAGTTATTATAGCATTAATGATAATAACACATTATTTCATATTTTATAATGTTGTAAATGACGGTGTGCCAAGTCAAATGATAAGGTACATAGTGGTCACTAATGAGTAAGATAACAATGTGTGATTTATTAAAATCATAACTTGACTGGTCCTACTGAGACTGGATAGAGATACTGACAGTGTTACTTCACTACTGCTACAAGTACTAAGTTCATTTAGGTAGAGCTAGTTTACTTTGATACGTCACTGCATATGTTTATGAATTTATAGAGTCTAACTCATGAAATTCCTTGCAGACACTAGTGAAAATGAATGAGAAAAAGTGGATTTTGATATGTATGATAATGATCTACTCTCTGAGTAGAATTATTATATGTTTTTGATCCATTGTTATTTTGTTTTCAAACTTATTTATTTCTGAGTAACACGTTATGTTTGGATGTTTATGTTACTATTTTGAAAACTCCTACTTATGTTTAAATGTGTTAACTATTATGGAAATGCGTAAAGTCGGAAACATTTTTTTTGGTACTCTCTACTTTCTGCACTCCGAGACGTACACGTTATTTGTCACAAATATAAGAGAAGATTGTTAATGTATATTTAAACAAAATAATAGGTTCGGAGGCTTAACAGGTCGGTTCGGATACACGAGTATCCAATACTCGCAGTAACTCCTAAGGTTTGCCTATTTATATCCATCTAGGGACAACGGATAGGTGATTCCACCTAGATCTCCATCCAGATGCTTCGAACGACATTATCACATATTATAATAAAAGAGAAAAACATATTTTGGTTAAATATTTATTTTTTGATTTTAGTCCTCTTTATTAAAAAAACTTAGTTTTTACCATTCCTCCAAACACAATTGAATTTTATTTCGTAATGAATGGACACTTGTCGATCACGCCACCATAAGACCTCTCACCTCATGCTACATCGCGCCCTCATTTCTTCCCTGTTCTAGGGCATCGTTGATGATTCGCGTCGCTCGTCTTCGGCCTATTGTCAGTTCTCTCCTGCCATTCTTCCACCTCTGTCTGACATCCTCTACGTCCTTCAGATACTACAGCCTCTGGTTGTCGACGGTTCTTTCTCGTCTGACACCTGACTCCAATGGTATGTACCCCCGCAGAATCCATTTCCTTTGCCAATTTTGTGCTCCCAACCTCTATCACCTCCTCTAAGCTTTGTGAAGTCATGCAACCACATTTCATTTTTCCTATTTCTCATTTTTGATTTTTTTGAGTAATAAATGTACAAACATCATTATATTGAGAACAATAAGCATCAATGAATACATCATTAAACAACAATCAATCAAACAATAAACTACTAAATAAGTAGACAAAGTTCACACACAGTGAGAATCGAATCCATGACCTCCCTGTCAAGAGTCCTCAGCTTACCCAACAGGCAAAGTCTCATTAGCATGTACTTTTGTTTACTATAGGTGTGTAGAAATATAATGCTATGTTTGAGAGGAACGTCAAGATGGGGAGCTTTTACACTCAGTCAAAGGTTCATAAGGCCAAAGACTGCTTGGAGACCATATCAATAAAATGATCAAAGTTTGGGTAGATATTTTATATTGTACACGGGTGTACCCTTAACCGATCACGTATTCGCCTAATTATCGCAGAGCTAAAACTAATTCGTGAATAAATCCTGAACCGTCCTATTCATCCCCCTGTTAAACCTGTTAAATGTGTGTAATTTAAAACCCTAAAGAATGGCCTAACTGTTCTTGGCAGAATTGGATTTCTTCTTGTTGGTCAGGTTTCGTTTGTCCTGCTCTTCTCTTTATGCTTGAGTTTTTCATGTTAAACAGGCTAGTTACAGCCTCACCTACTTCCACAGATGCAGTTACTACATTGTACGCTACTTTAAATCTTTAAACTAATATTTTCCTGTCATGTCGAACCCTTCCTATGCAAAGTAAATCTGCATTTAGTAAATATATCATCTCCTTTATCCCAATTTTCTAAGCTATTTCGACTCACAGGCAGAAACAATAAGCAAATAAAATACATCAAAAATGAGAAGGGAAAACACTTTAGGAGACTTGACATTTAGAGTTTAGGGTTCGCACGCATCACACGAAGACCAGATAATGAATTTTTTTACGATTTATTCACCAACATATACAATCTCACACGTCGTAATTCAATCCATAGGAATTTCACATGCTCGTTGTACAACCTTTATTTGTCAAGGTGGGCCCCAACCCAGTGATGCGTTTCCTTATCACCAAAAAGTTGACCGTTGACCCAAAGAAACAAAGACAAGAGAACCAAGCGAAGAATCGAGAGCTCGCCAACCCTATGGAGAGGTCGCAAAATGTTGGTGTTCACATCCATCCCGAACGAGCTCGTTGCATGTGAGCGTATCTCGCCGCGATACCTTCTCTAAGCCGACTGTGGCTTGCTGGCAAGCTCAACATTAGCCAGACCACCGAGTCTGCCTCACCCGAGTCTATCTCATCCACAAACTCTTCTGTCATCCTGCATGAACTCGTCAAGTAAGCTTAACAACAATACCTCGCAAGAGGGCGCTGCCGCCAGCTAGTTCATCCATTTTCAGTACCACGTGAGAGGGTGTACATTTACTCACACACACCACCCTGGGATTTACCTATAAATAAGAGCCACATGGCACATTTTGAGGCATGTTGCATCCCCCCCCCCCCCCCCCCAAGTTTTCCAAAAACATTTTTGTGGCTTGCCTGTGTCGAACTCAGCTCTGATTTTGGAGGAAAAGTTCTTATATACTTTCGGGAATATGGCGGGACCTCCTCGTTGTAGCTCACGAGCTCCAATTTACAAGCAATCTAGAAAGATCCCGCCCCTCTCATCTCTCCCTTGTCTAAGCTTGTCCATCTCCGACGGCAAGATATGTAGCATTTGGTCCCTCTCGGTCTAAACCTCTTGTGTACAGGAATATTCCCGGTTCCAACACTCACCTTGCCCTAACCTTAAAATTCACTATACCTCCCAAAAAATAGGCATCATAATGGCCCTATGCATGCAATCGCACGTCTACCGAAATTTCTAAAGGGAGTTTATATTGGCAGCCCCTATATGGCTATTGGCAGCCCAACAAAATAATTAAAAACACACATAATATATCCGCTAATAGCAGCCCAAAACGTGAAACACACGCCTTTTGAAAATAGGCCAATTATATGACATTTTTAGAAAAAGTGTTCAACATGAAAATTGTATATCTCGACAAGATCTACAACTTTTTTGTTGAACATGTTTTCTAAAAATGCCATATAGTAGGCTTATTTTCAAAAGACGCGGAACCCGGGCGGAACTATGCGATTTGTAATAGTTCCGCCCAGTGTCGTGTCTTTTGAAAATAGGACTACTATATGACATTTTCAGAAAAAATGTTCAACATAAAAGTTATAGTTCTCGTCGAGATATACAACTTTAATGTTGAATACGTTTTCTAAAAATGTCATATAATAGGTCTATTTTCAAAAGGCGCGGAACTCGGGCGGAACTATGAGATTCGCAATAGTTCTGGCCGGTGCTGCGCATTTTGAAAATAGACCTATTATAAGGCATTTTTAGGAAAAATGTTCAACATGAAAGTTGTAGTTCTCGTCGAGATCTATAACTTTCATGTTAAACACTTTTCCTAAAGATGTCATATAGGAGGCATATTTTTAAAATACGCGTGAAACTCGTATTTATCTAATTCGGGGTTCCGTGTTTTTACACTTTTCCTAAAAATATCGTATAATTGGATTATGAACTGTTATCCCTGTTTTTTTAAGTTAATCTAGTAATTAACAACAGTTTATTATTTTTTAAAAACTTAACCTTTTGGGCTGCCAATAGCTATTTGTTGGGCTGTCATTATCTTTTGGCTGCCAATAGCCATATAGGGGTTGCCTATATAAACGTGCATTCCTAAATGCAATGTCAAGCAATTGTCACCAAATCGGGTCAGGGGCTTCGATTTGGCTTCACTCACAATGCATAAACTAAGTATAATTTTTTGTACTTTAAATGCAATCATGTCATTGCAATCTCAGGTCATGGTAATTCACAATGAATTGTGACAACCCCAGACCCTCTAATTATAAGTACCAAAATCAACCATAGTCAAAGCAAAATAAAAGATTGACAAACACATATCCTAAAATTGAGAAGAGAGTAGTCCTTAAATTCTTAGATTTACTCCCTATCATGAATTTGTTGAAATAGATGGATGAGTGCTCCCAAATTCTCTTCGTAAATCTTGTCTGGGCTTCCCATTTGGGGCTCCGACCTCTAATAGCAGATTAATTTCTCCTTCCACTTCCTCCTCTTTCTCTCCCTCTCAAACCTTAAAAAGAGAACTTAGATGATGATATGAGCCTTTGTTGCCCTCAATTTTGACCAAAAGGCCTCAGTAAAAGATCTAAACCGTCAGATCTTACAGATCCAAATTGAACTACGCAAAAAACGAGTTTAAAAACTCATCACACCCTTGTACATGACTTGCCGCACGGTCGTGTGTCAGACCTTTTTTTGTAGCTCTGGGGATTTTTATCCCTACACGACTTCTAACCTGGGGTTCGACACGGCTTCGACACGTGTGTGTCCCAAGCCGTGACAGTTGACATGGCTCACTACCTTGTCGTGTAGAGCTTTCTTGCTCTAAATGTCCTCTAAAGCATCTCTATTCAGTCCATAATCTTCATAGGACTTCTCAAAGCCTCTTAGGTCCCTCAAAAGTCAAAACCTCATTTACTTTAGAATTATTGGGTGTTATAAAGTCAATTATGCCATAGTTTAAGGGTGTGAAAGAATCTTCAATTCAAAGAAAATATTTATAGAGAACATGATTGTCTTTTTTAAAGCTTAAGGCCATTCTTCACATGCTTTAGTTTTGATTGGGTTCCCCCTAAGAGTTTCCAAGCCGGACCGAAAGGATTTTGACCGATGCACCTGAGCCATGCGACCCGATCGAGTGAGCTGCACGCGCAGGCTGCGCTTGCTCAAACGACACAAAATCACCCTGAAAGGGAGGACCGAGACGAATGCACGCGCGAGGCAAGACGTGTACGTGCACCGCTATCTTGCACCAGCGCGCGTAGGCGCGCGCAACGCGCGCGCGGAATTGGAGACTCAACCCGGGGGACATGTCGTCATTTCGTGAAAATTGGTGATCTGGGTAACCAAAACGAAACGACGTCATTCGACAACTCGATGCTCAATCTGGCTCAATTATCCACACGTCCCTTCGGCCTTCATTTAAAGACAAGTAACTTCAGGCACTAGGGAGAGCTCTAAAGTTTTTCGTCAAAATCGTGGGACTTAGATCGTTTCTTCGTTTGGAATTCACTCTGCTCCCTTTCTGATTCACTCACACTTAGAACTCTTGCACGCGGAGCAGCAGGCGCAGGAAAGCTTTGAGAGGAGCGCGCTCGTGGAAACTCTGACAAATGCTCCCCCCAAAGCTTCGTGCACTTGGCTATTTTTCCTATTCTATATTTCAAGCTTGTAACAGAGAGGTGATCTATTTGAGTAACTATGACACTTGTAAACAAAGGAAAAATTGTGGATTTTGGCCCGACACTGATTCGATAACGTGATTTTTAACCCTTTCGAATTTTCCACGTTAAAAACATCTCTTGTCATTGCTGCTTCGTTTTCACGTGACTGTTTGCGTGTCTGGTCCGACTCAGAGCTAAAGCGGTCCGATTCTCCTCCTGTCATAGCTATTTTTCCTGATTTCTCTACTTCAAGCTTGTAACGGAAATGTGACATGTCACCCTCCGAGAAATTCTAACACTTGTAAACAATGGGAAAATTGTGGATTTTGGCCCGGCACCGATCCGGCCACGTGGTTTTTCACCCTTTCCGAATTTTCCACATTGGCAACACCTCGTCATTACTGCTTGATTTTCACTTGACTGTTTGCACGTTCAGTCTGACTCGGAGCTAAGACGTCCCGATTCTCCGGACGGGAGGAAAACCGGGCAACCCGCAACAAGTCTTTTCTATGAAACATGCATTTGATTTCGTTGTCAAGTTCTATGATCTTGGCTTAGCTCTTTTTTTTTCAGGTTTCTTCAGAATTTTGAAATGCAATTGATTTTAAATGTTTATTTAACTCATTTTTCATCAATCATCAATTGTTTTATTGTTAAGATTGCACTTGATTGGCCTCTTTCAATACGAATTGAAATCACTACTCGATGCCATGCAGTATAAATTGATTTTTTTTTTTTTTTGCAGCTTGTACTGCAGCAAAATTCGTTGTGGTTTTGCTGCAATTTGCATTGCAGCAAAACTGCAGTGCAAATTGAAGTTAAAGTATAACTCATGTTGTTAAGTTGATAGTTAATTTCAGTTAAACTCATGTTGTTTGATATTTACCATATTAACTTTGATGCTTTGTTATGTTTATGAGATTGATTGCTATGTATTTTAAATACAAATTAAATATGAAATGTGATTAAGTTTTCATTCATTCTTACGTGTTTATTTTGAGTGTTTTCTTTTGAGATTTGTTCCGGGTCGCTCAACCCATTCACGGTTCCGTAGAACTGAACCGTCTCAATTAGAGAGTGAGCTGAGTGTGAAAAAAGTTACAGAATGAACCAACAGGTGTAGACATGAAGTTTTTAAGCGGAAAAACACGAAAAGAAAAAAAAATCACGGAACTGGATCGGTGCCGACCAAATTTACTATCTTTCTGTGTTACAATAAGTTGTTTCTCGAGGATGATAAGTCACCACTATTTACAATAAGTTTTCTAGATCACAGTAGCTACATGGAGTGGAGTGCAAAAAAACGTGCTCAGGAGCAGTCTGCGAGGACGAACGCAGCAACGAAAGGTCTAAACTCGTAGCACGAAGCCGAATGAGATCTTCAAGCCATCTTCAAGGGGACCTTTGTGGACCAAAGGAGATTTTCAAGCTATCTTCAAAGAGGTCTTCGAACACTGAAGGGGATCTTCGAATGTCGAATGAGATTTTCAAAGGAATCTTCAAACATAGAATGAGATCTTTGGGAAATCTCTGAGAGAAGACTCGGGAGCTCTCTCTGAGGTAAGATGTATTCAAATAAGAACTCAGGACCCCTTTTATAGCCTTTGAGAGGGGAGCCTTGATAATTTCACCACCATAATTACCGGACGGGCAAATAGAAACTTTGCATCTGTGAAACACAGAACTCCAATTTTGTGAATATGATGATCTCACTGCTCGGGCAGTTTGGCTAGTTCGGATAGCACAGGCGGTGATGACGGGGATGTCAAGTGCAGTGTTGGGAGTTAAGTGACATAGAACATAGCAAGCACGAAGGTGGTGAGCATGACGATGAGCGCCGCGAAGGCGGTAAGCGTTGTTGAGGCGGTGAGCGTTGCGGAGTCAAGCAACGGAGACTTGCACTTTTGTGCATGGGAGAGTGCTATTGTGCGCTGATGTGCATGGCTACGCAGTAGGCGCCACGTGGGCTTGCGATCAGTGCCGCAAGGGCTTGCTTTCGGTGTCGCACGGGCTTGTTGTCGGTGTCGCGCGAGCCAAGGTGATCATGAAATTTAGGGGGATGTTTTTTTAGGGCATTGACGTGTGCTGGAACCAGGGCTTTCCAGATTCACAATAGTTGGGACCGACTACTATTGAAATTGTTAAAGTGCAAGTTGGCGGTCTGATATGTGCAGACCGCACAGACCACGAAGGTCGTGTGGGTAGCGCGACCTAGTTTTGCCGAATAGCCTAGTTCTTAGGCTTTCTTCTTTTCGCGGTCTGTATTATCTAGCTTCCTAGAGTGTTAACCGCGCAGTTAACTTTTGCTGACCACGGACTGCGCGTTCTAGGTTAGGAGGCCCCGGAGACAGACAGACCGCCGCTTAGTGCGGTTGAGGTTCAGGTCGCGTGGCCATCTGGTTATTTACTCAAGACCACGCGGACTGTGGATGGTGTTTGCATTACTGTGAGGAGTGGTGGAGTTAACCGCACATGCGATCTGGTGTAGTCAGTCCGCATGTTGGGCGGACTAGTGTTGTTAACTGTCACGTTACTGTGACGGTTACTCTATCCCCCTGGACGGTGACGGTGTCTGCCTGACCGCCTATAAATAGGGGTGCTAGTCTCGTCATAAACAACAAAACGGTAAGAACTGAAGCTTGAGTTAAATTTGGCGGTTAAGATTTTCTAACGGCGCGGATAAGAGAAGTGACCAAATTTATTGTTGTGTTTGCAGATAGTGCGGTTGCATAAGACAGCAAGGACATTGGTTCTGAAAGTAGTGTGGATAGCTGGTAGCAGTCATTGGCGGTTAGCAGCAGGTCGCGGATAGGCGACTAGACAGTCTTCTTCCTTGGCAGTTTCCCAATTTGGATATCACTGTTCGCCTTTGGCGGACTGAGTAGCAGTTCAATAAGCTATTCGCTCAACTCGTTTTAGGCGACCTTGGCGGTTAGGCGGCCAAATGTTGCAGACATTGGGTAGCAGTTCCAGTTCATCTGTTCGCGGCGACTTTAGCGGTCAGGCGACTAGAAGTTTCGGACAGGGTTACTTTCTCAGCAGTCAATAAACAGCAGTTTGTACAACTATGGGCGCGGTCCGGCAGTTTGGCAGATATGCGGCTTGGGAGGTTACAGTGTTATGTGCGCCAATTTTATACTTGTCTATTTTTATGATCTTCATCGGGTGCATTGTGAAATCACATCTTGCAATGTATGCCTCGCTTTGTAAAGAAAATTATTAATTTAATTGTGACTCTTCTTCTTCTATCTGCTTCTGGTGGTTTATTTGGCTTGGCTGGTTGAGTGTTCCTACAACCTTCCTGGGTTCACAAAATTTTACATGGTATCATAGGGACAGAGGTTTGAGCACTGATCAATCATTGAGATTTGCTTAATATATTTGGAAGTTTCAACTGAACCAGATATATAACAATGGAAGGAGGTTATACAAGAGGCATTAGAATTGAACTCCTAACACAAACTAACTTAAAGAAGTGAAAGTCATGTATGAAGAGTTATCTTTCTTGGAGAGGACCTCTAGGAGGTTGTTGGTGGAGAGGAAAGACAATAGGTGTCTACTGCTGATGAAAATGCTCAAGAGGTGAGAGCTTGGAGAAGAACAAATGCAAAGGTTGAGTTTACTCTGAAGCTGGCAATATCACCTGAGCTCTCCGACCAAATCATTGGATGTAAGTCAGCTGCAAAGATATGGATGGCCTTGGATGGGTTGATTAATAAGAAGAATGTAGCTCAGCTACAGTTATTAGAGAATGAGTTGACGAAAGCAACTCAGAGAGACATGTCTATATCTTCTTTCTTCTTAAAAATGAAGAATTTGTGTGCTGAAATTTCAGCATTAGACCCAGAAAAGCCTATCTCAAAGACAAAGTTGAAAATACACATCATTCACGACTTGCAGAAGGAGTATATGGCTTTTATTTCTTTTGTGTAGGGCTGTGTCAATCAGTCATCTTTGCTTGAGCTGCAAAATCTAATGACTTCGCAGGAGAACTTGGCAAGGCAGGTGGCTGGAGTTTTTATATCAAGGGGAGATAATGATGTTCTCTACTCGGGAAAGAAGAAGAGATGAGACAGGAAGAAGAAGATATATGAAGATACATGTTGAAGATGGTCCTTCAACTTCATCGTAACAAGAGAGGAGAAAGGCTCCTAAGAAAGATGGAGGGAAGAAGGGAAGAACAAGGTGCTACAAGTACAACAAGCTTGGTCATATCAAAAAATATTGTAGAGTTAATCTTCAACCGGGGCATGTTGCGGATAAAGAAGGAGCTGAATCTAGAAAGGAAGAAGGTGGATAATAGAACTGCTTCATGGCAGATATGACGGTAACGTCGATTCGTGTCATGACCTCCATCAACTATCAGGAGGACTGAATCGTGGACTTGGGGTGTGGGCATCACTTCACCGTAGTTCAGTCAAAGTTCTCTTCTTTGCAGACATACATAGTTAATGATGTTATCATTACTGTTGATGATACTGTGCATGTAGTGGAAAAGGAGGGAACGATTTCTTTAGACAGTGATAAGGGGCCACTCATTTTATGGAGTGTTTATCATGTGTCGGGAATGAAGGGGAATCTATTCTCGATGACCAATACTATAGACATTGGGTATCACATTCTATTCGACCCGACAGAAGTGAAGTTTCTCTAGAAAGTGTCAGCGGTGAAAGATGACGTGACTCATGTTGGGAGGAGAGTGAATGACTTGTTTTATTTGTCAACAAGTTCTTATATTGAAAATAAATGAAGGCTAATGATAGTGTGATTATCTAGTACGAAAGACTGGGACATGTTGGGATTGACAAGCTTAAGGCTATGTCGGTAAGAGGTCTGGTGAAAAACCTGCTTAGTCTTTCATCTCTGAGTGATAGTCATATTTGTGCAAGATGTCAGTATGGCTCATCACATTCCATTTAACAAGTCCTTGTTCAGGTGCAAGGCACCGTTGGATTGCATCCATGGTGATCTGATGGGACTGACGATCACCCCTAGTCTTGGAGATAGCTGATACATGCTGGTCATGGTTTATGATTTTACTAGATATACTTGAGTATATTTTGTGAAGGAGAAGTTAGGGGCTTAATTTTCAGAAGTTTGTGGAGTTTAAGAAGCTTGTGGAAGGCTGGCTAAATCTGCAGATTAAGAAGTTGAGAATTGATAATGGAGGAGAGTTCAACTTCAAATGAGTACCTCAACTTCTGCAGAAAGTATGGAATCCATATGGAGCTTTCTTGTGCACATACTTCACAACTAAACGTTATTGCAGAGAGGAAGATCTGTCATTTGGCGGCGACCTGCAAGTGTTGGGTTCACTCCAAAGGAATTCTCAGGGCTTTTGGGGCGGAGGGAATGGCCTACCGAGCTTTTATTATCAATCAGATGTCGTTGAGCCCCAACAACATGAAGTCTCCACATGATATCATGTTCAAGAAAAAGCCTAATGTAGGACACATTCGGGCATTTGGATCCACCTGTTACGTGCATGTGCCAAACACTCTCAGTACGAAGCTGGATGCGAAGGCAAAGAAGCTTGTCTTTATTGGCTACGACATCAAAAGAAAGGTTGGAAGTGTATGGACCCTAAGACAAAGAAATTTGTCGTCTCAAGGGATGTGGTATTTGACAAACTGACATCATACCATAGTAGTTCCTTTGTGGAACTACAGGAGAGTAGGATAGATGACAAACAAGAAAAAGTTGTTTGTGATCTTCTGGTGGATCTGCATGTGACTCTAGGAGCTCCGATTTCATCTAGCTCAGGGTCAGATGCTTTTGGTTTAGGATGAAGGGGGAGATATGCTCCTAGTGTGCCCTTAAGAAGAGATGAAGCAGAAGAAACAGCTAGTGTGGTGAATAATGGTCTGGACTTGTGGAGGTCGAAGAGAACTATTATTCCACCAGCTCGGTACAAGGACAAGAATATGGTGAGTTATATCTCATGTTTCTATGTAGACCCCCTGGACGAGCGGGAGTCATAATGCTTTGAGAATGCCACTGAGATTAAGGAGTGGGAAGATGTCATTAATGAGCAGATGGACTCCCTCAGTAAGAATGAGACTTGAGATCTTGAGCACGAGGTCCATGACATGACACTTTTTTACGTACAAGTGGCTTTATAAACTTAAGAAGAAGGTTGACGATACTATCAAGCGATACAAGGCTCGTCTTGTAGCTCGAGGATTCTCCCAACAGTACGGGGAAGACTACGAGGAGACGTTCAATCTAGTTGTCAAAATGACTTCAGTACGAGTAGTGATCGCCTTGGCGGCTTGCCAAGAATGGAAGATTTGGTAGCTTGACGTAAAGAACATGTTTCTTTACAGAGAGATTGGCAAGAATATCTTCATGTTTTAGCCACATAGGTATCTATTTGAAGATCATTCAGAACACGTTTATAAACTGAATAAGACCCTCTATGGCTTGAAGCAAGCGTCTCAGGAGTGGTACGGAAAGATCGCATAATACCTCCAGTTTTACAGATATTTTGCTTCCGATTCAAATTCAAGTCTGTTCGTAAAGAAGAGAGGGAGATTCAGGTTTTAGTACTACTGTATGTCGACAATATGATCGCCACGAGGAACTTGAAAGAGGATGCAGCTAGGCTTAGTGTTGAGCTTGCTATTTAGTTCGAGATGAAGGATTTGGGTGAGCTGCACCATTTCCTTAGACTCGAGGTGGAGAGGAAGAAGTGCGGTGTGCTCGTTTCTCAAAAAGGTTATGCAGAGCGAATCGTGAAGTGATTCGACATACGGGAGGGAAAAAGAGCAGCTCTACTCCACTATAGGTTGGTCTGAAACTTCGACGAGAATGAGTGAAGGGTTCTTCCTGATCCCTTGGTTTTTCGGGCTCTGGTCGGGAGCCTGATATATCTGACGATTATGAGATCCGGATATTGCTTATGTTGTGGGCCGAGTAAGTCGATATATGTAGGAGTCGCGGAAAACCTCATCTGGTGGTAGCAAATAGTATATTTAAATATATGAAGTCCATCTCAGATATGAGGTCTTTTTTATATGATGGAGATAGAATTCAACCTACACGGTTACACAGATGTTGATTATGGGAGAGATACAGACGATCGAAAGTCGACGTTTGATTATGTCTTCATGTGCAGATCAACAACTATCTCGTGGTGTAGCAAAAAGAAGGATTCTATGCCCGTCCCCACCACTGAAGCGAAATACAAGGCATCTGTCTTGGTAGCTCAGGAAGTTATCTAGCTTAGGAGATTGGTGGAAGACATCCATGAGGAGGTGCGTGATCTTACTCTGCTAGGTGGTGACAACGAGAGTGCTCTCAAACTGGTTATAAATCCAGTTTGTCACGCTCGAACAAAGCAAATCGAGATCGATCATCACTTTGTTCGGGAGAAAGTGTTTGAGGGATCTTTGATGGTGGAATATGTGCAGAGCCAGGATAATGTTGCCGATATCATCACAAAAACTATTGTCAAAGGGACCGTTTGTGCGGTTACAGGGACTGCTTGGATTGACTTCCACTTTCCACTTCAATGAAGAGTGTTGAAATTTTTGAAGTGGAAGTGGACAATCTGATATGTGCAGAGCGCACAGACCACAGAGGTTGTGCGGGTAGCACGGTCTAGTTTTGCCGAATAGCCTAGTTCTTGAGCTTTCTTCTTCTTGTGGTCTATCTCAACTTGCTCCCCAGAGTGTTAACGGTGCGGTTAGCTTTTTCCTCTTGAGATACTGGCTCCTTGTGAGTTTGTTTAATGTCACCTTTGGTGAGGTAGCCATTATACCGAGCTCTTGTTTGCTGGTCTCACTTTTGGGGAGCTGGAACTAATGCGAGGAGCATGATGGTGTGCTCGTTGAAGAAGTGAGTTCTCATTGGGGACTCATCTATAAAATGGGCGAATTTTCGATTTCTAGCCTGATGAGCTCTCCGGTAGTATAGGCGAGATCTCGTGCCTCCTTGCTCGACTTTCTTGTTCTCGACTCTTTAAGTTGATGACAACTTTTTGAGATGAAGGGGCTAACCCGCGGTTTGAGGGGCTCATCACGACGAATATGATTTGTATAGCTTGGGATGAAGAAGTAATGATAGGACCAATGGGATCATTTTGATGGGCCGATTTGAAGTACTTTGAAGTCCCAAAAGTACTTCTTTTTAATATCTTTACCACTATAATAAAAATACTGTGGTCTGCATATAGCATGAGTTCGAAATTAAGAGGAAATTAGGTGGCCGTTGAATTTCAGATATTTGATCATGAACCATTGGATCAAACCAACCCTATCTCCAGACTTTTTACTAGGGGTCCTAAACCTACTCTAGGAGAGTCCTAAACCTATGCGAATTAATTTAAAAATTGGGTTAGAAAAAGCAATCGGCCGGCCCGCAAGGACGCAGCCCGCAAGCCCGAAACAGCCCACGAAGTATTAAGCCCGTCAGCCTTTAATTCAAATAGTTCAACATTGCAGCGCGCCGAAACAAATAAATACCCGAAAAGTATTTTGTTTCTGACGGTGTGGGACTAAACAGGCGGGTGAACAGTCCGCCACTGTTCACCCGCCTGTTTATAATGTTATTATAATTTTAATATAAATATAATTTTAATATACTTATTATTTATACAAAACAGGCGGGTGAACAGTTCGCCCGCACTGTTCACCCGCCTGTAATTTTTGTATATATGTATTTTATATTTATTATTATATTTTATTTAGTGAATAGTGCTCCGTGAAGCCTGCTGGGGGCGGGCGAAGCCCGCCGTCGCCGGCCGGGTACTGTGACGCGTGGTCATCGGGCCGGAGGCCCGTGCCTATCACTCGTATATAGTATAAATATATATATATATATACACTCACAAATTTATTTAGAAAATGTACTGTTATTAAAATAAAATATTCAATCATTCCTCATAAATCATGTTGAAATGTTTTGAGTCAATAACTTAGTTCATGAGTTTGCTTACACTTTAAGATATTTGATATGTTTTGGATAATTATCAAGTAAATGAGTTACATGAGCCCGACTAGACCACTCACCACGGGTCAAGTGAATCCGTTAGATCCATTGAAAATGGGATGTTATAAGAGAAAAATGTTCGTTCTATATTTCTAAATCATCTTTAAGTTGTCAATCATAACACGTGAGATTCTCAAACTTTATCATGGAGCCCTCTGTAACGGGTAAAGATCGGAGATAGTCAAAAATACAAAGAATGTCCAGGAGATGGTGACCGGAGATGAGGGAGAGGAGGAAAGGCCTGGGTGGCCGGAGGTGGGAGAGAAGAGGTGGGTCGGGAAAACAGAGCAGAACACAAAACTTTATTACACTTTTTCTTTAATCGACGTTACAAGTAATCATCCTATTTATAACATTAATTAAACCCTAATATTCTGACACGTATAATGGTGTTGTTACACCATCTCACCAGAAGCTGCTATGCAAAAAAAAATTGTGAATTTCGCTGCCCGTGCAGTGGACGAGGGTCAAAGGAAAAGTGGGGGAGTACTGCTCCAGGCCCGATTTTCTCTGTATTTTATTACGAATTTTGAGGGGTAATTTTGAAGATATTATTTATTGTATTGGGAGTTGAATATAAATCTATTCTTATGAGAGGATCGAGGCGGCACTCGATGAATTCGAAGCGTCCGGTCCTTGCAACTGTCTTTATTCTTGGATCTAACATTTTGAAATCATATGAATCTCTTTAGGATATATTTGTTGGACAGAATTACACATACCTAATTTATGCCTAAAAATCACAAAAAGTGGGCCCAATACACAATAAAATATATTATTTGACCTTTTTACACACCTAAAATACGAAAAAGTCCGGGGGGGGGGGGGGGGGGTGCAGTGCGTCGATTATTTTAGCACTGTTATTAGCACCGTGCACTTTTGTATTCGCAATCCAACGGCTGCGCTGTTGATCTCGCTGCATTTTTAGCCGTGAAAAGTGCAACACGAAATGCTCGCTGCGCCGCGATGCGTGCACATCTTCCTAAAAATGCATGTATAAAGCGCATCGCGACGAAATCAGCGATTTCTAGAAATACGCTTTATCGCGACGCATTTTTAGGAAAAGTGTTCAACACTGGAGCGTCGGATGCACTGCACTTTACGGTGCAGTGCATTCGACTAAAAATGCACTGCACCGCCCCCGCTTCCCCTAAAATACAGCAAAAAGTAGGGATCCGATTATTTTATTGTGTGTGGGGCCCACTTTTTGTGGTTTTTAGGTATAATTTATGTATGCATAGAATTATTCATATTTATTTGAGCAGCGAGACTGAGAGCGTTGTGAATAAAATCCTAAACAAATAGAGCCGTCTACCTTAGAGTTTTGTCTCTCCTGCCCTATGAATGAATGAATGAATGAATGAGGTGGATGGATTTCAAGGGAGTGGGGATGAATGGGTGGATAAGGAAAATTTCTTGGGGCCATGCCCGTACCTAGAAACGGGATCAATGAAAGAGGCTTCATTCAGTGGGCCCCGTGCAAAATGTGTTGAGGCTTCGCTCAAGATAGTCCACAATGACTCATTAGATGTGGATTGACCATTTATAGTATCTCCAGCGTAAAGTCATACCCTAGAGTGACACGAAACTCAGTGGATCGTTCTGAGTCGGTCTCGATCTACGCGAATATATAATTATTTTCCTAACAAAATGTATGAGAGACGCCCCACTATTCACAGTGAGACCCACTTTATGGAGGATTTTCCTTAATTTTCATTGGTCCCGGACATGAGCTACCCAAGCCTTGCTCATGGATAAGGTTGTATCCAGCCGCTCCACTGCCGACATGGTTCACAGTCTGTTGAGCTGTCATTGTGTAGTGCCAGGTGTCCCTCATTTAGCCAATGGCTGTGATTTGGCAAAATCTATTAGATGGATGAAACATTGTCCATCTGACTTGGACATGTTATGGGATTATGGGGCTTGTAATTTCATTAATTATCAGCTAATTTAATTTCCAACTATCTTTTATTACTCTCTCTCTCTCTCTACCTTACCATCAATGTTTTATTAACTACAAATAATGGAGTTTAATTTTGGCGATTGTTATTAGAACTACAGTTTTGGTTAATCGCACATTATTTTCTCCTAATTTTTCGCGCCTTTTGAAAATACGCTTTTTACATGCATTTTTAGGAAAAGTGTTCAACACGGAAGTTGTAGATCTCGACAAAATCTACAACTTTCATGTTGAACACTTTTCCTAAAAATGCATGTACAAGGCGTATTTTCAAAAAGCACAAGATCTCGGTGTATTTTTCAAAGTACGCATTGTACATGCATTTTTAGAAAAAGTGTTCAACATGAAAGTTGTAGATTTTGTCGAGATCTACACCTTCCGTGTTGAACACTTTTCCTAAAAATGCATGTAAAAGGCGTATTTTCAAAAAGCACGAGAAATTAGGAGAAAATAATGTGTGACTAACCAAAACTGTAGTGCTAATAACAATCGCCTTAATTTTCAGTTAATAGTTTTCAGAATTAATTCCAACGACGGCCAATTTACAAAATCATGAGGTTGACTATTCTGTTAGGATCTATATCATGAAATAATGTTTCAAATCAGAGTTTGTTGAAAGGGGGCCGGCGCAGATGGGTGTGAGATGGTAGTTTAAAATTCCCTTACAAAAGAAGTCACAAATCAAAGCCAGATGACAACGTCTTGGTGACCTCAACAACCCGCCACACCCGTATTAAGTCGGGTCCAGGGTGCCCGGAATGGGCTAGGCCGCGGGCGGTTCTGGAGAGCGAGTTGGGGCTGGTGGACTATAGTCCGACTGGGGGCAGCTCGGGATACTCACGAGTGGGTCGGCCCCCTTTCAACAGAGTTCACACAATTTCGTAAGTAGGATGTTTGATTGATCTAATGGTTCAAGTTAGATTCACTTAAGGTCAGTTCATTTGTTTGATATTGGTTTTCAAAAATTGGCTCTCAATCCAATATCAATACATGCAGGAATTGATATTGAGTTTAATTCTAATATTATTGTTTGCCAGAATAATGAATTTTTTATCATAAGAATTGACATTTGTCATTTTTGCTTGTTCGGATTAAAAGAAGATTATTTTCATTAATTGAATTGAAAGAAAATTATAATAATAACACAAATAAAAATAAAAAACTCTTGATTAAAATCTTACATGATTACTTTTGTATTCATGAAAAAAAAGCACCCCGGACAAAAAAAAACTCGCTTGAGTGAAAAACGTGCTCCTGAGTGAGAAAAGGGCGACCGGGGGAAAAATACACGTTCAGGTCAAAAATGTGCATCCGGGCGAAAGAGATGCCCCTGTGCGAAAAGCATGCTTAGGAGAATCAAGCGCACGCATTCGGGCGAAAAATGAGAGACTGTGCAAAAAAAAACGCACACCCTGTCGAAAAAAAAAACGTACGAGCGAAAAATTCACGCACGAGAAAAATTTTGTGTTGTGACAAAAAATGTGCAACGGGTCAAAAAATGCACGCAAGGGGAAAAATGCACGCCTAGAAAAAAAACACTCGCGGGGAAAATATTTGCGACGGAGCGAAAAATGCGCATACGGCGGGCGAGAAATACACGGGCGGAAAATGCGCTCTAGGGCAACAAAATGCACGTCCCAATAAAAAATATTAGCTAGGGCAAAAATGCGAGGCTGGCTAAAAAAAGTGGGGTAAAATATGCTACACCCGTGAGAAAAACATGTGCCCGGGAGAAAAAACATGCGTCCGATTGAAAAAAGTGCGCCCAGACAAAAATATGCGACCGAGAAAAATGTGTGTGCAGGCAAAAGAACAAGCACCCGGGAGGAAAACTAGCACACGGGCGAAAAACTAAACACCTGGGTAAAAAACACACCCGGATGAAAATTTCGCGCCCTTGTCAAAAAAACATGTTCCCTGGCAAACTTCTGAATCAAAACCGAAAGTGCGATGGAACTAGAGATTAGGTTGATGAGTTTTCAGATTCAATGGCTTTAAACACAAGAAATCAATTTCAACCTAAAATCATTCATCCTTCCAAACGACAAAATTGATTTTCTAAAGTCAATTCTTAAATACACATTCGGTCCAAACACACGAACCTCATTGCTTTGTCAAAGCAACTTATTCCTTTTATATTCGCCCTAGGCTCGTAAACAAACTCATCCCTAGTCTCCATAGTCATTCAAATCAGAAATTCCATCCAAGCGAGTTGGAGATCATCAAAGTCGCTGACTACGGAGGCTCCGTTTGGCACCGTGGTGGCGGTCATGAACATAACATGGGGATTAAATTGTCATTTGTGAACGCTCACCTAAGAAATTTCATTCACTTTTATGTTTAAACAGATGATGTTTATTAGATGATTCTTAATGAATGACGGTTTAAGTCAAGCGTTTAAGACCGCCACCACCGTGCCAAACGGAGCAGTTGTAATTAATAGCTATCACCTTGGCTGAACAAAACTTGTGACAGCAATTTACTCTGTTATTTTATTTTTTAAAATAATTAAAATGTGTGTTTGCTAGCTAGCTGCTAGTTCTTGTTGAGGTTCAAAGAATTATGATATCTTCCTTCTTTAATTAATTAGCCTCCTATTATTAAGTTGAACCAAACAATTCCGTTAGAAAACTAAGACTCTGTTTGGGGAACTTATTTTCACCGGTCGAGCGGTCACGATCGCATGAATCAGACCTTAATTAAGGTCCGATTCATGCGATCGTGACCGCTCGACCGGTGAAAATAAGTCCTCCCAAACGAAGCCTAACTAGTAGTCAATCGGCAAAACCGAATACTTCTCTAACATGTGGAGCCGGCCCGATACATGTGTCTGATCATCTGCTTGGATTGGACTTTATGTTCGGCCACCAACTCGTGTCGATCAATCTACATGCACTTGTCGTGTTGGGTCTCCCCATGCATGATTTGCACGATAATTTAACAATCTTCAGCTGCAAGCAAAATAAGTCACGGTCAAATAAAGGCTCCGTTTGACACGGTGGTGACGGTCATAAACGCATGAGTTAAAATGTCATTTGTTTAGGATCACCTAACAAAAACCATCCGTTTGATCAAGAAAGTGAATGTAATTCCTTAGGTGAGCGTCAATAAATGACTATTTATCCCCGGTGTTCATCACGGTCGCCACCGTGTCAAAGGAGCCTAAATATATATAATGGCCACGTTACAATTTAGGGACACTCCAAAAAATATAAAGGTTCCGGGCAATGTGCCACGTTATATTATTATATTAAATGTTCATATTATACAGGAGTATTGGTTTTAAGTACTCCAGCGTATACAGGTGGCTAGTCTTGTCAAAGAACCTCCTTGCCCTCATCCTCATGTCTATAAATAAACTATTGAATATTAGTTAATTATAAGTATTATTGAGGCCGTGCTATAGACGCAACACCTCTGATATTTCCATAACTAATCACATTACTTGGTTCATAATAGATAGACCTTGAATCTCTATAGAGCTGGTTACTCTGGCTAGTGTTTGGCATGGCGATTGAGATGGTGGGTTCATGTATCTTCTCGTGCGATTGCAGAGGCGCTTGCTGCACGACGTGCGGCCGAGGTTGCGGTGGATAATACATGGCTGGAGTGTTGTAAAATCCGGTAGAAAACGCAGGGACAATTATAAATCACTGGTAAACAAGAAACACAAAAACATGCACAAATCTGCACTTGGCAAAATTCGTCGAGACACTACCGCAAATATATAAATATAATCGTCAATATAAATATAAATTAGTACAAAAATGGTGAAGAAAATGAACGCCCGATGAAACACACGTGGATGCGCTGGACGCACACGATACCTGAAAAAGTAGTTGATCTGGACTGCAACCCGTCAAGCGGAGACTCACACGGTTCACCGGAACCTTCAACGTCCAAGTCATACGTCCAACCGCAATACCACCAGAGACCACACCACCATATATCGGAGAGGGAATCCAAGCCGGATCTAACCGCGCGTGTCCTCTCCACGACAAATCTCCTCCTTCGCTCCACGCTCTCCACCAACACCGGCAGCTATCTCCTCCAAGACCGATGGCAACGCTCGCCACCAAGACCGGCCGGCGGCTATCTCCTCCAAGACCGATGACAACGCTCTCCACCAACACTACCGGCTATCTCCTCCAAGACCGGCGACAACGCTCCTCGCCCAACACCGGTGTCTATCCTTTAAGCCCGGCGGCAACCCCTCCAAGACGACGACCTTCCTTGAGGTCGACGGACTCCCCGATCGCGAGTGCAAAGAGAAACGAGGGAGAGAAAAGGAGAGAGAGGAAGAAAAAATTATAGTGCAGTGAGATTTTGTTCGGACCGAAACCGACCCTTTTGTTGAGGGTTGTGATCTGAGATTAAATCGCCTTAATTTACAAAAAGGAAGGCACATCCTAGCATAATTTAGGGAAAAAAATTCAGTATTTGGTAATATTCGTATGTATAATTTATTATTATTGCGGGTCATCCGATTTTTTTTCGGTCCGGAGAATCGGACCGCCTCAGCTTAGAGTTAGACCGTGCGCGCAAACAGTTAAAAAAAACGGCAGCAAATGACAAAAAGGCTTTTCTTGACGTGGAAAAACCCGAAAATGGTGAAAAACCGCGTGGCTGGATCTCTGCCGAGCATAAATCCATTATTTTTTCGAGATTACAATGAGTTTGAGATGATTTTTTTGAGGATGACAGACCATCTCTCTGTTACAAGTACAAATTGTGAAAAATATGAAAAAGAACTAAGTCCCCGGATCCTTAATGGAAGCGCTTAATTTAGATAGGAAAATGACAGAGTCCACAGAACCCTCGTTGGAAGTGTTCTGGCTGGGAGAAATCTCCAAGTCTACAATGTCTCAATGATAGCGCTCCTGTTGGAGCAGAGCCTTGGTGGGAGCGGACGAACGTCGTGCCTTGGAAGCTTGATGAATCGTTTGCGCTAGAAGGGAGTGGAGCGAATTCCTGAGCGCAGGATCGGCTAATTAGTCCACGACCTCGCTGGAAAACCGCAAAGCTCTTTCTAGCCTTTGGAGTTGTTTTTGCCTTCAAATGAAGACGTGTGTCTATTTACAGTTTTCTGAAGGGATACATCGGTAATTGTGTCGAACCGAAATTTGTGCTAACGAATGACGTTGCACTGTTTCGGTCACCTTGATCACCAAAATTATCGATATGACGAAAGTGTCACCCGGGCGGTTCGGGAGGCCCGAGCAGGGCTCCCGATGGCGGCGGCGACCAGAGGCGGCTAGAGTGAGGGAACTGCCTGTGCGTGTGCACGGGTTTTGCCCTCTGCTCATGTGCTTCCGGGCCTTGGGGGAGTGCTATCCCCACACGTCCTTGATCCGAATTCTTCCGATTTGACTCAGAAATTTCAAGGGAAACCCCATCAATTATGTTTATAAGAAAATTTGAGATAATAATAATTAAAATAGTATACTACTTCTATAGAAAAGAAAGCACGATATTCTCTCACATTGTTTTGGGGGTTAAAAATTAATGCTCCTTTTGGCACGATGGGGACCGTCGTGAACAGGGCAGTGGGTTATGAA
Source organism: Platanthera zijinensis (assembly GCA_039513925.1). Taxonomy (NCBI): domain Eukaryota; kingdom Viridiplantae; phylum Streptophyta; class Magnoliopsida; order Asparagales; family Orchidaceae; genus Platanthera; species Platanthera zijinensis. Next base: position 22,167,727 of record CM077081.1, on the reverse strand, counting down.
TTATGGTTCGTGGGCCCCATCCTTTGAATGTTAGGTCCTGATGTGGCAGGGCTAAAAAATTTCATCCGCTTTTTATATTCAAAACTAATTCCATTTTACCGGCGGCTCATACAAAGCCTAATTAAATTTGAGTATTGAGAATCAGAGTCAAAGAAGCATGCATGCGATGGGAGCATTGGCCGGCCGTCCCAATCCCCAACGACTTTATTTAGATTTTGTTTGTTTTCACTTTTCGTCCTCTTATTAGTTATTAGTCTTAAACGCAGCTTATTAATCTCAAAAACCGCCCTTCAAAGTAATGTCTTTTTCGTATTAATTAATTTTGTTTTATTATTTGTTTTAATTAATTAATTAATTAATGGCTTTATAGTTGATTCCTACAATCCTACCCCGACAGCATCGGCCGCAGCACTATCACTCCCAATCTCCCACGCCATCGCCACCCACCCACCACTTGCCTATTAATTAATTATTAATCATACTTTTTTTATATAATTTACTTACATTTAATTTTTGCGTGGAGAACGGTTTATAAAAAAGTCATCAAAACTGTTTAAATAATTTATATTCCTTTCGCCCATACGACGATGTGCATCTCTATCTAGTATATCTACGTACGCGACTCCGCGCCTGCTTCTTATAGTATCTATTAAAAGAGAAGAGGAGGTGCTTTAAATATAAATAAAATTCATTATTCCAATTTAATCTTTTTTTATTTATTTATTTTGCATTTATAAGATTCAAATTACCACCGATAAAGCCTCGTGGAAGACTTTTGTATATATTCGATTCGAACCAATATTTGATATGTTTTTCGTGCTTTAGTTAATAAATTCCAATGAACTTGAAAATTACTTTACAAAATTTAGATGATTATATTTTGGGCTAAATATTCATTTTAAAATCTAGTATTAGATGCAAATTTACATTTTTTTAGTTGACTTCATTGTACTATAATTACGGGAGACAGTGCTTAGAGGGTACCCCCGAGTGGTCGCGATAGTGCCGCCGCTGTGATCAAACTTTCGCTGCTCGCTGCCTCCGAGGGCAGTCGTATTGGTAGACTATAATTGTGCGCTCATGTGGTTGCGAGTAATGGGAGTTTCATCGCTATTGGAAACAAGAAATTTGATCCACAAAGTTTGGGTATGTACAAATTGCAATTATGTGCAAACAAAAAAAAAAATGCAAAACAGCTTGAAGCAATAATAAAGACTCGTTGGGAGTCGCCGGATTATACTATCATCTTTCTCCGCTTTTTTCTTCGAAATTTCATATTCGACTTTTATCGTGGGGTTCTACTTTATTTGTTGTTTCAACAATTACGAAACTGTCTGGAGATGTTCGCCTTCACTGACTCCCACACCGTCCGCTTTTCTTGTGACAATCTTGATGAGACAGACTCCGACGACTCCTACAATAGCCTTCGACGAGTGAAATGTTATGTGCGGGAAATAAGATTCGTTGAACGTCTAGATTTGTTATTTTAAAATGGCCGCCCATAACTCCTGAATGTAACTACAAATTATTAATTAAACTATATTTCATCAAAAATTATTTGAAATATTTTTTGTAATATGATAGCTAGTCAACAAGTTTAAAATTATTTTAAGATATGATTACTTGGAAAAAAAAGAATTATTTTAATATTAATGATGTTCATAATTTTAATAATATATATAAAAAATATATTTATTAATAAGTGATAAAGTGAATTAAAAATTTAAATTAATTTTAATCATATCCTCATCTTCATCATCCCAGCAATCGCCCCAGGCTGCCCAGCAACTTGCCGGCTGCGGAGGCTGATCCTATGGTCCATGTTCTAAGTAAAGTTGATGTATTTGAGAATCGAATCTGCATATAAAATTTTCTAGCATTCAATAATATACTCAATTCTTTTCTTTTTTAGGTTTTAACTTAGCTAAAAATGAGTTGTGCTTAACATCAATCAACTCTAGCTACTTAACTCACGGTTCGGCCCGTGTCTATCGGTTAAGGCTTCATTTAGTTCGATGATCTTTACCCATCACTTGTGTATGTCTGATCTCATCTAAAGAATTTCATATATTTATGATTAAACTTAGTTTGTTTTCTTGATAACAGTCATAACCTTTGTCTCGTGACTTTTGTCTAATATACATTTTATGATATTGATGTTTTTCATCAAATTCTTTCAAGCAAATAAGCCACCTCAAAGGCTCAAACTAAGACTCCGTTTGGGGGGATTTATTTTCATCGGTCAAGCGATTACGATCACAAAGGCTCAAATTAAAGTCCGGTTCATGCGATCGTAATAGCTTGACCGGTGAAAATAAGTCCCCCCAAATAAAACCTAAGTCTAATGTCAAATTGTCAATTAAAATAATAATTTTCGGAGCGATTTTATAAAGTAAAACAAAAACAAAAAAAGTTGGAGACCAATGTAAATTAAAAATAATTTAGGGTCTTTTTTGAAAAAGTTGCTGATTTAACGCGAGTGATAGCATCACTATTCTGTGGCTGTCTGACTTTTCTTGTCTGACACCCTTATGTAGGTTGTAGAACGTAGGATGATTAATTTCGGTTTTTCTTGTGCTCATCCTCAAAATCTGACGTCCGCATCCACTAGATTTTCTTAGCTGTGTAGATTAGATTGGCAGATTTTGTGGAGAAGCCACGTGGCGTGTACCAACAGGAAGTACTATTTTCATGTGTGGTGGTCCCCAAAGCATCCACGTGGCCACCTTGTGGTCATTCACAACATCTAACCTACGCGTCTATAACTAGAGCGGTCACTTAAAATCGAAAACCGTAAACCGAACTGGAACTGTAAAGAATCGAATCAAACCGTTCGCAATTTATTCAGGTTCCAGTTTGAATTTTGAAACCGTGAACAACATTGGTGTGGGTGTGATTCTTTCATTTTATTATCCGGACCGGAACCGGAACCGCAACATACAACTCTCAAGCGGTTCCAAGATTTTTAGATCCGATCTGAACCGGACTCAAGCAAAACTGAACCGCAATCTGTTTATTATATTATTTATTATAAATAATATTATTATTTATTATAAATAATATTATTATTTATAATATATCTATAATATTTTATATTTATTATTATGAATAAAACTAACGCGATTTGAACTCAAACCGTATTCGTATTAAAAGACATCGATTCTAAGGTCGGTGAGAGAAGTGTTTGTATAGAAACCAAAAAAGGTTTTTCATTTATGTCTTGATTTCTAGCGTTATAGAAATCAACATTTTGGAATCATCTTCTTATGAAATTAAATAAAGTTCTTCTTTATTTTATTATTATGATTTTATTTCCTACATCCTAAAATGTTTTAAATAATATTTTCTCTTAAAGCTTTACAGAAAAACATATTATAAAGTTATTTTGTGTTCTTTAATTCTTAGATTACAATCTCTACGAGCTAGCACCTGGTGGTAGCAAGAATTGCCGACAACAGAGAACAAAGATTGAACTTTGCCTTTATCTAAAAGTAATTTTCAATACTATCATCCCATAAAAGTTAAAATAAAGTTATCTACTAAATACTTTTGAAATCACTTTGATTAATAATAACATTTTTATTTAGAATTAAATTTTTACAACCCATATTCACCCCCACACCCTCATCTAAGGGCATCGATAGATCCAACAAGTGGTATTAGAGTGAGGTTATTCCAAAATGATTTCATCATCGGGAATAATGATGATTCATGATCTAGCATATACTAGAGGGGATGAATTTTCTATTAATGAAAAATCATTAGCACCACATTTATATATCGTTATAAATTATAAAGAGTGAAAAATTTTAATATAAAATTTTCTTAAATTTTTAGATAAGTTTGGAATATCACCGTTAGAAAGCCTTCAAGTGTGTTAAATAGAACCGTATGTTTTTTAAATGCTAAACCTATGAATAGTCCAATCTTATTCTTAATGATGTTGATTAATTAAGGGCCACTCTCAGCGATGATCATAATATTAGTTCTTACTCATGGGAAGAAGACGAAATTCAGAGTCCATTTGTCATGGCCTGTTGTGTGAAACGATGTGGAAAAACTAAATCACACAACCACAAATAATAAACACGATGTGATTTACGTGATTCGGCAAGAAATGCTTATGTCCACGGGGAGAGGTTGTTCACTATCACCGGTGGGGGAGAAAAGAAGAGGTCAGTACAATTACAACTCCACACACAACACCACCACAAATAAGAACACTAACTCATTTATATTTATAAGAGAAATTAGGGCTAACAAAAAGGACAAAAATATCCCCTCTCAAATAACAATCTCCACCTCATCTCTTATTTTATACAAAACAAATATGAGATGACACAATAAACAACAATATCAAAACGGCTGCACCAAGATAGCTGCCTACGTACCTCCCTCCCATGAGATCAAGCCACGTGTAGTTCTTCAAAAGTGACTCTCAAGGCACTCATCTTTGAGCTCGAACGTTCACCAATCCTTTACAATATGTGAAATTTTGGACTGAAAACACATTCGTGAGCATGTCTGTTGAATTCTCCTTAGTATCAATCTTCTTATAAAGAAGCTCGCATGTCTCAATCAAGTCTCGAACAAAATGGTACCTTACACCAATGTGTTTGGTATGAGCATGATGCATTGGATATGACGCCAAGAAAATCGCGCTTTGACTATCACAAAAGACAGTTAAAGCCTAATGCTCCACACCCAGATCTTCCAATAGGTCTTTCATCCAGATGGCCTCCTTTATAGATTCTGTCACTGTCATGTATTCAACCTCTATTGTAGATAAAGTCACTGTCGACTGCAAAGTCGATCTCCAACTCACTGGACCTCCTGCCAATGTGAATAAATATCCGGTCGTAAACATGTGCCTATTTATATCACCTGCATAGTCTGAATCAGTGTTGCCCATACATAACCCAACACTGGACGACTGCCTCTCGTACACTAAACCAACATAAATTGTACCCTTGAGATACCTCAAAATCCACTTAACTGCCTGCCAATGACCCTGGTCGGGATCATGCATGAATCTGTTCACCACGTCAACAGCTCGTGCAATATCTGACCTTGTACAAACCATAAGATACATTAAATTGTCCATTGGACTGGCATACGGAACTAGCTTCATTATCTTCCTCTCATGGTCGTCTTTAGGACACAAGTCAGCACTCAATTGAAAATGCACTGTCAATGGTAAAGTCACTGCCTTAGTAGTGTCATCAATCTCAAACCTCTTCAACACCTTCTCAATATACGCTCTTTGAGTGAGCCAAACCTTTCCAGCTTTCTTGTCCCTACAAATTTCCATCCTGAGAATTTTGCGAGCCTCACCTAACTCCTTCATCTCAAACTGCTTTGAGAGCTGCCTCTTTATTTTATCAATCTATGTTTGACTTGAACCAGCAATCAATATATCATCGACATACAATAGAAGATAGATGAACTCACTAGTAGAAAATTTCTTGAAATATGCACAATGATCATACTGACTCTGTATGTACTTCTATCATAGCATAAACTAATAGAACTTTTTGTACCACTATCTCGGAGACAGCTTCAAATCATAAAGTGACTTGTCCAATTTGCACACCAAGTCATTTTGAGCCTCATATCCAGGTGGTTGCTTCATATAGATCTCCTCTTGCAAATCTTCGTGCAAAAATGTAATCTTCACACCAAGCTGCTCCAAAATAAGACCATACTATGCCACTAAGGCCAAGAGAACACTGATCGACAGATGCTTGCCAACTGGGGAAAACACCTCGTCATAATCAATACCTTCATGCTGAGCAAAGCCTTTGGCCACCAATCTTGCCTTGTACTGCACATCAGCAGCTCCATGTGATCCTTCTTTTTTCGAATACACTAATTTGCACCCAATTGCTTTTCTACTTGGAGGTAACTTCGCTAATCTTCATGTAACATTTTTATTTAGAGAAGTCATCTCTTCATCCATCGCATCCCACCAAAAATCTACTTTCAGGACTCTCTGCAGCCTCCTTGAAGTGATAAGGGATTTCAGCCTCAGATACTGAAAGTATAAATGCAATGTGGTCACTCAACCAAGCTAGCATCGGGACATTTTGCTCCTGGTACTACTTTTGGCAATATAATCCTAGACCTGACTCTCTGCCTCTACTTCCCCCACCTACTGATCATCAGTATCTGGTACCTCATCAGCAGTTTCATCGTATACCTTATCAAGAGTGCGGGGAATTGGTGGAACAAATTGAGTCACAACAAACTCCTTCTAATCAGTAGTAGTGATCAGCTTCAAACTCTCCACGTGCTCTGAGTCCCGAGGCTTCAACAAACTCATCTCGTCAAATGTAACATCCCTTCTCATAACAATCTTCCTCTCTGCCCGATCATACAGTTTGTAGCTTTTGACTTCACGTCTGATAACTTCCCGAAAAGAAGTTATCTATTGCTTTATTCTATTTTAATATTCATCTTATTGATAAAAAAATGAATTAAATAAATAAAAATATAAGAAAATTCATATATATTTTGTTTATGGTTAAAATGTCTAATTTTTTCATATTTTTCTTGCTAGAAATGCCAAAGGAATCGATCTGGAGAAGTAAAGCTGGAATTATTTTGGACTGCGCAGGTTGTTACAACAACCAGAAAAAGTTGTTGCAACAACTGCTGGACGGATTTTGAATTTAAAATTCGAATTTTACGCCAAAATGAAAATTGAAAAGAGACAACTCTTGATAAAGGGTTGCATGTTTTTATGAAGGGAAGCTCATACCATAAAGTGACTTTTGAAAAAGATTAGAAGGAGTTTTTGGGAGTGTCATCATCTTGGAGAAGAAGAAGAACGGCTAGGGTTTGGACGCACCGACAAGGAGGAAGAAGACTCGGAAGCGGATTCTGAACACAAATTCCTGCAGTATTTTCATTTCTAAACATCATGTCTAGTAAGATCTTTCTTATTGTGCGGTTTCATCCTTCGAACATGAACTAAATTTCCTTGTTTTGTACGTTGGAAGTACTTTGACTTACTGTGATGTGATATTTGTAATTTCTTTTATTATGATTGTTGAAAACGTATCTTTGTTGATTTTTATGTTCTATGTTATGGAAGTTTTGGATCAAGTATTCCTCTTCTAATTTACGTGGCGAGATTCGAGAGAGGAGTCACGTATTTTTAGGGTTGAATCCTTTATTTTTGCACGGCGAGATTCGAGAGAGGAGTCGTGTAAATCTTTAGCCAAAATTCCGTCTTTATACTGCACTGCAAGATTCGAGAGAGGAGTGGCGTAAGTGTAGCATAAATTTCAACATAGCATCAAGAAAGAAAGAGATTTCGTCTTGGGCTGGCAACATTGATTTGAGTGCTTTATGTTATTCTCATTTTACCTAAGTTAGAGATAACTAGGAGAATTAGGGTAAACGGATTTCTGAGATCGAGAGATGACGAATTCCACTTTCAAATCGTTGCAAGATAGTAGTTAATCATTTCATAAAAGATCATTCTAAAAACTCATCGCAATAGGCAAAGGAATTCAACGTACGAAACTACTTCTCCAACTTGATTAAAGTCATTCTAAATTAACGATACTCAGTTATTATTATTATTATTTTTTTAATTGTCCTTAATCCAAATTAACTTTTAATCATCTCGCTTGAATTTAAAGAAAGGGTAGAGCTAGTATTTGCGAGCACTAGATTATTCACTTCCTCGAGGGAACGATCTTAACTCATCATTTTATTACTTGATTCGGCACGTGCACTTGCGTTATTACGTAAATCTATTTTGGGCGTATCAAGTTTTTGGCGCCGTTGCCGGGGAAGTGCAACTAATTTAGTGTCTTTTTTTGCAATATTAGTAAACCCTGAGTATTTAGAGCTCAAGTTTTTTTTTTAATTTCTACGATTTGTTTTTTTTACTTAACAATTTTAATTTTATTTATTCCTAATCTATTTTTTTAAAAAAAATTCAGAGTAGGTTTATCCATTTATATTTTTTGTGTGTAGTTGATTTCTACAAAGATTAATATTCATTTGGTGAATTCTCCCACACAAAATCATGTATTCATATTTATATTCTCGATGTCATTATTGCGGGGCATTCAATCATGCTAGTAATGATTGTTATATAAAAGACTGTAGTTACATGTCATATGACTCACCTTATGGAGTACCAATATCCTATGATACTTCATACAGTGCTCCTAATTTTTATAATTATGCTCCCCCACAACATACAATGTTTCCGCATTTCAGTTCGACCCCTCAAAGGCTGAGAAGAAATGAGAATCAATGTATATTTTGTCATAGCACCGGACACATTTTGAAAGAGTGTGTTGCATTTCAACGTCAAAGAGAGGAGTATAATAAACCTAAAATTCAAATCCTCCCATCCTCTTCTTATTATGACATTCCTTATGATTCTAATGATATATACGCATTACCTCCTTGTCTACAAGGGAGTATTGGAGATATAACCATCATATTCGTTGATGACCCGTGCAATGACACCGCGGAGCTGCCTCTCCCTACACATTCATCACCTATTTTGGATTCACCTATGGAGGAACCAACCCACATATTCTCTGATAATGTTATCACCACAGTTCTTCCACCTTCTTTGCACGAATTTTCTACACCTATTTTTAACGATCATGTCGAAGATATTGTGCTTGGGGATAATCCTGAACCTAAGAATGTGCCAAAGTGTGTCGAAGATATTATCCTCTCCGATGGAGGGAAGAATTATTTGGAGCACGATGATGCGCTAGGGTGGGATGAAGAATATATCCTTTCTGATGAGCAAGTATACACTTCTTCATTAGATGAGGAGGTCCAACTCACCATCAAGGCTCTCGAGTTCTCGGGCCCCCCTTGTTATGATGCTTACGATACCGACATCGATCAATCTTCGGAACCTACTGGGAGTGAAACTGGGATCACTCCCACGATTAGAAATCATTTATGTCTTTCTTCTATTTTATTTCCTAATCTCTTTTCATTATCTGAGCCCAATCAAGTATATGTGTCACAAATGCTTCCGGAGGTTATTGAGCATTATCCTCAAGTTGATGAGATGAGTATCCCCTTATGTGAGGAGGTTGAGTCCTCCTCCATAGTTGATGCCTCATTTATTTTCTTTTGTCCCTATAGCCTTTTTGTTGACGATGATATCTTGCAAGGCAAGGATATAGCTTATGGTGAGAATAGTGAGGAGCATTGCTCTTCTTACCTTTTGTTCTCACTACCTACGATGAACATGTATTATCATTTAGGAAAAGAGGTGGTGGTTTTATCGTCATATTGGCACCTGCAACCGACACGTATATTAAAACAATTACATGTTCATTTTTCTTTTCATCGACCAATAATTTAGAATTTTAAATTTTTTGAATAAGTCATGCTGGGAAGACAATAAACCCAGTAGTTATCTTTAGTTTACTACATATTGTGCTTTACTTTTCTTGTAAGTTTTTTTTAGTACAACAATAAATTTAGTGCATGGTGGGAGGCAGCATATCGTATCGTAGTATATATATATATAATGAAATATAAAATAAAAAAAACAGAAATTTTCGCTTATTTTCATTAAAAGAAAATGTTCGAGAAAGCAAAGTTACATGACCCTAGTTGACTATGCCCAAAAAGTTTTAGAAGTGAAAATGTTGGAGGAGTGAAAATTTTGGAAAAAAAACCTGTAGAAATTTGAAGAAAAACAGATTTCGTAAAATAGATGACAGTTGTTACAACAACCTAAAAACGTCTGTAATGAGAATTATATTTCTGTTACAGTTGTTATAACAACCCCATTACATATGTAACCGGATTTAATTTTCTGCATGCTTCTTCTAGTAATCACGTGGGTTTAATTCCTGGCAGTTGTTATAACAATCCTACTACATATGTAATAGGATTTAGTTATCTGAATATTTTTTTCTAACTTAATGGGCTGAGATAATTTCAACCCTAAGCCGAGTTTAATTCAATAATAAAATTACTAATCTAACTATCATTAAACCCCATCTACTTAAATCCCGCCCCATTTATAAATAATAATAAATAAATAAAAATCAGTTTTCATTCTCTTCTCCAACTTGAAATCCACCGGCTAGGTCTAGAGAGAAAGTGCGACGGGGGAGATTGAGGCTGCGCGAGGCATTGGGAGCGGCGATCGACAAGGTAGAGGGAGATGGACGGCGAGCTGTGTTAAATAAGGATTGTGAGAGCTCCTGTAGTCTAGGAATTAAATATTTCTATGGTATAATTCTGGACCCTGCTTCAATGAAAGATCAAAGTATAATTTTTTTATATTTTTATTATTTTCTAGTTTTCTTGGCACCTTCTATGCTCGATTTAGGTTATGTCGTCCAAACGAAAAAAAAGAAAGAATACTGTACAAGAAAAAGCGGTGAAGTTTTTGAATAAGCTAGTGGAGTATTGATTTCAATCTTTAAAGTCACTCTCTTTCTTCTTTAAAAGAGGATTCAATATGAAGAAGAAGATGAAGAAGAGGAGGACGAGTATGATTATCTTCTATCTAGCTTTACTTTTGCATCGTTAGATTTACATTTTACTCTAGAATATATTGGGTTATGTGATTCTCTGGAATATGTTTTGGTGATACATATGTTGTGATGTGACACCTTAGATAGTATATTTTATGCTTCACTTATATGATTTGATGTTGTATGTTGCTACCTACTGTTATTTTTTTATGTTGTTCTAACACTGATCTGAAATTAAGTATTTAAATATGCTATATGTATCATACTTCGTCTCATTTATTTTGTTGAGAATTGTACTATTGTGTCCCCTGTGTTGCACTAACTTAAAAATTTTATAGGGTGATGAACTATTTAGGCCCCAATATTTCTTAGTCCTAATGTTATTTATTTTATTACAACTATCATGTTTTGAATTAAATCTTATGGAATGATAGTCATCGTGCGCATGTGTTATAGTTGCGTGGTTTTTAATTATACTCATCGATTATAACACAAATCGATCTCATGCCAATTACCATGTGCACTTTGAGGATGCAGGTTATGCAGGTTGGACATAAATGGTTGGGTTTTTGAGGATGCATGAGGAGAGTGACATGAGTACACCAAGAAGAAGCAAAATAAGCAATAGACAACCACTCTATCGCATCCAATACAGGGGAGTTATTTAAATTTCAAGTTTTTGTCTCCCTTAAAAGTATTTACTTATTAGTAAAACACCTTAAAGTATCCTCATGATAAAAATGTATCTTTGTTTGGGACTAGCAAAGGACTTAAGTGTGGAGGTGGGGGTGTTATAACCCCTACCAATTTATTGAAGAATAATTTATTTAACCAAATATTGAATGATCTTAATTCTTGTTTTAATTAATCATTAGACTATTCTAGACATATTAAATGATAATTAATTGATATGGCTGAATAATTTAAAGAGTTCATTCTATGAATTTGAAGTTAGTAAGATTTTTTCTGAAAAAGCTCGCTCACGCATTTATTTTTTTATACAAAATATTTGTTTACTTCCAATGCAATATTGTGATATTTACCTTTAAAATAACGAGGAGGGATGAGCAAGAACTAAGTCCATGATGTAAGCCTAGATATGAGTTTAGATAGTATTCCATTTGATCATCCACTATAATTTTTGAGCTTGAACTTTTTCATACACAATATTCCATGCTTACATGTCATTTGTTCCTACTAGTTGTACCTTAGTAAGTAAGCCATTTATGAGTGTCGAATTTCTCTTAAAAAGAGTTAGATTTCATAGTGATATATGGCCTACGTATATGTCTACATACTTGGAATGATCCCAACTATGATAAAAAAAAATGAGAAATGAAATTTGCGTTATATTGATATGCGGCCTAGGTATGTAAATGCATACTTAGAATGATCCCAACTATGATTTTTTTAAAAAAAAGAGAAGAAAAAAAGATTGAAATATCATAGTGATATGTGGCCCGGGTATGTGCACTTCTACTTAGAATGATCCCTACTATGAATAGAGTATGATTAAAAAAATGATGTATGACCCCATAACATGGTGAATTATTAAGAATACTAACTAGAGGACGTCATATTATTACCAAAGCTATCCATAAATTCCTAACCAAGCCAAAACTATCCTACTCTCATTTGAACTACTAACTCTTGTGGAGGTTAAATCATAGACTTAGCATATTCTTTTCCTTTCCAATAAAATGCAGAGGTTCATTATAAAATTTTGCATGGAAGTAAACTATTTTTGAAGAAAAGCATGCACCGCACTAGAATACTTGTTTGAGCTTTACCTTCCATCTAACTAATGGATTTGTGAATGTTTGAACTCTTATTGATTGATAGGCTTATCAGTTAAGTAAAGCGAATTTCTTGAGTATATTTTGATTAAGTTGTTTTCAAGAATTAAAGATCATTTAATTTCACATCTTATTATTTCTTCAATCATTTCTATCATTATGAAATATCTTTGCTAGGGACTAGCAAAGTCTTAAGTGTGGAGGTGTGATAACTTCCCGAAAAGAAGTTATCTATTGCTATATTCTATTTTAATATTCATCTTATTGATAAAAAAATGAATTAAATAAATAAAAATATAAGAAAATTCATATATATTTTGTTTATGGTTAAAATGTCTAATTTTTTCATATTTTTCTTGCTAGAAATGCCAAAGGAATCGATCTGGAGAAGTAAAGCTGGAATTATTTTGGACTGCGCAGGTTGTTACAACAACCAAAAAAAGTTGTTGCAACAACTGCTGGACGGATTTTGAATTTAAAATTCGAATTTTACGCCAAAATGAAAATTGAAAAGAGACAACTCTTGATAAAGGGTTGCATGTTTTTATGAAGGGAAGCTCATACCATAAAGTGACTTTTGAAAAAGATTAGAAGGAGTTTTTGGGAGTGTCATCATCTTGGAGAAGAAGAAGAACGGCTAGGGTTTGGACGCACCGGCAAGGAGGAAGAAGACTCGGAAGCGGATTCTGAACACAAATTCCTGCAGTATTTTCATTTCTAAACATCATGTCTAGTAAGATCTTTCTTATTGTGCGGTTTCATCCTTCGAACATGAACTAAATTTCCTTGTTTTGTACGTTGGAAGTACTTTGACTTACTGTGATGTGATATTTGTAATTTCTTCTATTATGATTGTTGAAAACGTATCTTTGTTGATTTTTATGTTCTATGTTATGGAAGTTTTGGATCAAGTATTCCTCTTCTAATTTACGTGGCGAGATTCGAGAGAGGAAGTCACGTATTTTTAGGGTTGAATCCTTTATTTTTGCACGGCGAGATTCGAGAGAGGAGTCGTGTAAATCTTTAGCCAAAATTCCGTCTTTATACTGCGCTGCAAGATTCGAGAGAGGAGTGGCGTAAGTGTAGCATAAATTTCAACATAGCATCAAGAAAGAAAGAGATTTCGTCTTGGGCTGGCAACATTGATTTGAGTGCTTTATGTTATTCTCATTTTACCTAAGTTAGAGATAACTAGGAGAATTAGGGTAAACGGATTTCTGAGATCGAGAGATGACGAATTCCACTTTCAAATCGTTGCAGGATAGTAGTTAATCATTTCATAAAAGATCATTCTAAAAACTCATCGCAATAGGCAAAGGAATTCAACGTACGAAACTACTTCTCCAACTTGATTAAAGTCATTCTAAATTAAAGATACTCAGTTATTATTATTATTTTTCTTTTTAATTGTCCTTAATCCAAATTAACTTTTAATCATCTCGCTTGAATTTAAAGAAAGGGTAGAGCTAGTATTTGCGAGCACTAGATTATTCACTTCCTCGAGGGAACGATCTTAACTCATCATTTTATTACTTGATTCGGCATGTGCACTTGCGTTATTACGTAAATCTATTTTGGGCGTATCAACGTCTGAAGCTAATGAAGATTGCTTTCTTTGCCCGTAGTTCCAGTTTATCATTCTTGACATGATAATAAGCTAGACACCCAAATACTTTCATGTACATATAATCTCTAGCAGGATGCCCCGACCGCATCTCTTTTAGTGTCTTCTTCCCAATAGCTGTAGAAGGCAAAAGGCAAACGGTTCACCATGTGGCAAGCATAATTAATAGCTTCAGCACAAAAAATCCTGCCTAACCCAGCATTAGACAACATGCATCAAACTTCTCCACCAAAGTCTGGTTCATGCGCTCTGCCACCCCGTTTTGTTGCGGTGTCTCCCTGATTGTGAAGTGATGTTCTATACCTGATCTCTAGCACTCTTGCAAGAATGCTTTCAATGTGTATTCATCTCCATTGTCTGATCTAATACATCGAATTTTTTTGTCAGTTTAGTTTTCAATCCACTTCATCCAAGTCACAAAAATCTCCAGAACTTCGCTCTTATTCTTCATGGTATACACCCAAACATATCTTGAATAATCATCAATAAAGGAGACAAAGTATTGTCACCTGGTAAAAGATTTCGTATTTGTCAGACCCCAAACATCTGTGTGAACATAATCTAAAATATCTTTCGTATTGTGCACGGTAGTGGCAAAAGATACTCACGTCTTCTATCCAATCAAACAATATTCGTAAAAATCCAATTTGCAGCTTTTTGCTCCCTTAATCAATCCTTGCCTTGAAAGAGCCTAGAGGAAAGCCTCTCCAGCATAAGACAATCTCATATGTCATAAAGTACTTGCATCCAATGAATCATCAGCCAAAACCACAGTCCCGGTAATTGTACTCCCCTAAAGATAATATAAATTGTGGTGTCAAACTCCTCTCATGAAAACAAAGCTCCGCGACTGATCTTCAGAACTCCTGTCTTGACCACTACCTTGTAGCTCATGGCTTCTAAAGCACCAATAAAAAACAAATTCTTCCTGATATCCGGAACATGTCGACCTCTGTCAACTCTCTCACTACTCCCTCATGCATCCGAACCAGAATACTCTCAACACTAATTGTACGACACTTGTCACTATAGCAACAACACCAATATCCAAAGACTTGTAAGTACGGAACAACTCCTGATTGGGACAGATGTGATAGGTAGAACCATTTTCCAAAATCCAGTATGAATCATCAGTAAGTAAACACTGTGAGGTAACAGAAAGAGAAACATCAAACCTACCACCACTAGCAATCTCTTGAGTAATATGGGCATTCGCCTCTGAGGAAAGTCCCTTATTTTTCTCCTTTAACTTGGGGCAATCATTCTTCCAGTGACCCGTCTCCAAACAAAATGCGTGTAACACCCCTATCCGTCACATGACATATAGTAGTAGGTGATACGCGGAAAATGATCTATGCGTATTGCCGCAAGTGCACGTGCCGTAACAAGTAATAAAGTGTGAGTGAGATCGTTCCTTCAGAGAAGTGGTTAACCTAAAGCTTGCAATTACTAGCTATACCGTTCTTCAAATCCAAACAAGTCGAAATAGATAGATCTTATGTTAACTAATCAAGATGGTTAAGTAAGAATTAAATTAAGTAGACTAATAGAAAGCTTGAAAAATACTTTTATCAATTGGAGAAAATAGTCTTGTATTTAGATTTCCTATGAGCGTCTAAATGGTGCGTAGAAATAATATTAGTTAAGAATGTTGAATGAATTATCATGCGATGATTTTTATAGAAGAAATCCTCATCTCTCGAATCTCGGAAATCCCAACGGCCTAAATTCACCTAGTTATCTCTAACTTAAGAGGAATGAAGAATGTTGCTTAATATAAAAATCAAATCGCTAGCAAAAGGATGGAGTCTCCTCCTCTCCTCTAAACTACGGTGAACTAATGAGCGATTGCACTCCTCCTTTCTCGAATCTCGAAATACAACGCGAAAGTAGAGATCTTTGGTTAAACGTTTTACACCGCTCCTCTCTCGAATCTTGCGGTGCAATAAAATCGCCGTCAAACCAATATTACACCGCTCATCTCTCGATTCTCGCAGCGAAACATAAGTTGAAGACAAAAACTAAAAATCTCATAAATTAATTTAAAAGTTCATAATATGAATAATCATTCAACAAATCTCAACAACCAAGAGTTTTACACCATTGAAACACGCATAGTATTCTCCTTATACAAGACTTGGAGAGATGAGTTCATAGCGAGAAAAGGAACACACAAAACTATAAAGATCTTACAATTCATGACTTCAAAAGTTCAGATCTACCCTTTTTCGTGGCCGGAATCCGCTTCTCCACCGTCAAAAACCCTAAACTTGGCCTCCTCTTTCTCCAAAATGAACCAAAGATACAAAAGATCTAAAAATCCCCTCTTATATGGTAATGGAGTCTCAAAGGATTTCCAGCAATCATGAAAGGAAGCCTCCTTTCATATTTAAAACTTCCAAATTTGAATTATTTTCGGAATTTGAAAATTCAAATTCGCAGGTTTGTTGCAACAGATTTTTATTTGTTGCAACAAATTCTGTTTTCTGCTTCCTGCACTCAAAAACTGCTCCCAATGAACTACAGACTGATTTTAATAAGTTCCTGGATGTTGCTTATGCTTCCTTTTGGCCAAACAAGTGATTTCATCATCGCTCCATATCATAAAAATAAGTTAAAATATTAATAATACGTAAATTCTCGCACAAAAGATAATCTACTCATTTACACATGCTTTTGATTGAGATTTTGGAAATAAATTGGTCAAAAAGAGGCGAATTGACGCACAAGATAACTTCATTTTGTGAAGTTATCGCACTCCTCACACCTGAACCTTTGCTAGTCCCTAGCAAAGATAAAACATTACACACCATTGAGTGAGTGAACACCTACCACAAATATGTTCCAAATGACCTTACTCTTGAAAATTTGTTATAGATTAGTGAAAGTGTCAATCACCTAAAATTTCAAACTTGCGAAGATTCATTAGTTCGATAACGAATAAAGCTCCATAACAATTTCCTAGTGTTGTGTGTGATATTCCTTAAAATTATCTACTTCCAAACAACTTGATTCATTAAATTTCCACATAGATGGGGGATGATTACAATAAATCAAGACATTGAGTTGGCTTAAACAAGAGTTTAGCAGTGTAGGATAAATTGTAAGGGTAGGCAATGTGATGAGTTTTGGTTTGGCTATAAATTTGATTTTTGATGGTAACAAGACACCTTCCTAGTTAAAATTCTTAACTCTGCTCCATACACTGGGGTCTACCTCTCATGTACCAATATAAATTTTATGTCCATAGTTGGGATCATTCCGAGTGGGTGTACACACTCTTAGGCCGCATATCACTATGACCTATACATAATTTTTTCCTCAATATTTTTTTTGTGTGCATAGTTGGGATCATTCCAGATATGTGTATACATACCTAGGCCGCATATCACTAAGACATCTTAACCAATTTTTTTTTTACTTAAGGTCATAATTAGGATCATTCCAAGTGGGTGTACACATACTCGGGCCATATATCACTATGATATTTTTTTTTCAATGAATTGTTTATATAAGAAAAACACCCAGAGTAGGAACATTTATTAAGAAATGATTAGCATCGGTGTAAGAGATTATTTTCATGAGTAAGCTGAATCGCAAAAGGCTAGACTCAAACACAAAGATATATCCGTGATATTTTCAAATAACTACTTAGACTCCATGTTTAAGCCTATATCATCGACTCAGGTCTTGTTCATCTCTCCCCCTCTATATTCAGATATAATGAAATTCTTTTGTAGGACACAAATTTTCTTAAGGAATGATGTGCATAGGAGAAATACAAAACGGAGCTATAACATATCTTACTAATTTCAATAGCAGAAAGTAAGAAATTTTAAGGTTTGACAGGTTTACCAATCATATAGAAATACATATTGTTAACCAAGAGTAAAAGTCCTTTAATTAAATCCAATAAGCTATTCGTCACTCAAACGGTGAAGGTTACTTCACACGTCACCCTCACACCTAGGCCTTTGCTAGTCCCTTAGCAAATAGGAGTCATTAATTATGTCCTAATTCGAGTGAAGTCTACAATATGACAAATGAGATAAGATATATGTAAATAAGAGTGATAGGAATAAAGCACTCCCCTGAAGTATGCCAGCTATTTGAAGTATCCAACATTGATCTTGCCCAACAGATTTTCTGATGGTATGAAGTGAGAGAAAAGCCCATTACGGTGGTTAATCCACGAGGGATCTGCATAACATAATACAACACTCCAAAACCAACTAGTTGCATAGTTTAGATCGCATCATTAAATTTAATCAAATCTTTGATGGAAACATTTAACATAAAGAAGAAAAATTTAACTTGTTCGCCGTAGGGTACAACATAAAGAAATATCACTCTATTCTCATTAGTCATGTAACTGGTGGAGATAAAATGACAAAAGTGATTACCTTACAAACATGAATATGATGGTAATGATTACGTATTATATGAGAGTCCATAACAAAACATATAGTTCATGATTACTAGCAAGAATAACCACCTGGGATTATAAATATTCACACTCCCAGTTCATAACCGGAAGACGCACCAGAACATGCAGGCAAAGCGAGCAAATGCTTTTGATTTAATAAAAATAAGTCGTTAACATCCAGTCCAATAATAACCACCATTTATCTAAATAGTTCAATAACCTCTACCAATGTCCAACACTACAAGGTTGCAAGTCATGACGAAGTAAACAGCATCACAAAAAATAGAGCATGTCTTAGCTAAAACATAAATAATAATAAAAAAATGTCTCCCATAGTTAATATCCGGATAATCCGTGCATCTAAACATCAAAGATGACCGTCATGAATATAAACCAAAACGATAAAAGGAACTAGTCGCCAAGCTGGAGTATAGAAATAACAAATTCAATGTAATAAAGGGTTAATCCAGGTCCAACAAACAAGAAAAGAGTAGAGGCAATTATCATTATGCAGAATAAACTCAAGCAAAACCTGACACAGTAGAACTCAAGCAAAACCTGACCATAGTTGAATGATTATTGACAATAAAAGAGTATTGGGTGGTTAACTACGCAGTACAAACTCAAGCAAAACTTGACACAGTAGAGGCAATTATCATTATGTAGAATAAAGGATTATCCATTGCCACAGTACTACAGTTCAGAAAATGCAACAGTTGAATGATAAAAACTATAATCCAAGTCACAGGTTATATTAAAGTAAACCAACAGTAGCAAGGTATTTGCATGTCAGGCCATATATTAGTAAAATATTAGCAGAATATTAGCTAGTCAAACAAAAGTTAAACCAAAGGATGCATATCTGTCCAAAATCATAATAAAGTACTAGCAAAACTACTAAGCCAACATGGCGACACAAAATATGAAGTCAAACAACCCAAATGGCTTCTCACTCGTCATCCTCTCCGTCCTCGTCGTCATCAATGCTGTCATCACTTCCCATCTCCTCATCACTTTCCTCGCCTTCTTCGGACGTCTCCAGGTCTTCGGCCACATCTTCAACCGAGGGATCCGCTCGTTTGCTGCGAGCATTAAGCATGTACCCATCTGCATCGAATGGTGAAAGAAATGGAAGTGCTTGGTCTCCGATCAGGAGTTGCGCATGTCGTAATAATTTTTGTTGATTGTTGTTCAGGGTTTTTAATTGCGCGGAGACGACATTATGATGACATCGCTGGTACTCCGTGATATGCCTCAAATAGTCCAGGATTTTTGTTATGCCCGGCTGCAAATCCGCTGAGTGTTGTGTAGGCTGTGCTCGATTTGTTGTAGAAGTGGATGGCGGCAGTTTAGATGCATCTTTGCCAACATTGCGTTCCAAAGAGGTTTTATATTTGTGGAGATGACGGTGTGGGTAATATGATGCCGCACTGGCGTGACGCTAATATCCTGCTCGCTCACGCCGACATTTCGACAAAGGGTTGTTATAAGAGTTGGGAACCACAGCTGGCGGCCGACCTTTGTCTTCCCCTTTTCACGAATTTGGTCCGCAATCATCCGTCCGACATTTATCTTTATTCCTCGTATAATGCAGTAAATGAGCAGTGCCCGATGAAATGCTACCTGATTCAAATGCTTGGTTGGCAGAATATTGGCATTAACGAACAATAACCAGACCTTGGCTTCCCGTTTAAAACAATTGGAGTGGAGTACAGTCTTGGCTTTGTTAGCCCAGTCAATGTGTGACTTGATTGATAACGTTGCTGCAACCTCAAGCGGAGAAATTGTCTTTTTCAGAATCTCATACCTATCTTCCTCCACATTTTGAATATCAAAATATCTGTTGAGTACTTCTGCAGAAAAGTCGATCTCCTTGCCCCTAACCAACACCCTATCATTGTTCTGGAAAAACGGCTTCGCACCTAGGGTGGCAGAACGTTTCCCAACCTTGAGTGCGGATTTGTTCAATGTAGGTTATGCTCCATCCCCGAACTTCGATTTGGAAACCTCGCTCCAATATTGCAGGTAGAGTTTTGAGAAGCTCATAGCGTTCTAGGGCTTTATCATTGATAAGCCGAACTCCCTTAGTGACCACCATTTTTCCCTTGTCTTTCTTCTTTGAAGCCATACCCTAAAACAGCAACATCTATGCTAAACGAAATCCTAAAACAAGGATGAAGAAGGATGGAGACCAGCCACTAACCAGATTTTGAGACCACAAATCGCCGCCGCACTCTTGGTGGTTTGCTTGGAATGCCGCCGGTTGCCAGGTGATCGCCGCGCCTCTCCAGAAACACCGCGTGAGCGAGAGCGCCGCGCTTCTCCGAAATCGCCGTGCGAACGATGCGCCGCTCCAGACGGCGGATAGGGTTTAGAATGGGCAACTCGGGATTTTAGATTTAGGGGAAGGAGGTGAATCGGCTTAACCTTATGTATAAAGTCGCTGAACCGGGAAGAAGCCGAACAAAGATGAACCGGCCAACACATTTGAAACGCCAAATTTAACAAAATCGAGTCAGTAAAAATATTGTTGCGACAACATTGGAATACGTTGCAACAATATTTTTACTGACTATCATACTACAGGCGGCCTCCTTTTTCTCGAATTTTACATTTTTTTTAAAAATTTTGATTTTATTATTAATATGCATATATATATATAGCTTTTGAAATTCATTTCTCTTCAAATAAAAACATAAATAAATAAAAATAAAAAAATAAAAAAGAAATTATAAAAATAATCAAAAATGCAACTAAAAATTGGGTTGCCTCCCAAGCAGCGCCTGATTTCGAGTCCCGGCAGGACTTTGCCGACTCCACGATTTTATTATTTCAACGTAATGAACGACACTAGTCGTTCATTGTCATCGCATCGAAAGATTTTCAAGCGTTCTCCACTAACTTTAAATTCAGAACCATCCTTTTCATTTTCTATGGTGATCGTGTCGTACGGATGAACTTCCTTGACTCGAAATGGTCCCGACCAACGACTCTTAAGTTTTCCGGGAAAAATTCTCAGACGGGAGTTAAATAGTAATACCAATTGCCCGGGTTCGAATTGTTTTCCGCTCAAACGTTGGTCATGCCATTTCTTGGTCCGTTCCTTATAAATCCGCGCACTCTCATATGCATTCATCCTTAATTCCTCTAGCTCATTGAGTTGTAGAAGTCTCTTCTCTCTTGCATTTTTAAAATCATAATTTAACTTCTTAATGGCCCAAAACGCTCGATGTTCTAATTCAAGGGGTATATGACAAGCTTTCCCATATACTAGCCTATAAGGGGTCAAACCAATAGGAGTCTTATATGCAGTCCGGTAAGCCCATAAGGCATCGTTAAGCTTTTGAGACCAATCCTTACAATTAAAGATAACCGTCCTTGCAAGAATTGCTTTTATCTCTCGGTTAGACACTTCCGCTAGACCATTTGTTTTAGGATGATACGTTAACGCTACTTTGTGAGTGACGCCATATTTTCTCAATAACGTAGCGAATGAATTGTTACAGAAATGACTACCTCCATCACTAATGATAGCTCTAGGTGTGCCGAAACGATTGAATATATAATTCTTTAGAAAGTGTAACACCACTTTGGCATCGTTCTTAATGGTGGCTATGGCTTCAACCCACTTAGAAACGTAGTCTACTGCAAGAAGGATAAACATATTACCGTTCGAGTTCACGAAAGGTCCCATGAAGTCTAATCCCCAAACATCAAAAAGTTCAACTTCTAAGATTGTGTTCATTGACATGGAGTCGTTCTTCTTAATATTTTCATTTCTTTGGCACCAGTCACATTGACTTACAAATCTTTTAGCATCTCGGAATAGAGTCGGCCAATAGAACCCCGCTCCTAAGACCTTCATTGCCGTTCTATCCCCCTTAAAATGACCTCCATAAGGAGAGTTGTGACATTTATTCAATATGTCTTTCATTTCCTCCTCCGGAATGCAACGTCTAACAACCCCATCTGCCCCAATTCTAAACAAGAATGGCTCATCCCATAAATACGAGCGTATTTGATGTAAAAACCTCTTCTTTTGTTGATATGATAAGTCGGGTGGAAAGACTCTACTAACAAGATAATTCACGTAGTCTGCATACCAAGGTATGCATTGTTCGGTCACGGCCAATACCCACTCGTCAGGAAACCTTTCATCAATTTCTGAACGCAATAAAGGGATTAGAACATTCAATCCTAGAAAGATGATCCGCCACCGGATTATCTACTCCCTTCCGATCTTTAATTTCCAGATCAAACTCCTGCAGCAGCAACACCCATCGAATCAATCGAGGCTTAGAATCCTTCTTCTCCATAAAATAGCGGATAGCTGCGTGGTCAGTGAATGCTATCACTTTGGTGCAAAGAAGATAAGACCTAAACTTCTCAAAAGCAAACACTATAGCTAGAAGCTCCTTTTCAGTCGTGGTATAATTTATTTGCGCCTCTATTAACGTCTTACTTGCGTAGGTAGTATGAAAGACCTTCTCCCTCATTTGCCCCAAAACAACCCCAACGGCGTAGTCGCTTGCATCGC
This sequence comes from Platanthera zijinensis, assembly GCA_039513925.1. Classification (NCBI taxonomy): domain Eukaryota; kingdom Viridiplantae; phylum Streptophyta; class Magnoliopsida; order Asparagales; family Orchidaceae; genus Platanthera; species Platanthera zijinensis. The sequence goes on along the minus strand of CM077081.1, from coordinate 22,144,857 downwards.
ACATCAATACAAAGGGTTTTTCCCAATCAGGGGCCACAATAATCAGTGTCGTAATCAGTCGTGTCTTTAATTGATTGAATGCATTCAAACACTCCTCATTAAAATCAAACTTCACGTCATTTCCTAATAACTCACTTAAAGGCTTAGCGATTTTGGCAAAGTCTTTAACGAACCTTCGGTAGAATCCCGCATGGCCTAAAAAACTTCTTAACGCTTTTACATTTTTGGGAGGAGGTAATTTTTCAATCACCTCAACCTTTGCCCTATCCACTTCCAATCCGTCTCTAGATACTCGGTGTCCCAGGACGATGCCTTCCTGCACCATAAATTGACATTTTTCCCAGTTCAACACTAGGTTGGTCTCCACACAACGGGCAAGCACTCTCTCCAAACACACCAAACAAGCATTGAATGTTCTTCCAAAGATGGAAAAATCATCCATAAATACCTCTATGCCATAGTCCATAGGATCCATGCCTTGTTCTATAAGATCCGTCATTATTGCAATTATGCAACGTTGGAACGTGGCCGGCGCATTGCATAGCCCAAATGGCATCCTCCTAAATGCGAATATACCGAAGGGACACGTGAACGCTGTCTTTTCCTGATCGTCCGGATCAACCGTTATTTGATTATAGCCGGAATATCCATCTAGAAAACAGTAAAACTCATTTCCGGCTAGTCTATCTAGAATCTGATCTATGAATGGTAACGGGTAGTGATCCTTCCTAGTTGCCTTATTTAATCTACGGTAGTCGATATAGATACGCCATCCTGTGATTGTTCTTGTGGGGACTAATTCGTTCTTGTCATTCCTAACTACGGTCGTCCCTCCTTTCTTAGGTACACAGTGGATGGGTGACACCCATGAACTATCAGATATAGGGTAAATTATTCCTGCATCCAACCACTTAATGATCTCTTTTCTCACCACCTCCTTCATAGGAGGGTTAAGGCGGCGCTGAGGCTCGATGGATCCTTTACAAGCTTCCTCTAAAAGGATCTTGTGCATACACAAGGAAGGACTAATGCCTCGGATATCGGCTATTGTCCACCCTATGGCTAACTTATATCTCTTTAAAATGCCCAATAGTCTGTCATGCTGCTCTGGTAACAGTCTAGAGTTCACTATTACCGGTAGTGTATCATTTTCTCCTAGATATGCGTAAGACAAATGCTCGGGGAGCGGTTTTAACTCTAATACAGGCGGGCAAACCGTGGAGGGTTTGTCCGCTAAAGGCCGATCAGTCATATCTAGGGGCTCCGACCTATGAAGCGACCCCAATCGATTCTCACACACTTGAAAACACTCTTCACTCTTTCTTTTAGTAGATTCTACTTCTTCATTCCCAACCTCATCGGATTCCACTTCCTCAACTTCTACCTCGCCCATCAAAATTCCTATCTCCTCTTCTATATTTGAATCATGCCACCCACTCTCTTGCTCATAGTCATAGAGTGAAATACTGTTAACCACCTCCATCACATCTTCCTTTTCACTAGGGAATTTCATGGCTTTAAGAATGTTGAAGGTTAACTGTTCATCGTTGACTCTCATGGTCAACTCACCTTTGTGGACATCTATTAAAGTTTTTCCAGTTGCTAAAAAGGGTCTCCCTACAATTAGTGGGATCTCCTTGTCTTCTTCCATATCCAAAACTACAAAGTCCGACGGAAAAATAAACTTGTCCACCTTGACAAGAACATCCTCCACTATACCCTTAGGAAAAGTAAGCGATTTGTCGGCTAGCTGTAATGTTAACGAAGTTTTAGAAACGTCCCCCAAGACTAACTTCCGATAAATTGAAAGTGACATCAAATTTATGCTCGCTCCAAGATCACACAAAGCTTTTCCATCAAATTGGTATCTGATAGAGCATGGAATCGTGAAACTTCCTGGATCTTTCAGTTTGGGTGGAAGTTTCTTTTGAAGGATTGCGCTACACTCATGAGTCAATGCCACAGTTTCATTCGTGCCAAATTTTCTCTTTTTATTTAAAATATCTTTCATAAATTTGACGTAACTGGGCATTTGCTCTAAGGCTTCGGCAAATGGGATATTAATTTGAAGTTTCTTAAAAATTTCTATGAATTTCTGGAATTGGTGATCTAGCTTGCTCTTCCTAAGTCTTTGAGGAAATGGTGGTGGTGGGTAGGTAATTATTTTCTTATCCATTCCCTCTACGTTCTTCTCTTTCTTATTCACTTCTACTTCTTCTAACTCTTCCTCCACACTCTTAGTAGGTTCAAAATTCAACTCTCTAGCGGGTTTATGAATTTTATCACTCTCTACTTCAATTTGTGCAGTACCAGTTTCCATTGGATTATTGTTATAACCACTCGCCAACTCCTTACCACTCCGCAATGTAATAGCCTTACAGTGTTGGTTATCACCCTTAGGATTAGGCGTTGTATCAGTTGGTAATGTCCCTAGCGCTCTAGTATTAAGTGCGGATGCAATTTGCCCCAATTGTGTTTCAATTAAGCGCATGGATCCTTCTAAACTAGAAAAACGTGCTTCGTTATTCTTCATGGACTCTAAGATAATTTCATCAGATAATTCCGCGAAGGCCCCGTTTGATTAGGATTGTGATGTTGGTGAGGGTGATTGGAATTGTGGTTGGAATTGTGGTTGAATAAGTGCGAAGGAGTAGACCCAGAATTATTCTTCCATGATAGATTGGGATGGTTTCTCCACTCCGGATTATAATTATTCGAGTAGGTGTTATGACCCTGTTTGTACTGTCCTCCTATATAGTTAGCGTCTTCGTTATGTCCTATAAGTTGTTCAATGGTTAAAGTAGGACTAGCGGTGGACGGGGGAGTAACAATACAATTAACTTGTGGGAGAAATTGACTTTGGTTTAACGTCAAGGCGTCTAACCTCTTATTAATTGAATTAAATTGCGAAGTCATTTCAGCCGCAAACGAGGTTAATTGGTCCACTTGGTATAACCCAGCAGTAGAAGAAGAGGGCCCTTGCCGATCAACAAGTTGATAATTATTAGAGGATAAATCCTCTAATATTGCATAGGCATCTTCTGGGTATTTATTCATGAGTGACCCTCCCGCGGCTCCATCAACTTGAATCATGGTGGACGTTTGGAGACCATTGTAGAAGGTCCAAACTTGTTGGTGGATGGCTAAGCCATGGTGGGAGCACTTACGTAGTAGCTCTTTGAAACGTTCCCAAGCATCGTATAAGGTCTCTCCATTTCCTTGCATAAACGTTGATATATCTCGCTTCAACTTAGCCGTTTTAGATGGGGGGAAGTATTTGGCTAAAAAATTTTCCATCAAGAATGCCCAAGTGGTAATAGATCCATTGGGTAGAGAATTTAGCCAATCCTTTGCCCTCCCCTCTAGCGAGAAAGGAAACAGACACAATTTAATGGCTTCTTGATACGCCCAAAATAGATTTACGTAGTGACGCAAGTATACGTGCCGAATCAAGTAATAAAGTGATGAGATAAGTGATCGTTCCCACGAGGAAGTGATTGATTAGTGCTCACAATTACTAGCTCCTCCTATTCTTTAAATTCAAGTGAGATATTTAAGGTGATTTAATTGCGAGAATTTTAGAAACTATAATGATAATAATAATAATAATAATAACTAGTCTGATCTTACTTCGTTTACTTTTCTGAATTGGAGAATTAGTCTCATATGTTGTTTTCCTTAGACTATTATGACGAATTTTTAGTGACCTCTCATGATTGGTTGATTACTATCCTGCAACGATTTTTAAGATGGATGACATTATCTCTCGATCTCTGAAATCCGCTTATCCTAATTCCCTAGTTATCTCTAACTTAGACAGATTTAGGATAACATGAAGGTTTAAAATCGATGTTGCTAACACAAGACGAAATCTCTTCCTCTCTTGACGTTATATTAGGGTTTACGTTACACTTACACCGCTCCTCTCTCGAATTTTGCAGTGCAGTAAAAAGATGGAGTTTTGACTAAAAGAATTACGCGACTCCTCTCTCGAATTTTGTCGCATAAAATGGGGATTCAACCCTAGACTAGCGAGACTCCTCTCTCGAATCTTGCCTCACTATCTAGAAGAAGAACACTTACTCAAAGATTCCACAAATAAAGCACATAAACCTAATAAAAATAGATCATCAACCAAATATGAAAGTAGAATTGAAATCCAATCATCACAAAGAGTCTAAGTACTCACAACACACAAGACTTGTGAAATTAGTTCATAGCGGAAGGGAAGAACACCATAAAAAAAAGAAAGATCTTACAGCACATGATGATAAAAGTGCAAAATATTGCAGGAAATGCTCTCTTATTCGCGTACAAGCAACCCTTCTCCAAGATCCGGCCTTGCCCTAGGTCTTCTCCTTTTTCCAAGATGATGGCCTTCTCTCCTTTTTCTCCAAGGATGAATAATCATCCCTATGGTATGAGATTCTACTCATAAAAACGTACAGCCCTTTACCAAAAGTTGCCTCTTTTCATTTTTCATTTTGGCGTAAAATTCGAATTTGAACTTCAAAATCCGTCCAGCAGTTGTTGCAACAACTTTTTCTGGTTGTTGTAACAACCTGCGCAGCCCAAAAATAATTCCAGCTTTGCTTCTCCGGATCGATTTCTCCAGCATTTCTAGTAAGAAAACAATGAAAAATTAGACATATTAACCACAAATAAAGTAAATATGAATTTACTCATATTTTTCCTTATTTAATTCATTTATTTCCCAATATGATGATTATTAAATCAAAATAACGTACTGGATAACTTCTTTTTGGGAAGTTATCACACCTCCACACTTAAACGTTTGCTAGTCCCTAGCAAAGACATTTCATAACCATAGGATGAGTGAAGAAGTAATAAGATATAAACTCAAATGATCTTTAGTTTTTGAAAACAAATTAATCGAGGCATACTCAAGAAATACGCTTTACTTAACTGATAAACTTATCAATCTATAGGAGCTCAAACATTCACAAATCCATTAGTTAGATGGAAGATAAAGCTCAAACAAGTATCTTAGTGCGGTGCGTGATTTTCTTTAAAAATAGTTTACTTCCATGCAAAGTTTTATATTGAACCTCCACACTTATTGAAGAGGATGAAAATAAGCTAAGTCTACGATTTAACCTCTACAAGAGTCAGTAGTTCAAATGAAATTCGGATAGTTTTGGCTTGGTTCGGAATTTATGGATAGCTTTGATAATAGTACGGCTACCTCTAGTTAGTATCCTTAATAATTCACCATGTTATGGGGTCGTGCATCATTTTTTTTTAATCATACTCTATTCATAGTAGGGATCATTCTAAGTATAAGTGCACATACTCGGGCCACATATCACTATGATGTTTCAACCATTTTTTTTTCCTTTTTTTTTACATAGTTGGGATCATTCTAAGTATGCATTCACATACCTAGGCCGCATATCACTATGACGCAAATTTTTTTTTTCCATTTTTTTCATAGTTGGGATCATTCCAAGTATGTAGACATATACCTAGGCCACATATCACTATGAAATTTAACCCTTTTAAGAGAAATTCGACACCCATAAATGGCTTACTCACTAAGGTACAACTAGTAGGAACAAATGACAGATAAGCATGAAATAATATGTATGACAAAGTTCAAGCTCAAATATTTTAGTGGATATTCAAAAGGAATACTACCTAAATTCATGTCTAGGCTTACATCATTAACTTAGTTCTTGCTCACCCCTCCCCATTATTTTTAAAGGCCAATATCAAATTATTGCATTGGAAGTAAACAAATATTTTGTATATAAAAAAAAATAAATGCTTGAGCGAGCTTTATCAGAAAAAATCTTACTAACTTCAAATTCATAGAATGAACTCTTTGGATTGTTCAGCCATACCAATTAATTATCATTGAATATGTCTAGAATAGCCTAATGATTAATTAAGACACGAATTAAGATCATTAAATTCATATTTAAATGAATTATTCTTCACTCAAGCGGTAGAGGTTATAACACCCTCACCTCCACACTTAAGACCTTTGCTAGTCTCTAGCAAAGATGTTTATTTTTTTTCTTTTCTTAACATGAGGGTACGTTAATTTGGTGATAGTAATAAGCAAATTATTTGAAGGGATAAAGAAAATTGAAATTAGAGTACTCCCCTGCAGTAGATGTAGCGTAGTAATTGTCCATTGTTTCTTGTTGATGGCCTCATGGTACCCTCTTCATACGATAATTAACAGCAACACGGTCATTTAATCAAGCCTGCATAACTTTCATCCTCAAAGTGTACATAGTTATTATCATGAGATATATCTGTGTTAGAGTCAACGAGTAAAAGCAAAAACCACATAAATATATCACATGGGCACGATGAGTATTATAGGAACCATTATTAGAACGCAAGCCAAATATCATTCCATCATATTTAATTCAGAACATACTAATTGTAATAAGATAATCTGCATCTGAGATAAGAAACATTTTCACGTTAGTGAAAAGCAAGTGACATCAGAGTGCAGCTCACCACAAAATAAATGAGACGTAGCATTCTCGGTCAGTAATCGGATAATTTTCCTAGACACCTCTTTACTTTTTCCTTTCTCCTTTCTTTTTGATGTCGTGATCTAGAGTAAGCATAACACACACAAAATTGAATCTAAAATGGCTGGATATAAATTCAGTTTCTCAAGTTAGGTCTAGGGCCAAAAGGTATACCTTAAGAGTCTCAAATCCTTTAGTAAACGCTATTGTCACCCTCACCGTTCACCGGAATTTGGTACTCCACTATGTTGTTGCAATTTGCCAGAGGTTCTTGCTTGAGTACCAACTCAAAATCCTGAACACAAGAACATGTCGGTGATAAACACCGTCCAGCTATTCGACCAGCACCGTCAAGGATGGGATTCAAGCTCTTCCTTCTGGGATCGCTGAAGTTGGTGCGCTGGAGCTCGTCTGGAACTCCCACAATGGACGAACTTGTTGTTGAACGCCGCCGATCTCGCCGCCTTTCTAACTTCGCTGCTCGCAACTTTGCTGGACGAGGAGGTGGTAAAGAGGGTAAAACTTTTCGGCCATGGAGGGGGATTCAAGCTCCTCCCTGAGTACTGACGTCGTTGCCGCTCACGTGACGCCGCCGATCGCCGCCTGGTTCGAGTTGCGGAGTTGTCTCCGTCGTTGTCGCGCGCTGGCGTGTGGAGCCGCCGCTATGCTGCGATTTTTTTTCTTTTGCCGTAACCTAGCGACGGGAGGGAAGAGCCGGAGGTTTTCTGCACTACCGTCGGGAGGATCGAGTCATCGCCGCCGCTCCCTTCCCTGCTGGAATGTCGGGATGCAGAGCCGCCGCCTGGAGCGATGTATAGGCAGGGTGCGGGTTTTAGAGATGAGGAAGATGAGCCGGGTTTAAAGTTAGGGCTTTAAAATTTATTATTTTAAATTTTATTTGTTATTATTTTATTACACTTTGGAGTTCCGGCTCAAACCGCATGCTTGCACTGGTTCAGTTGAACCGGAAATCCCTGCTCTACTCAAGAGGCGGACAGCAGCCGAAATGCTGCCACGGCCTTTTCAGGCGTTGCAACAATCTTTTCACTGCATATTTTAGACAAAATAAGCCCGGTTTTCTTCCTAAATTTTTTTTTCTGCATATTTTGGATTATTTACGACAGTCAACTGATTCTCAAGGGGCCCTAATATGATTTATTATGTTTTTTTTTAAACTATATTAATAAAACAAATACACACACATTTTTTTTTAATTATATATATATATAGATAGGATAAAAAGAGATGGGTTGCCTCCCACCCAGCGCCTCGTTTAAAACGTCTCGGCCGGACGTTTTTGTCTCAAAATTTCATTTTAAATGAATGAACGACACCTGTCGTTCATTATCACCGTTCCGATAAATTTTTAAACGCTCGCCATTTACTTTAAATTCAGAATTATCTTGCTCGTTAACTATGGTGATTGCGCCGTAAGGTTGTACCTCTTTAACTCGAAATGGTCCCGACCAACGACTCTTAAGTTTTCCGGGAAAGATTTTCAGTCGAGAGTTAAATAGTAATACCAATTGCCCGGGTTCGAATTGTTTTCCGCTCAAACGTTGGTCGTGCCATTTCTTGGTCCTTTCCTTGTATAACCTAGCATTTTCATAAGCGTTAGATCTAATCTCCTCCAACTCGTTCAGATGAAAAAGTCTATTCTTGCCCGCTTCTTGTAGATCGAAGTTCAATTTTTTTATTGCCCAGTACGCTTTATGCTCCAATTCCACGGGTAAGTGACAAGCTTTTCCATACACCATTCTAAATGGAGTCACACCCATGGGGGTTTTGTAGGCAGTCCTATAGGCCCATAATGCGTCGTTCAACCTAAATGCCCAATCCTTCCTAGTTGTACTCACAGTCTTTTCTAAGATAGACTTGATTTCTCTATTGGAGATTTCGGCTAACCCATTGGTTTGTGGGTGATATGCTAAGGCCACTTTATGTGTCACACCATATTTTTTTAGAAGTGATTTAAATTGTGTATTGCAAAAATGTGTGCCTCCATCACTAATTATCGACTTAGGCGTGCCGAATCTCGTAAATATGTTTGCTTTTAAAAACTTAAGTACAATCTTGGCGTCATTTTTCTGTGTGGCTATGGCCTCCACCCATTTTGACACATAGTCTACTGCCAATAAAATATAAAAATTTCCTCCCGAATTCACGAAGGGTCCCATGAAGTCGATGCCCCACACATCAAAAACTTCTACCTCCATAATATTGGTCATAGGCATACTTGCCCCTCGATGAATATTGCCCGTCTTTTGGCATCTATCGCACTCCTTAGCATACAAGTGAGCGTCCCTAAAAAGTGTTGGCCAATAGAAACCAGCCTCTAGTACCTTCATAGCAGTTCGCTTTCCCATGAAGTGTCCTCCGTAAGGAGATGCATGACACTTTTCTAGGATATCATGAACTTCTATTTCTGGTACACACCGACGAATCACTTGGTCAGCACATATCTTAAATACATATGGGGCATCCCATAGATAAAACTTAGCCTGATGAAGAAACCTTTTCTTCTGTTGATAATCTATATCTGGAGGCAAAATGTTACTCACAATGAAATTGACAAAATCAGCATACCATGGAATACTCGCCTCAGATATTGCCAGCAACCTCTCATCAGGAAAATTCTCTCTAATCTCTATGTCTACAACCTTCTCACGCTCATACTCTAGACGTGATAGGTGGTCTGCTACAGGATTCTCCGCCCCCTTACGATCCTTAATCTCCAAGTCGAACTCTTGTAAGAGGAGAACCCACCTAATCAGTCTAGGTTTAGCGTCCTTTTTCTCTACTAAAAATCGGATAGCTGCATGGTCCGTATAAACAATCACCTTAGAGTTTACCAAGTAGGAGCGAAATTTGTCAAATGCGAAAACGACTGCTAATAACTCCTTCTCAGTAGTTGTATAGTTTACTTGTGCATCAATCAGCGTCTTGCTAGCGTAGTAGATCGTGTGAAAGACCTTGTCGCGCACTTGTCCTAAAACTGCGCCCACAGCAAAGTTGCTAGCATCACACATAATGGTGAATGGTAAAGACCAATCGGGTGAGATAATAATGGGTGAAGAAACCAGACTTTGCTTCAAAGAATGAAAGGCGACTAGACATTCCCCATCAAAATTAAAGTGCGAATCTTTTTCTAATAAGTGACTTAACGGCTTAGAAATTTTAGAAAAATCTTTAATGAAACGACGATAGAATCCCGCATGTCCTAAAAAACTACGCACTCCCTTAACATTAGTTGGTGGGGGCAATTTCTCTATAACCTCTGTCTTCGCCCGATCTACTTCCAATCCCTTCTTCGACACCTTGTGTCCTAAAACAATTCCTTCTTTGACCATAAAGTGACATTTTTCCCAATTTAGGATCAAATTGGTTTGAATGCACCTATCCAAAGCCTTCTTCAACACTTCCAAACATGCTTCAAACGATCTCCCAAATACTGAAAAATCATCCATAAAGATCTCGATGCCCTCTTCAATCAGATCGGTAAAAATAGCGATCATGCAGCGCTGGAATGTGGCAGGGGCGTTACACAATCCAAACGGCATTTTCCTAAATGCGAATGTCCCAAAAGGACAGGTAAAAGTAGTCTTCTCCTGATCCTCGGGAGCTACCATGATCTGATTATATCCTGAGTAACCATCTAAGAAACAGAAATACTCATTCCCTGCTAACCTATCAAGAACCTGATCAAGGAATGGAAGTGGAAAATGATCTTTCCTAGTTGCTTTATTCAATTTTCGATAATCCATACAAATCCTCCATCCAGTTACCGTTCTGGTGGGAATCAACTCATTGCTCTCATTTTTAACTACCGTAATGCCCCCCTTCTTGGGCACGCATTGAACAGGACTTACCCACCGACTATCAGATATAGGATAAATAATACCCGCATCTAACCATTTGATTATCTCCTTCTTAACTACTTCTTTCATTGGTGGGCTAAGTCTTCGTTGGGGTTCGATTGATTCTTTTGCTTCTTCCTCTAAAAGAATTTTGTGCATACAAATTGAGGGACTTATCCCTCTAATGTCTGCAATGGTCCAACCCATTGCCCCCTTATACTCACGAAGAACTTCAAGCAATTTCTCTTCCTTCTCCTTTACTAAAGATGCATCAATGATGACCGGTAGTGTGTTATCCTCACCTAGAAAAACATATTTTAAGTTTTCAGGTAGCGGTTTTAATTCAAGCGTAGGTGGTTCTAAGATAGAAGGCTTAGTGACCTCAGAATCTCTTGGTCTACTTATTAATTCAAACATGTTAGCAGTTGATGTGTGCTCATATGTATTTAAAGTTTCTACAGTTTCCGTTAAGTCCGGGTCCTCTTCTATTTCTTCATTCGTTAACACACTAAGGATTTTATGCTCCCAATCATTCTCATTATACATCATATGTATAGGTGCATTCACTTCCTCAATGGAGAAACATTCCTCCTTATCATCCGGAAATTTCATAGCCTTGAGGATGTTGAATGTCACATTCTCATCATTAACTCTCATCGTAAGCTCACCCTTCTGGACATCAATGAGTGTTCGTCCGGTGGCTAAGAATGGTCTACCAAGAATGATGGGGACATCCTTGTCCTCATCCATATCAAGCACCACAAAATCAGCGGGGAAGATGAATTTATCCACCTTAACTAACACGTCCTCTACAATCCCCTTGGGAAATGCTAGAGACCTATCAGCTAACTGTAGAGTAAGAGATGTAGGTGTGATCTCCCCTAGACCCAACTTCTTATAGATGGATAATGGCATCAAGTTGATGCTGGCCCCAAGGTCACATAAAGCTCTCCCAATAAACTTTAATCCGATAGAACAAGGAATTGTGAAGCTACCGGGGTCCTTAAGCTTGGGTGGCAACTTCTTCTGCAATATAGCACTACACTCCTCAGTCAACGCCACTATCTCTTTATCAACAAACTTCCTTTTCTTTGCCAGGATATCCTTCATAAACTTGACATAACTAGGCATTTGCTCAAGAGCCTCAGCAAATGGGATATTTATAGTTAGTTTTCTGAAAATCTCCATAAACTTTTGGAATTGTATGTCAAGTTTGGATTTAGCAAGTCTAGCCGGAAATGGGGGTGGTGGATAGACTACTTCTCTCTTTTGATTTAGTTTCTCTTTTTGTTTCTCTCCCACATCCTTTTTCTCACCCAACTCGTCTTTCTCTAATATGCTCGACTCACTTGGCTTCTTTCTCGTTTCTTCTTCCCTAATTTTCTCATGCAACCCCTCCCCACTTGGAATCTCTACACCACTCCTCAGTGCAATAGCTTTGCATTGATTATTATGATTATCTTTTGTTGGATTGGGTGTGGTATCAGAAGGTAGAGTTCCAATGGGTCTTTGACTTAATGAATTAGCAAGTTGTCCCATAGTCGTCTCTAGTGATCTTAACGATGATTCTATTCCTACCATTTTCGAGTCATACTTTTGGAACATGCCTAAGATGAATTCGTCAGTCATTTTCCTTTGATTTAATTGTTGAGGTTGAGAGTTGTTATTTATAGGTAGGGGATTTATATTTTGATTAAACCCTTGTGGTTGAGTCATCCCTTGATTATTTTTCCAGGAGAAGTTTGGATGATTTCGCCACTCGGGGTGATAATGATTGGCAAATCCGGGTGGAATTTGCCTTTGTGCTCCTCCGACATAATTTGCCTCTTCAGAAATTTGATTTAATTGCTCCACCGTCAATGGAGCACTAGATGAAGGTTGTGATAATGAATCTAATCTCTTATTGATTAGATTAAACTGTGATGCCATTTGAGCGGCCAAGGATGTGATTTGGTCCACTTGGTGGATACCAACCGGATTGTTGTTCCCTTGACGCTCATAGGCTTGGTAATTATTTGCAGTGAGGTCTTCAAGGATTGCATACGCATCCTCGGGATACTTCTTAAGCAACGATCCTCCAGCAGCACCGTCTACTAAAATCATGGTTGCAATTTGCAAACCATTATAGAAGGTGGAAACTTGCTGATGTAGGGCTAACCTATGATGGGGACATTTTCTTAACAGCTCCTTAAAACGCTCCCAGGCGTCGTACAGTGTCTCTCCGTTACCCTGTGTGAATGTGGTTATATCCCTTATCAGCTTTGCAGTTTTAGATGGCGGAAAATATTTATGCAAGAAATTTTTCCACCAACTGCTCCCATGTCGTGATAGAATCGTTAGGCAAAGAGTCTAACCAATCCTTCGCTCTCCCTTCTAAAGAAAATGGAAACAATCTTAACATTATTGCATCTTCTGATGCTCCGTTGAACTTAAACATATCGCAAATTGCTAAGAAGGTTCGTAAGTGAGAATTTGCATCTTCATGACCTAGACCCCCAAACTTATTATTTTGCACTTGTTGCATAATTAGTGGGTCCATTTTAAAATTATTAGCAGCAATTGCTGGTCGAGCAATGCTGAAGTGCACACCTCCCCTTAGAGGTGTATTATACTCGTGACAAGTCATACGTGGTGCCGCAGGTTGGCCATTTTGATCCACCTGACCATCATTATTATTAGCATTATTAGCATTATTTGGTGCAGGATTATCCATCGCAGGATGAATAATATTCACGTTTCTAGCTTCTCTTCTGTTTTGTCTACAGGAGCGCTCGATTTCAGAATTCAAAGGCAATAATTCTACTTGCCTATACCTGGACATACACCGCACCAACTTCTAATGATTTAAAAATAAACAAACAACAAGCAAACAAACACTTGATCTCTAAATACTAAGGATTCACTAATATTATAAGAAATAACACTAAATCAAAAATACGCCTCCCCGGCAACGGCGCCAAAAACTTGATACGCCCAAAATAGATTTACGTAGTGACGCAAGTATACGTGCCGAATTAAGTAATAAAGTGATGAGATAAGTGATCGTTCCCACGAGGAAGTGATTGATTAGTGCTCACAATTACTAGCTCCTCCTATTCTTTAAATTCAAGTGAGATATTTAAGGTGATTTAATTGCGAGAATTTTAGAAACTATAATGATAATAATAATAATAATAATAACTAGTCTGATCTTACTTCGTTTACTTTTCTGAATTGGAGAATTAGTCTCATATGTTGTTTTCCTTAGACTATTATGACGAATTTTTTAGTGACCTCTCATGATTGGTTGATTACTATCCTGCAACGATTTTTAAGATGGATGACATTATCTCTCGATCTCTGAAATCCGCTTATCCTAATTCCCCTAGTTATCTCTAACTTAGACAGATTTAGGATAACATGAAGGTTTAAAATCGATGTTGCTAACACAAGACGAAATCTCTTCCTCTCTTGACGTTATATTAGGGTTTACGTTACACTTACACCGCTCCTCTCTCGAATTTTGCAGTGCAGTAAAAAGATGGAGTTTTGACTAAAAGAATTACGCGACTCCTCTCTCGAATTTTGTCGCATAAAATGAGGATTCAACCCTAGACTAGCGAGACTCCTCTCTCGAATCTTGCCTCACTATCTAGAAGAAGAACACTTACTCAAAGATTCCACAAATAAAGCACATAAACCTAATAAAAATAGATCATCAACCAAATATGAAAGTAGAATTGAAATCCAATCATCACAAAGAGTCTAAGTACTCACAACACACAAGACTTGTGAAATTAGTTCATAGCGGAAGGGAAGAACACCATAAAAAAAAGAAAGATCTTACAGCACATGATGATAAAAGTGCAAAATATTGCAGGAAATGCTCTCTTATTCGCGTACAAGCAACCCTTCTCCAAGATCCGGCCTTGCCCTAGGTCTTCTCCTTTTTCCAAGATGATGGCCTTCTCTCCTTTTTCTCCAAGGATGAATAATCATCCCTATGGTATGAGATTCTACTCATAAAAACGTACAGCCCTTTACCAAAAGTTGCCTCTTTTCATTTTTCATTTTGGCGTAAAATTCGAATTTGAACTTCAAAATCCGTCCAGCAGTTGTTGCAACAACTTTTTCTGGTTGTTGTAACAACCTGCGCAGCCCAAAAATAATTCCAGCTTTGCTTCTCCGGATCGATTTCTCCAGCATTTCTAGTAAGAAAACAATGAAAAATTAGACATATTAACCACAAATAAAGTAAATATGAATTTACTCATATTTTTCCTTATTTAATTCATTTATTTCCCAATATGATGATTATTAAATCAAAATAACGTACTGGATAACTTCTTTTTGGGAAGTTATCACTTCTTCTGAAACTCCATTAATCTTGAACGTATCACAGATTTCTATGAACGTTCTCAAATGAGAATTGGGGTCTTCATGATTAAGGCCACCAAATTTACTATTTTGAACGAGTTGCATGACAACAGAATCGATTTTAAAATTGTTGGCCTCGATTGCAGGCCTAGCGATACTAAATTGCAACCCTCCCTGTAGAGGCATGTTGTAATCACGATATGTTCTCCTTTGCTCAACAGGGTGTCCATTATGTTCTACCTGACCTCCTAAATCCTGACCTTCCTGATGATTATCGTTTGGATTCATAGTTGAAGATTGGATTTGTTCTAAATGGAAAGTCTTACGATTTCTCCTACACGTCCTTTCAATCTCTAAGTTTAATGGCAATAACTCAATGGATCGAAATCTGGACATGCACTAATAGAACAACAATATCAATTATAAAAAAAACTACAAACAACTTAAAATACAACAAAATTAAAGTTTGACCTCCAAATACTAGGGTTTACTAATATCGCAAGAAAATAAACAATAGGTTAATAGCACCTCCCCGGCAACGGCGCCAAAAACTTGATACGCGGAAAATGATCTATGCGTATTGCCGCAAGTGCACGTGCCGTAACAAGTAATAAAGTGTGAGTGAGATCGTTCCCTCGGAGATGTGGTTAACCTAAAGCTTGCAATTACTAGCTACACCGTTCTTCAAATCCAAACAAGTCGAAATAGATAGATCTTATGTTAACTAATCAAGGTGGTTAAGTAAGAATTAAATTAAGTAGACTAATAGAAAGCTTGAAAAATACTTTTATCAATTGGAGAAAATAGTCTTGTATTTAGATTTCCTATGAGCGTCTAAATGATGCGTAGAAATAATATTAGTTAAGAATGTTGAATGAATTATCATGCGATGATTTTTATAGAAGAAATCCTCATCTCTCGAATCTCGGAAATCCCAACGGCCTAAATTCACCTAGTTATCTCTAACTTAAGAGGAATGAAGAATGTTGCTTAATATAAAAATCAAATCGCTAGCAAAAGGATGGATTCTCCTCTCCTCTAAACTACGGTGAACTAATGAGCGATTGCACTCCTCCTCTCTCGAATCTCGAAATACAACGCGAAAGTAGAGATCTTTGGTTAAACGTTTTACACCGCTCATCCCTCGAATCTTGCGGTGCAATGAAATCGCCGTCAAACCAATATTACACCGCTCATCTCTCGATTCTCGCAGCGAAACATAAGTTGAAGACAAAAACCAAAAATCTCATAAATTAATTTAAAAGTTCACAATATGAAAAATCATTCAACAAATCTCAACAACCAAGAGTTTTACATCATTGAAACACGCATAGTACTCTCCTTATACAAGACTTGGAGAGATTAGTTCATAGCGAGAAAAGGAACACACAAAACTATAAAGATCTTACAGTTCATGACTTCAAAAGTTCAGATCTACCCTTTTTCGTGGCCGGAATCCGCTTCTCCACCGTCAAAAATCCTAAACTTGGCCTCCTCTTTCTCCAAAATGAACCAAAGATACAAAAGATCTAAAAATCCCCTCTTATATGGTAATGGAGTCTCAAAGGAATTCCAGCAATCATGAAAGGAAGCCTCCTTTCATATTTAAAACTTCTAAATTTGAATTATTTTCGGAATTTGAAAATTCAAATTCGCAGGTTTGTTGCAACAATTTTTTTTTGTTACAATAAATTCTGTTTTCTGCTTCATGCACTCAAAAACTGCTCCCAATGAACTACAGACTGATTTTAATAAGTTCCTGGATGTTGCTTATGCTTCCTTTTGGCCAAACAAGTGATTTCATCATCGCTCCCTATCATAAAAATAAGTTAAAATATTAATAATACGTAAATTCTCGCACAAAAGATAATCTACTCATTTACACATGCTTTTGATTGAGATTTTGGAAATAAATTGGTCAAAAAGAGGCGAATTGACGCACAAGATAACTTCATTTTGTGAAGTTATCAGTAGGTTCGGCCGGTGCCCGACGTCATATACTACAGACAGACCGAAGGGTTACTAAATGAAACCATCCATCCGACATAACACTTCTTACACAGAGCACATTCTAACGGAAGCATTTTAAAGGTTGAAAAGTTAAGAACCCAAACAAAGCATGAATGTCCACTAAACCCAAAGTAGGAATGACAGTACAAATACACTAAAAAGTTGGCTTTATGACCTTACAAGAGTTTACTTAAACAATAATTGTCTTCAAACATCGGCACGCAGGCCGGTCACACATGAGTATAAAAGTAAATGTTCGCATTGGCCTTCAAGGGCCGACTCAGCAACGAGGGCTTCAGTCCACTACTTGTCATTAGGCTCCACAACACTTGCAATCAACATTCCACCGCAGCGTTGGCAAACCAAAGCAACGGTCAGCTAAAGCTGACCAAATTATAATGACCTCACCCCTTACTTGGGGTGGCGGCACTCCTTCCCTGTATTTTAGTAGCATAGCCAAATATTATAGTGAAAGTACAACATCAGCACAATACACCACAGGTGTAGGCCTGCACGACCACACACCCCGTGCTCTCAGGGCACTTACTTGGTGAAGCCGGTCCGTCCCGCAGCTCCACCACCGCCCCCAAGATGACAAACATCGTGAGCAATAAAGTCCTTTCAGCCAAAGCCTAGACTCGCTCTCCAAGCCATCGGTAAGTCCCATGTACCTTAGGTCGCTTTAACCGAACCACTTGGAGTGGGTAAGGTTCCACCAGCCCGTTGCTCATCTCGCCACGACAATTTAGCCATCGGCGCAGGTCAAGCTTCACTGAATCCCAATGTATCGATCAAACAACAGTACATAGCCCGACTATGTACAAGGCTGGCTCTCAGGCCACCAAAACAGCAGTACTTCGCTTCTGCCCAGATTTTCGGGTGCACCTTGGAGTTAATCCCCAAGGCTCCCTGTTGCAATCTACCACGTAGAAAATCCGAAAACATACGACACAGAGTCTTCTCCGGCAATCCATGCATAATGAAAACATCACCGATCCATAACAACTTGTCCGGGTAGGCTTCACACACCATGCCTATGTCCGTACTTCGATTTCGGACTCTATATGCAAAACTACAGGGACTATTCATGCCCACCAGAAGAAATACCTCACACTCACCGCACACTTGCGAGAGCGGGTTTTCTATGAAAAAGGAAGAGGACTTCACATGTTCAAGAAGAGAATCGTTACCCTAGCGGTTCGCTTGGCGCCATGAGGAAGATAAGAAACTAGACGGATGAAAAGCACCGCAACGGCCACGCCTCCGCGGATCTGGATTCGACTCGCGATTTGGGGCTCCGAAGCTCCACCGGCGGCCGAATTCCTCCTTCTTCTTCTTCTTCCGTGCTCTCCCCTCTCTCTAACTCTTTAGAAAGAGAATGACAAAAGAAAAATGAGGAATAAACCCTACATTCCCGAACTTAACATGCTAGGGAGGATTTTGGGTCGTCGGATCATTTCCAAATAGAACAAACGGCCTTGATTAGCGCTTAAAATAATTTCTTGGGGCCGAATACGGCGTGTGACACGCCCGTGTAATAGGCCGTGTCTCACGATCTGAACACGATCGTCAAACACAGAGCAGGACACAACATCTGACATGGCATGGGACAAGCCCGTGTCAAACATGGGCATGCCTGTGTCATAGGCCGTATGCCTCAATCGACGTTGAAATCGTCGCGTTCCGAACAGAACACGGCCATGTGACACGCCCGTGTCACAAGCTGTGTGCCAGACACGACTTTGGACACGTATGTGTCCTAGGCCGTGTAACTCACTCGACATAGCCCAACAAAACACAGAGAAGGACACGGCCCTTGACACGCCCGTGTCACAGGCCGTGTACCCCCTACGAGGATCGTCGAATGCATTTCATCGACCAAACGGAGAATTCATCGAACTCAGCACGACACGGCCCTGGACACGCCTGTGTCCCATGTCGTGTGAACCTAATCAGGCACCAATTTGGCCCTATCCGTTCCTCTTTTGAGTTTTGGGGCGTTACAATGCGCCCCAAAATTGCCAGTTCTTGTGCCAGTTCTTCTTCTCAGATCTGCCCCGATTAGACACAAGTGGTTCACTGACACCGCCTTTGAAGACTCTTTATCTCTTCGAAGGAACTCGTGATTCAACAATGTCGTAGACACTTCACTGTACTTTAAGACCTCCTTCTCATGAATGAGAGACATCATGAAGTTCTCATACTAATCTGGAAGCGAATTCAATAGAAGAAGTGTCTTGTCTTCATCGCCAACATCCTCGTCCGAATTCAACATATCTGTCAATAGTTTCGTAAACTCGTTCAAGTGCTCATCAATCGAGACTCCACGTCTCATTTGAAACCGGTACAATCAACGCTTCATGTGAAGATTATTCTTCACTCTCTTCGTGAGATATTTGTTTTTCAGCGTCCTCCAAAGATTTCTTGCAAACCTCTCCAACATAACTCTGTATTTGATCTCTTGTGTCAAACAATTTCTGATTAACCCGCAAGCGCTTCGATTCATCTTCAATCAAACTTTTCAGTCATCCTATCAGGACATTCATCACCATCGCGTACTCCAAATTTAGAGAGCACAACGTATCCATTACCTGGCACCGCCACATGCCAAAGTTGTCCTTTCTGTGAAATTTAGTAACATCAATTTTGACACGATGCAAACCTGTATGATGGATAGTACTGCCCCCGGAGATGAAGAAACAACATTGAAACCTCCCATTTTTTCGATTGATTACACTACAAACACAAGAAATCTAAAAAAAATACAGCAATTTTTTTTTTGTTAATTCAAAACAACAATAAAAATTGTTACCTCTTACCTCTCAAAGTTTGTAATCATTTAACGAGAGAAAAAACCCAACAAATCAAATTTTTTTTAGTGGCGAACTCCACGGTACGAGAGAACCGAAGACCTCCTCTCTCTCCACCTGTACCACCGAAGAGAGACAAAAACCTTGCTTTCTGTGTTTCGGCGCTGCCCAACTGAATGCCCGGTGAGAGAGCACCAAATAAAATCCCTTTTTTTAAAACCAGGCGCTGCTCACGGCCTCCTGTACGGCCGGTGAAATAGAACCAGAGAATAAAAAAATAAGAAACTCATGTTTTTTTTTTACTTTTCTACTTCACCGGCTGCCCTCTTCTTTCTAGAGAGAGAATTCTTCCCTTTTAATTTTGGCGATTGTCAACGGCAACTCGATTTTGGTTATTCAGAGCCCATTGTTAACCGTAATTTGAAAATATAATCGCATCTCAATATTTTTTTGATGCACCCGAAAATATCTCCTAGTAATGTGCGTGAGACAGCTAATAGAGTAAGATGACGCAAGAAAGATGTCGGAGACGGGAGCAGCTCGACAAAGAGGAAGACAGAGTGCGGCTTCCGCGGAATGGAGGAGATGGGGTGCGAGTAAAATTTTAGAAAAAAGTTTTTTAAAACAAAAATGAGATGCGGATAGCCATATGAGAGGTGCGGTTAACAATCGCCTTAATTTTTCCGGTATCAATTTCCTGAGCTTGCCCGGGAGGAAAAGGCAATAAAATTTTTCCTCTTTATGCGCGTGCTGCTTGTGCCAGAGAGGAACAAAAAGGAAAACTCAAAAAAAAAACAAGCTGTCGCGGAATGAAAAAAAAGTTTTTTTTTCCTTATTTTTCAATTGCAACTCGTGGACGAAAACTCTTCGCCGTCTTCAACAGAGGCAGCTCCACTTCCACGCCTCCTCCACCAACAAGGAGCACGCCACCTTCCGCCTGGTCGGAAACAGAAGAACTACTCCTGATCGTCACCCTCTCTACCCTGATTTGTGTGGCTGCTTCCTCGTAGGAAATGAAAAATATACACCCTAGTGGTGCCCTCTAGGCGCTGCCTTCTCCTAAACAAACACCAACAAACTTGCAGCCGCCTCCTCTGTCTTTGCGACATGCAAATGCTGATTCCAAACAGCCCTTGAAACCAGCGCCACCTCCAAATAAAAATCGCACCAGAACCTTCCTCTGATACCGCTTGTTGTGTGAAACGATGTGAAAAAACTAAAGCACACAACCACAAACAATAAACACGATGCGATTTACGTGATTCGGCGAGAAACGCCTACGTTCACACTATCACCGGTGGGGGAGAAAAGAAGAGGTCACTACAATTACAACTCAACACCACCACAAATAAGAACCCTAACCCATTTATATTTGATGGGTTCCACCTTCATTTATAGGAAGCAAGGAGCCCCCCCATAATCTCCACTCAAGGAAAGTCATGGGTGGGCCCCCCCCATGATCTCTCATGGAGATGATGGGGGCGGGACCAACTCCCTCCCTTCGTGGGGAGAATCGCCGCCGTCAAGAGGCCGAGCCACCGCCGGCGGCCGCCCCGGCCGCGGCCGGGCCGCCCCGGGCCTGGCCTGCCCGGCCGGGGCCGGACCGGCCGGGCCGCCCCGCCCCTGGCCTGCCCGGCCGGGGCCGGCCCGGCCGTGGCCGGCCACCCTCGCCGCGCCCGGTCGGCGGCAGGTCGCCGCCGGGAGGCGCGCGCCGGCTCCCGTCGCCGGCCTCCCGGCCGCCGCTGCCATCATGGCGGCTCGCCGTCATGAGAAGCCTCACCGCCGTCCGATCAAGGGGGAGGCCCTCCCGGCCGTCCGATCGAAGGGGTAACCACCCACTATCCCACCACTTTAGTGGTGGGGCCCGCCATGATCCGCTCCTGGAGACTATAAAAAGACCCCCAGGGGACTCTTATTCCTCACTTTTTTTCTCTTCTCCGATTCTTTCCCTTCTTCTTCAGGTAAGAGCCCTCTTGCCTCCTCCATCGAGTCGGCCGCCGCTCGCCGTGAACCTCCAACAGCCACCATCGGCCACCAACGGCCACCTGTGACAATTAGCTGCCGCCAGCGGTTATAAGCACCCCATCAGCGCACCGCCAGGCAAAGGACGTCCAGGACCGCGAGGAAGCCAAAGGAAGAAGCGATCCAAAGCTAGCAAGCGCACGTTGCCCCGAGCGCGCGCCAGAAGCATCCCGCACATTTGCCCGCCTAAGTCACTTCCGCGGGGCAGCCTGTTGCCCGCTGGAAGCGTCAGTCTTTATCTCTCCTCTCAAGTTGTAACGGGAGCGGTCTGTCGCCCCGATTCACCAAGCAAATCGTAACCCCCGAAAGCTAGTGGAATTTGACCGGCACAGACCCGTTCACGTGATTTTTACCCATTTAAGGGGTTTTTCCACGTCATCAAGACTAATGTTCACCGTTCCATATTCATCGACTGTGTGCGCGCTCGATCGCTCCGTGAGCTGAGACGGTCCAAGATAATCCGGTCCGACCGGGGCTTCGAGTTAGTCCGCAACAATATTTATACGAAAAATTAGAGCTAGCAAAAAGGACAAAAATACCCACTCTCAAACAACACGACCGTGGCGGGCTCTATTGTGGTGATTACAAAATGTCATTTGTTTATGGTGACATTTTTGTTCGGGAGATTTAGGAGTTAGGACATAAATACAACCATCACAAATATGTATTTGACATAACTAAGAGCATCACCGTCACCAAGAAAAGAAATATTAATTTTAAGGAAGAAATGAATGGACGAATGGAGTTCCTTGGGTGAGATGGAGCGTCTAAGAACAATGATTCGTAAACATTGTGTTTACGACTCATACGGCCAATGGCTATTAGCTAGCACCTTGATAATGAGGAGAACCAAGATAGGATTTTAGGAAGCCGAGAAGAGAACTACTCCTCAGAGCACAATCACAAAAGGCTTTTCAAAGTAGGAATGTATGAGCATGTTTTTAGACAATCGCAACTGTACCTCATTTTTTATGAAGAGGTATGTGTTTAGCTCAGTTTGACACGGTGGTGGCGGTCAAGAACATAGAGCTTATATGTCATTCCTTAAAACTTCATTCACTTTTATGGTCAAACGGATGATGTTTGTTGGGTGATCCATAATGAATGACGGTTTATCCCAAGCATGCATTTATGACGGCCGCCACCATGCCAAATGGAGCCTAAGTGTTGGAGTAGACGTTGGATACTTTGGCGATTAGTATGAACTAAGAATTTGCGATTGTGTAATATTACCATTTAAGAACATCTTCGATAATGACACGCATCACACAGGCTGGGCGCACCGGCGTCCTCAGCCTCGGGCGGCCCCGCAAGGACTGACCGCCACTTGACCGCACGGGTAGCCTCGGCCGGCCTCGCAAGGGTCGGCCACTACATGGCCGCCCGGTGCACGGGCGGCCTTGGCCGACCCGACAAGGGCCCGCCCTATGTTTTTCGTCATTCGGGCGGCCTCGACCTCGGCCGGCCCAACAAGGCATTGCCGCTCCTTAGCCTCCTGGTGCACCGACAGCCTCGGCCTCGACCGACCCCGCAATTGCCGGGCTGTCGGCCCTAGGCCGCCCGCCACTCAGCTCGGGCGGCCCCGTAAGGGCCGAGCACCCCTTGGTCGCTCGTCGCTCGGGCGGCCTTGGCTTCGGCCGACCCCGCAAGGGCGGGTCGCCTCCTTGTCTCCCGGCCAAAGGGCGGCCTCGGCTGGCCCCTCCAAGGACGCCCCCCCTGGCCACTTGGCGTGAACGGGTGGGGCTGCCGTTTCCCGGGACGCCAGTCTCGTTGGGCCGCCTGTTTTCCGGGCGGGCTTTTTCTTGGCCCAGGGGCAGGGTCTTCATTTCCCTAAAAATGGCGATTCGTGTGCCCAAATCCGGACGCTCTTATTCGTCCGTTCGATAGTTACTGGGCAAAATTACCGGACCACCCTTTTAAAAATCTAGAAATAACCCTCTTCTCTACCTTATTTGGATCCTTTTCCCGTATCTAAACCTTCTCTCTCTACTTTCTGACACTCTCTCTTCACTCACTTTTTCTCTCTGCAAGATCTCCACCAAGGTTTGTCTAGTCGGTCGAAGTATCCCCAAGCTCCGTCAAGCACTTGGAGGGAGATGGGCACTTTTAACGATCGCTCATTGTCTTCGGTCATCCGCAAAGCGTTGTGTTGAAGCAAGCAGAGAGCTTTCTCTACGTCACCAAGTCGAGCCCGTCAAGACGCCCAAGTTCGCACGCTCCCCTTTGCACGAAGGGACAAGACCACTAACGAGTGCGGAGTAGCCTTGTTGCTATCTGAGAACCGACTCTCTCATCTCGTCAAGTGTAATGAGGAGCGGCTTGTCGCCCTCGCCTTCTTCAAAGAACTATGTAACAAACTCTGTATAGTAGAAGTTAGGTCGATACTAAATCAAACGTGTGGTTTTTCACTCCGATTGGCGGTTTTCCACGTAAAAAAGTCTCAATCTCTCTCTGTTCTTTGAAATTTTGACTGTTTGCACGCATGACTGCTCTATGGGCTAAGACAGTTCAATTAATCCGGTCTACCAAGAGTCTCGAGCAGACCGCAACAGTAATGATGCTCACTTTTCTCTCCTTAGGACATCTTATTGCCTAAGAAGTTGCTTCAATTTTCTTGATCCAATCTTTTGTTTCAATAGGAGATAATCCACCGTAAAAATCTGGTGGCTTTAGTTCCTGAAAATGATTCAAATAGAGATCAGCTTCAACTCAAGACTGGCTACTGGCTGGAGCATTTTTAAGCATTTTTAAGCATTTTGTGTGCCTCAACCAAAGTACAAGTGATATTTGTCACCGATACATGCATTTCCCGGTCTCTTCCTAATTGTTGTCTTCTGATTCAATTGGAGACAATCCACTGCGAAAATCTGATGGTTTATGCTTCTGAAAATGCTTCAAGCAGAGATCAGCATGAGCTTTAAGGTTCTATTTGGGGGAATTTATTTTCACCTGTCAAGCGGTTACGACTGCATGAACCGGACTTTAATTAAGATTCGGTTCATGCGGACGTAACCGTTTGACCGATGAAAATAAGTTCCCACAAACAGAGCCTAAGAGTGGCTACTAGCGGAGCATTTTTAAGCATGTTGAGTGCCTCAATCAAGCACGAGTGATCACCCATACACGCATGCATTTCCCCAAGCTCCTTCAAGCACTAACTTCTTCTTCTTCGTGCTCTATTTGTTATGAAAAAAGTCACTCGACAGATAATTTTCAGATCCTCAAAAATATTTCCACAAGCTAACTCAGTTTTCTTTTAGGAGTCAAAGTCCACCAAATATAATTTATTTCCCCAGAATCAAATGTTTAATTAAGAAACAAATCAGCATAAATAAATAAATAGCAAAACTGAGTTTATTAAGAAATAATTTATTTTTATACTTTTAGCTGTAAATCATTGTAAGGCCGATTTGGGGGGAAAGAGGGGGCGTTGGCTTGCGGGTCACGCCACACGAGTACAGGATCACGTGCCTGCGTGTGAGCGCGTACCAACGAGGGAACAAAGTAAACATTATTGAATGTTCGCTGCGTTAAGCGACATCCTTCGCCGCTCCCTCCCTCCTTCCCATTAATTCATTCCCTCTAAAGCTTTTTTTAATTAATATAATAATAATTACATTATTAAACCACATTTGTATATTTCTACTTCTATAAATAAAGATATTTGTATACTTCTACAGTTCTACTTCTATATATAAAGAAATTGTAATTTTATTTTTCCTTCAAATTAGGATGTTTTTTTTTATTTTATTACTACTAAACCAACCAATTTACCCCTCTATAATATCTATACTACTTTTATAAGCGAATTCTTTGCAGCTCCGTACGTGACATTTGAATTCCCGACCTTGCCCCTGCCAGCTCGCCGTTTCGCCTCTGCCACCTCCGCAACAAATACCCGAAATCCCTAACCCGCCGCTTCATCCACGCGCCGGCATCGCCCGCCTCCACAAATTCTCCCGCCGCTTCATCCAGTCGGCGGCATGGCACGCGTTTATTCGCCGCCTGCCACCGTTACCGCGGCTCCACCTCCTTCTCCTGCTCACCGCCTCTCGCGCGCCGCTTAACCTTCCGCGTGTCCCCTCTGCGTTTTCCGCCGCTGAATATGCCGACTGACATAGCCGCTTACCTTTCCGCGTGTCCCCTCCGCGTTTTCCTGCCGCTGTTATTTCCGGATGATATAGCCCCAAATTCGCTTCTGCTACTCACGCTCCTGTTTTTCTTCCTCTTCGCTTCTCATCGCTTCCCTCCTCACGCCGACGGCCTTGCTCTGCATCCGCATACTCCGCAAGCCTGCTGTTCGACTTCTTCCACAGCTCCGGTAGCTCGCTTCTCCTCCCTCTGCTCCGCACGCCGTGCTGCCCTCGCCGCTCGCCACTTAGTGATAACGCATTTCTACTCCGCTATTTCGTCATCCTGTACATCTCTTCAGCCTGGAGCTTTGAACAGGAGATTCCTCTTGCCATAGCTTTGCGCCTGCTGCTATTTCTCGCTGTTTGGCGGCTGCTGCTATTTCCCACTGTGAGTTTCTCCCCCGTTTCTTCCCACTGTGGTTTCGTTCTTTATTTACATCTACGACTTTATGATTTCGTTTTGGCTTTATATCTATGCTTCAAATAAACGCATTTCAGCTACTATAACTACATCTACGATGACCTGATTTTACTTTTTTTTCCTCTGCTTTAGCTTTGGGAATTGCATATCTAAGTTCATACAAAAAATATCCCGGTTCGATATATTGCTCTCTGCTTTACATTTATGAACTGCACATTTATTACCAAACGCATTTCAGCTACTATAACTACATCTACGATGACCAGATTTTACATTTTTTTTCCTCTGCTTTAGCTTTAGGAATTGCATATCTAAGTTCATACAAAAAAAATCCCGGTTCGATATATTGCTCTCTGCTTTACATTTATGAACTGCACATTTAAGGTAATACTACAACTACCTCTACCATTTCTTATTTCATTTTAGATGTACTACGTGCTTATTTAAATCAATATGTATTTATTTTCCACTTTGTTCTCTGCTTTAGATTTAGGCATTTCACATTGCTGTAATTTTTTTTTATTACATTTTAGCTCTATTAATTTCTTATTTAAAGCAATATGACTTGAATTTTCAGTTTTTTCTCTGCTTTAGATTTAGGCACTTGACAACTGCGGTAAATTTAATGCTTCTGTAATCAACTACATAAATACTTCAACCCAACATTGAAGCCCAAAAATCAGATTAGGTTCATACACTTACAAAAAAGTTTTTGCAAATGTTTCTACAAAAGAAGCTTGAGCATTAAAAGTTATGGTTGAAACATCAGATTTGCGTTAAAGCATCAGAGAAAAAATAGAGGAGTTCAAAGTAACAGGTTTCAGAACTACTCCATTTACAGTTTGCTCCAAAGGGCATAACAGTAATACTCTTTGAGTCAATGCTATTTATAACAATGTTACACATGCAAGTCTTACAAAGAAATCAGATTTTTCAATACGCAAAGGGACTTTCAGTTTGTTACACATGCAAGTCTCATTCCATCCTTTCTTGCTCCGCGATTCGCCGCACCTCTCCTCCTCACGCCACCACCGGCCGGACAATCTTCCATCACGCCGCAACTGTCCTTCACCGCTACTTTTCTCAGGTTCAGTGTGAGCCTTTCTGCGATTGCTGCAATTCCGGCAAGCTCTACAACTACCTTCTGTTCATTTTGTTCTTTCTATGCTGCACATAACAGTAGAATTTCTACTTACTTTTCTCTACCTTCTGTTCTTCCTGCAACTTCTACTCTTGAATTTTGCGCTCCACCTATTTCTTCATCGGTTAGTTTCTGTTCTTTTACAGTTTGAGTTTAGTAATTTGATCAATTTGTGATGTGCTCTTACTCGATCATTGTCAAATTTGATGACTTCTCTGATTGATTTTAGCAAAACTGTCTATGCCTTATATTCTTCTTCTTATTTTGTCTTAATCCCTTTGTGATGTGCTTTTAATTGATCATTGCAAAGTTGGATGACTTCTCTGGCTTGCCTGTGATTTCAGCAAAACCTGTTTATATTCTCTTTAAATGCAATATAATAATAACCATGCCTCAAGTTTAAATGGGAGTGAGATGTGAGTGATGAAACACAATTTTTCTCCCTGTGACATGTGCCCATCAGGAACAACCATCCTACCGCTGAACTTTACTTTCCTAAGGGACATCCTGCGGCATGTACATCTACATTCAGTCAACTTAATAAGGGGCCTATGCTGGACCCAAGAACATACGATTGCGGGGAAGTCACAGAGCTGATGTCCCTTTGGGACAAGGCTGTTCTGTTAGTCTAAATCCCGCAGGAAATCAGTGAGATACTCTACATCAAACAATTGACATAATGCCAAACACTCCATTTATTTATTTGGATGCAACAAAGCTTTAACCGAAGCAATTACACATACGCCGTTAGGTGCAATGTTCTTATTTCCTTTGCCTACTTTGAATTATTTTTAGGGTTTACATACTTCGGTTGTACCCTCTTTAGAAATTAACAAGTGCTTTGCTCATGATTTCACTTCCACATTTTCAAACTATAACACTCTGACTTGAGGTAACTCCTCTAATTTACAGTGATTTGAAGAAATTTCTCTACTTCACAGCATCTTCTCCTCACGCCACACACACTTTGTCAGTGTTTCAGCCAGCCGACATCGCTCTAGCAACACGTACGCGATTGACGCGTATGTATCTCTTCTACTGCTATGCAATTTATTTCGCATTGTTACATCTTCGGTTGTTTCACGATCAAATGCAATAACGTTTACCAAACCACAAAAACTACATTTACTAAAAATATGTGCTCACTATGTTTTAGATATGTATTGTCATTTGAAAGTGCTCTGCATCCGCATACTCCGCAAGCCTGCTGTTCGACTTCTTCCACAGCTCCGGTAGCTCGCTTCTCCTCCCTCTGCTCCGCACGTCGTGCTGCCCTCGCCGCTCGCCACTTAGTGATAACGCATTTCTACTCCGCTATTTCGTCATCCTGTACATCTCTTCAGCCTGGAGCTTTGAACAGGAGATTCCTCTTGCCATAGCTTTGCGCCTGCTGCTATTTCTCGCTGTTTGGCGGCTGCTGCTATTTCCCACTGTGAGTTTCTCCCCCGTTTCTTTCCACTGTGGTTTCGTTCTCTATTTACATCTACGACTTTATGATTTCGTTTTGGCTTTATATCTATGCTTCAAATAAACGCATTTCAGCTACTATAACTACATCTACGATGACCTGATTTTACTTTTTTTTCCTCTGCTTTAGCTTTGGGAATTGCATATCTAAGTTCATACAAAAAATATCCCGGTTCGATATATTGCTCTCTGCTTTACATTTATGAACTGCACATTTATTACCAAACGCATTTCAGCTACTATAACTACATCTACGATGACCAGATTTTACATTTTTTTTCCTCTGCTTTAGCTTTAGGAATTGCATATCTAAGTTCATACAAAAAAAATCCCGGTTCGATATATTGCTCTCTGCTTTACATTTATGAACTGCACATTTAAGGTAATACTACAACTACCTCTACCATTTCTTATTTCATTTTAGATGTACTACGTGCTTATTTAAATCAATATGTATTTATTTTCCACTTTGTTCTCTGCTTTAGATTTAGGCATTTCACATTGCTGTAATTTTTTTTTATTACATTTTAGCTCTATTAATTTCTTATTTAAAGCAATATGACTTGAATTTTCAGTTTTTTCTCTGCTTTAGATTTAGGCACTTGACAACTGCGGTAAATTTAATGCTTCTGTAATCAACTACATAAATACTTCAACCCAACATTGAAGCCCAAAAATCAGATTAGGTTCATACACTTACAAAAAAGTTTTTGCAAATGTTTCTACAAAAGAAGCTTGAGCATTAAAAGTTATGGTTGAAACATCAGATTTGCGTTAAAGCATCAGAGAAAAAATAGAGGAGTTCAAAGTAACAGGTTTCAGAACTACTCCATTTACAGTTTGCTCCAAAGGGCATAACAGTAATACTCTTTGAGTCAATGCTATTTATAACAATGTTACACATGCAAGTCTTACAAAGAAATCAGATTTTTCAATACGCAAAGGGACTTTCAGTTTGTTACACATGCAAGTCTCATTCCATCCTTTCTTGCTCCGCGATTCGCCGCACCTCTCCTCCTCACGCCACCACCGGCCGGACAATCTTCCATCACGCCGCAACTGTCCTTCACCGCTACTTTTCTCAGGTTCAGTGTGAGCCTTTCTGCGATTGCTGCAATTCCGGCAAGCTCTACAACTACCTTCTGTTCATTTTGTTCTTTCTATGCTGCACATAACAGTAGAATTTCTACTTACTTTTCTCTACCTTCTGTTCTTCCTGCAACTTCTACTCTTGAATTTTGCGCTCCACCTATTTCTTCATCGGTTAGTTTCTGTTCTTTTACAGTTTGAGTTTAGTAATTTGATCAATTTGTGATGTGCTCTTACTCGATCATTGTCAAATTTGATGACTTCTCTGATTGATTTTAGCAAAACTGTCTATGCCTTATATTCTTCTTCTTATTTTGTCTTAATCCCTTTGTGATGTGCTTTTAATTGATCATTGCAAAGTTGGATGACTTCTCTGGCTTGCCTGTGATTTCAGCAAAACCTGTTTATATTCTCTTTAAATGCAATATAATAATAACCATGCCTCAAGTTTAAATGGGAGTGAGATGTGAGTGATGAAACACAATTTTTCTCCCTGTGACATGTGCCCATCAGGAACAACCATCCTACCGCTGAACTTTACTTTCCTAAGGGACATCCTGCGGCATGTACATCTACATTCAGTCAACTTAATAAGGGGCCTATGCTGGACCCAAGAACATACGATTGCGGGGAAGTCACAGAGCTGATGTCCCTTTGGGACAAGGCTGTTCTGTTAGTCTAAATCCCGCAGGAAATCAGTGAGATACTCTACATCAAACAATTGACATAATGCCAAACACTCCATTTATTTATTTGGATGCAACAAAGCTTTAACCGAAGCAATTACACATACGCCGTTAGGTGCAATGTTCTTATTTCCTTTGCCTACTTTGAATTATTTTTAGGGTTTACATACTTCGGTTGTACCCTCTTTAGAAATTAACAAGTGCTTTGCTCATGATTTCACTTCCACATTTTCAAACTATAACACTCTGACTTGAGGTAACTCCTCTAATTTACAGTGATTTGAAGAAATTTCTCTACTTCACAGCATCTTCTCCTCACGCCACACACACTTTGTCAGTGTTTCAGCCAGCCGACATCGCTCTAGCAACACGTACGCGATTGACGCGTATGTATCTCTTCTACTGCTATGCAATTTATTTCGCATTGTTACATCTTCGGTTGTTTCACGATCAAATGCAATAACGTTTACCAAACCACAAAAACTACATTTACTAAAAATATGTGCTCACTATGTTTTAGATATGTATTGTCATTTGAAAGTGCTCTGCATCCGCATACTCCGCAAGCCTGCTGTTCGACTTCTTCCACAGCTCCGGTAGCTCGCTTCTCCTCCCTCTGCTCCGCACGCCGTGCTGCCCTCGCCGCTCGCCACTTAGTGATAACGCATTTCTACTCCGCTATTTCGTCATCCTGTACATCTCTTCAGCCTGGAGCTTTGAACAGGAGATTCCTCTTGCCATAGCTTTGCGCCTGCTGCTATTTCTCGCTGTTTGGCGGCTGCTGCTATTTCCCACTGTGAGTTTCTCCCCCGTTTCTTTCCACTGTGGTTTCGTTCTCTATTTACATCTACGACTTTATGATTTCGTTTTGGCTTTATATCTATGCTTCAAATAAACGCATTTCAGCTACTATAACTACATCTACGATGACCTGATTTTACTTTTTTTTCCTCTGCTTTAGCTTTGGGAATTGCATATCTAAGTTCATACAAAAAATATCCCGGTTCGATATATTGCTCTCTGCTTTACATTTATGAACTGCACATTTATTACCAAACGCATTTCAGCTACTATAACTACATCTACGATGACCAGATTTTACATTTTTTTTCCTCTGCTTTAGCTTTAGGAATTGCATATCTAAGTTCATACAAAAAAAATCCCGGTTCGATATATTGCTCTCTGCTTTACATTTATGAACTGCACATTTAAGGTAATACTACAACTACCTCTACCATTTCTTATTTCATTTTAGATGTACTACGTGCTTATTTAAATCAATATGTATTTATTTTCCACTTTGTTCTCTGCTTTAGATTTAGGCATTTCACATTGCTGTAATTTTTTTTATTACATTTTAGCTCTATTAATTTCTTATTTAAAGCAATATGACTTGAATTTTCAGTTTTTTCTCTGCTTTAGATTTAGGCACTTGACAACTGCGGTAAATTTAATGCTTCTGTAATCAACTACATAAATACTTCAACCCAACATTGAAGCCCAAAAATCAGATTAGGTTCATACACTTACAAAAAAGTTTTTGCAAATGTTTCTACAAAAGAAGCTTGAGCATTAAAAGTTATGGTTGAAACATCAGATTTGCGTTAAAGCATCAGAGAAAAAATAGAGGAGTTCAAAGTAACAGGTTTCAGAACTACTCCATTTACAGTTTGCTCCAAAGGGCATAACAGTAATACTCTTTGAGTCAATGCTATTTATAACAATGTTACACATGCAAGTCTTACAAAGAAATCAGATTTTTCAATACGCAAAGGGACTTTCAGTTTGTTACACATGCAAGTCTCATTCCATCCTTTCTTGCTCCGCGATTCGCCGCACCTCTCCTCCTCACGCCACCACCGGCCGGACAATCTTCCATCACGCCGCAACTGTCCTTCACCGCTACTTTTCTCAGGTTCAGTGTGAGCCTTTCTGCGATTGCTGCAATTCCGGCAAGCTCTACAACTACCTTCTGTTCATTTTGTTCTTTCTATGCTGCACATAACAGTAGAATTTCTACTTACTTTTCTCTACCTTCTGTTCTTCCTGCAACTTCTACTCTTGAATTTTGCGCTCCACCTATTTCTTCATCGGTTAGTTTCTGTTCTTTTACAGTTTGAGTTTAGTAATTTGATCAATTTGTGATGTGCTCTTACTCGATCATTGTCAAATTTGATGACTTCTCTGATTGATTTTAGCAAAACTGTCTATGCCTTATATTCTTCTTCTTATTTTGTCTTAATCCCTTTGTGATGTGCTTTTAATTGATCATTGCAAAGTTGGATGACTTCTCTGGCTTGCCTGTGATTTCAGCAAAACCTGTTTATATTCTCTTTAAATGCAATATAATAATAACCATGCCTCAAGTTTAAATGGGAGTGAGATGTGAGTGATGAAACACAATTTTTCTCCCTGTGACATGTGCCCATCAGGAACAACCATCCTACCGCTGAACTTTACTTTCCTAAGGGACATCCTGCGGCATGTACATCTACATTCAGTCAACTTAATAAGGGGCCTATGCTGGACCCAAGAACATACGATTGCGGGGAAGTCACAGAGCTGATGTCCCTTTGGGACAAGGCTGTTCTGTTAGTCTAAATCCCGCAGGAAATCAGTGAGATACTCTACATCAAACAATTGACATAATGCCAAACACTCCATTTATTTATTTGGATGCAACAAAGCTTTAACCGAAGCAATTACACATACGCCGTTAGGTGCAATGTTCTTATTTCCTTTGCCTACTTTGAATTATTTTTAGGGTTTACATACTTCGGTTGTACCCTCTTTAGAAATTAACAAGTGCTTTGCTCATGATTTCACTTCCACATTTTCAAACTATAACACTCTGACTTGAGGTAACTCCTCTAATTTACAGTGATTTGAAGAAATTTCTCTACTTCACAGCATCTTCTCCTCACGCCACACACACTTTGTCAGTGTTTCAGCCAGCCGACATCGCTCTAGCAACACGTACGCGATTGACGCGTATGTATCTCTTCTACTGCTATGCAATTTATTTCGCATTGTTACATCTTCGGTTGTTTCACGATCAAATGCAATAACGTTTACCAAACCACAAAAACTACATTTACTAAAAATATGTGCTCACTATGTTTTAGATATGTATTGTCATTTGAAAGTGCTCTGCATCCGCATACTCCGCAAGCCTGCTGTTCGACTTCTTCCACAGCTCCGGTAGCTCGCTTCTCCTCCCTCTGCTCCGCACGCCGTGCTGCCCTCGCCGCTCGCCACTTAGTGATAACGCATTTCTACTCCGCTATTTCGTCATCCTGTACATCTCTTCAGCCTGGAGCTTTGAACAGGAGATTCCTCTTGCCATAGCTTTGCGCCTGCTGCTATTTCTCGCTGTTTGGCGGCTGCTGCTATTTCCCACTGTGAGTTTCTCCCCCGTTTCTTTCCACTGTGGTTTCGTTCTCTATTTACATCTACGACTTTATGATTTCGTTTTGGCTTTATATCTATGCTTCAAATAAACGCATTTCAGCTACTATAACTACATCTACGATGACCTGATTTTACTTTTTTTTCCTCTGCTTTAGCTTTGGGAATTGCATATCTAAGTTCATACAAAAAATATCCCGGTTCGATATATTGCTCTCTGCTTTACATTTATGAACTGCACATTTATTACCAAACGCATTTCAGCTACTATAACTACATCTACGATGACCAGATTTTACATTTTTTTTCCTCTGCTTTAGCTTTAGGAATTGCATATCTAAGTTCATACAAAAAAAATCCCGGTTCGATATATTGCTCTCTGCTTTACATTTATGAACTGCACATTTAAGGTAATACTACAACTACCTCTACCATTTCTTATTTCATTTTAGATGTACTACGTGCTTATTTAAATCAATATGTATTTATTTTCCACTTTGTTCTCTGCTTTAGATTTAGGCATTTCACATTGCTGTAATTTTTTTTTATTACATTTTAGCTCTATTAATTTCTTATTTAAAGCAATATGACTTGAATTTTCAGTTTTTTCTCTGCTTTAGATTTAGGCACTTGACAACTGCGGTAAATTTAATGCTTCTGTAATCAACTACATAAATACTTCAACCCAACATTGAAGCCCAAAAATCAGATTAGGTTCATACACTTACAAAAAAGTTTTTGCAAATGTTTCTACAAAAGAAGCTTGAGCATTAAAAGTTATGGTTGAAACATCAGATTTGCGTTAAAGCATCAGAGAAAAAATAGAGGAGTTCAAAGTAACAGGTTTCAGAACTACTCCATTTACAGTTTGCTCCAAAGGGCATAACAGTAATACTCTTTGAGTCAATGCTATTTATAACAATGTTACACATGCAAGTCTTACAAAGAAATCAGATTTTTCAATACGCAAAGGGACTTTCAGTTTGTTACACATGCAAGTCTCATTCCATCCTTTCTTGCTCCGCGATTCGCCGCACCTCTCCTCCTCACGCCACCACCGGCCGGACAATCTTCCATCACGCCGCAACTGTCCTTCACCGCTACTTTTCTCAGGTTCAGTGTGAGCCTTTCTGCGATTGCTGCAATTCCGGCAAGCTCTACAACTACCTTCTGTTCATTTTGTTCTTTCTATGCTGCACATAACAGTAGAATTTCTACTTACTTTTCTCTACCTTCTGTTCTTCCTGCAACTTCTACTCTTGAATTTTGCGCTCCACCTATTTCTTCATCGGTTAGTTTCTGTTCTTTTACAGTTTGAGTTTAGTAATTTGATCAATTTGTGATGTGCTCTTACTCGATCATTGTCAAATTTGATGACTTCTCTGATTGATTTTAGCAAAACTGTCTATGCCTTATATTCTTCTTCTTATTTTGTCTTAATCCCTTTGTGATGTGCTTTTAATTGATCATTGCAAAGTTGGATGACTTCTCTGGCTTGCCTGTGATTTCAGCAAAACCTGTTTATATTCTCTTTAAATGCAATATAATAATAACCATGCCTCAAGTTTAAATGGGAGTGAGATGTGAGTGATGAAACACAATTTTTCTCCCTGTGACATGTGCCCATCAGGAACAACCATCCTACCGCTGAACTTTACTTTCCTAAGGGACATCCTGCGGCATGTACATCTACATTCAGTCAACTTAATAAGGGGCCTATGCTGGACCCAAGAACATACGATTGCGGGGAAGTCACAGAGCTGATGTCCCTTTGGGACAAGGCTGTTCTGTTAGTCTAAATCCCGCAGGAAATCAGTGAGATACTCTACATCAAACAATTGACATAATGCCAAACACTCCATTTATTTATTTGGATGCAACAAAGCTTTAACCGAAGCAATTACACATACGCCGTTAGGTGCAATGTTCTTATTTCCTTTGCCTACTTTGAATTATTTTTAGGGTTTACATACTTCGGTTGTACCCTCTTTAGAAATTAACAAGTGCTTTGCTCATGATTTCACTTCCACATTTTCAAACTATAACACTCTGACTTGAGGTAACTCCTCTAATTTACAGTGATTTGAAGAAATTTCTCTACTTCACAGCATCTTCTCCTCACGCCACACACACTTTGTCAGTGTTTCAGCCAGCCGACATCGCTCTAGCAACACGTACGCGATTGACGCGTATGTATCTCTTCTACTGCTATGCAATTTATTTCGCATTGTTACATCTTCGGTTGTTTCACGATCAAATGCAATAACGTTTACCAAACCACAAAAACTACATTTACTAAAAATATGTGCTCACTATGTTTTAGATATGTATTGTCATTTGAAAGTGCTCTGCATCCGCATACTCCGCAAGCCTGCTGTTCGACTTCTTCCACAGCTCCGGTAGCTCGCTTCTCCTCCCTCTGCTCCGCACGCCGTGCTGCCCTCGCCGCTCGCCACTTAGTGATAACGCATTTCTACTCCGCTATTTCGTCATCCTGTACATCTCTTCAGCCTGGAGCTTTGAACAGGAGATTCCTCTTGCCATAGCTTTGCGCCTGCTGCTATTTCTCGCTGTTTGGCGGCTGCTGCTATTTCCCACTGTGAGTTTCTCCCCCGTTTCTTTCCACTGTGGTTTCGTTCTCTATTTACATCTACGACTTTATGATTTCGTTTTGGCTTTATATCTATGCTTCAAATAAACGCATTTCAGCTACTATAACTACATCTACGATGACCTGATTTTACTTTTTTTTCCTCTGCTTTAGCTTTGGGAATTGCATATCTAAGTTCATACAAAAAATATCCCGGTTCGATATATTGCTCTCTGCTTTACATTTATGAACTGCACATTTATTACCAAACGCATTTCAGCTACTATAACTACATCTACGATGACCAGATTTTACATTTTTTTTCCTCTGCTTTAGCTTTAGGAATTGCATATCTAAGTTCATACAAAAAAAATCCCGGTTCGATATATTGCTCTCTGCTTTACATTTATGAACTGCACATTTAAGGTAATACTACAACTACCTCTACCATTTCTTATTTCATTTTAGATGTACTACGTGCTTATTTAAATCAATATGTATTTATTTTCCACTTTGTTCTCTGCTTTAGATTTAGGCATTTCACATTGCTGTAATTTTTTTTATTACATTTTAGCTCTATTAATTTCTTATTTAAAGCAATATGACTTGAATTTTCAGTTTTTTCTCTGCTTTAGATTTAGGCACTTGACAACTGCGGTAAATTTAATGCTTCTGTAATCAACTACATAAATACTTCAACCCAACATTGAAGCCCAAAAATCAGATTAGGTTCATACACTTACAAAAAAGTTTTTGCAAATGTTTCTACAAAAGAAGCTTGAGCATTAAAAGTTATGGTTGAAACATCAGATTTGCGTTAAAGCATCAGAGAAAAAATAGAGGAGTTCAAAGTAACAGGTTTCAGAACTACTCCATTTACAGTTTGCTCCAAAGGGCATAACAGTAATACTCTTTGAGTCAATGCTATTTATAACAATGTTACACATGCAAGTCTTACAAAGAAATCAGATTTTTCAATACGCAAAGGGACTTTCAGTTTGTTACACATGCAAGTCTCATTCCATCCTTTCTTGCTCCGCGATTCGCCGCACCTCTCCTCCTCACGCCACCACCGGCCGGACAATCTTCCATCACGCCGCAACTGTCCTTCACCGCTACTTTTCTCAGGTTCAGTGTGAGCCTTTCTGCGATTGCTGCAATTCCGGCAAGCTCTACAACTACCTTCTGTTCATTTTGTTCTTTCTATGCTGCACATAACAGTAGAATTTCTACTTACTTTTCTCTACCTTCTGTTCTTCCTGCAACTTCTACTCTTGAATTTTGCGCTCCACCTATTTCTTCATCGGTTAGTTTCTGTTCTTTTACAGTTTGAGTTTAGTAATTTGATCAATTTGTGATGTGCTCTTACTCGATCATTGTCAAATTTGATGACTTCTCTGATTGATTTTAGCAAAACTGTCTATGCCTTATATTCTTCTTCTTATTTTGTCTTAATCCCTTTGT
The DNA here is from genome assembly GCA_039513925.1 of Platanthera zijinensis. NCBI lineage: Eukaryota > Viridiplantae > Streptophyta > Magnoliopsida > Asparagales > Orchidaceae > Platanthera > Platanthera zijinensis. The sequence continues at coordinate 22,106,891 of CM077081.1, read as the reverse complement.
GATGTGCTTTTAATTGATCATTGCAAAGTTGGATGACTTCTCTGGCTTGCCTGTGATTTCAGCAAAACCTGTTTATATTCTCTTTAAATGCAATATAATAATAACCATGCCTCAAGTTTAAATGGGAGTGAGATGTGAGTGATGAAACACAATTTTTCTCCCTGTGACATGTGCCCATCAGGAACAACCATCCTACCGCTGAACTTTACTTTCCTAAGGGACATCCTGCGGCATGTACATCTACATTCAGTCAACTTAATAAGGGGCCTATGCTGGACCCAAGAACATACGATTGCGGGGAAGTCACAGAGCTGATGTCCCTTTGGGACAAGGCTGTTCTGTTAGTCTAAATCCCGCAGGAAATCAGTGAGATACTCTACATCAAACAATTGACATAATGCCAAACACTCCATTTATTTATTTGGATGCAACAAAGCTTTAACCGAAGCAATTACACATACGCCGTTAGGTGCAATGTTCTTATTTCCTTTGCCTACTTTGAATTATTTTTAGGGTTTACATACTTCGGTTGTACCCTCTTTAGAAATTAACAAGTGCTTTGCTCATGATTTCACTTCCACATTTTCAAACTATAACACTCTGACTTGAGGTAACTCCTCTAATTTACAGTGATTTGAAGAAATTTCTCTACTTCACAGCATCTTCTCCTCACGCCACACACACTTTGTCAGTGTTTCAGCCAGCCGACATCGCTCTAGCAACACGTACGCGATTGACGCGTATGTATCTCTTCTACTGCTATGCAATTTATTTCGCATTGTTACATCTTCGGTTGTTTCACGATCAAATGCAATAACGTTTACCAAACCACAAAAACTACATTTACTAAAAATATGTGCTCACTATGTTTTAGATATGTATTGTCATTTGAAAGTGCTTTATTGCTTTTGTGTATTACCAAAAGTTGTAAACATATTTTCTCATGTACTTACAGTAATTTGAAGTGCCTGCATAGTCACCGTTGACATTCTTCGGTGCCATTAGGCTTTGTACTTGCGAGACATCCATACTTAAGTCAAAACATTTGCAATGTCTGCGTCAAACTCTTCCTCAATCATGACACAGCAGACAAACCTCCTGTTCACAGGCTGCGAGCTCGACTACACTGGCAATGTCCCACCAAATATGCGTGACAACTACTACTTCTCTCTTATAATTAGCAACCTGAACCTTTGCACAACTACTGACGTTTTAAAGTCTGTGTTCAAATCCCTTCCGGGATTTATTCATGCCAGTGTACGCATCCACATTCTTAATCATTCATTATACGATATAATCATTTTCACTTAATAATTAATCTCTGCTACATACTAACTTATGAAGGCTGATGTGGACACCACGGGAAAGCCAACTGGCACAGGTGAAGTCATTTTCACTGACGAAACAACCATGCTCGACGCCGCACGACAGATGAACAACCACATGATTGACGGACAGAAGATATCAGTTTCTGAGCTGACACTCTTTGATGTTAAACCCGAGTTCTTTCAGCGGACGGGTGCATGAGCCTTAGTTAATGATCTGATATCCGTTGTATAAAATGTCCATTATATATAGACGGTTACATCTGTAAATATTCTACAAATAAAATGATCTTTTGAGTTGCTTATGCATGACACACACCGCTATGACATTCATATAAATCCGACTTTTTAAAATCATGTCACGTTCACGAAAGACAAACTGTTGGTAAACGTGGCTTCACATTTGTCACTTCTACCAATGCACTGCTGCATATTCCACACAATGATGACGGTCATACAGAACATGTTAATTTATTCCGATTAAATTTGCAAAACACATAAGCCATTAATCACTATTAACGCCAACAACTTGGACTTGGCTGCTCTGAATGCGAGCCCGTTGCTGCCATCTGCCATTCATTGTTGTTCTCCGTTTGCTCGCCCGTCGGAGTCAGCACTCTTCCGTCCTTTACTCTACTTCTTCCTCTGCTTGCCTCTCAATTTCTCCACGTACACATTTCTCAGCCGCTTCTGCGCACAACATCACCACTGTATGTATCTCTTCGCTTTCCATCCAAAATCTGTACTTCTACACCACTCTACGTCACCTCTCATCCTTGATTTGCTCTCCTTCTTGCTTTCTTAGTCTCTCAATTTCTCTAACTGCTTCCTCCACACATGCTCTCAGGCACGTGTTCCTTACGGTCACTAACTTTCTCTCTCAACTATAGTTACCGCTCAATCTCACAACCTGCATATCTCTGTTTGCACTTGCTTTGCCCACTCCACTTTAAACTACAATGACCTTTCTTTCTTGCTCCAGTACAAACTACATTGCCCTCTTTCTTACTCCACTTTAACTGTCTTCTTCACTGCAAATTACGACTTGCAAATTTTGTTCTGCTCACCTACAAAGCACATTGTGCATTTTCTGTATACAGAGAATGAGTTCATCTGGAGATAGATTATCTGAAATGTCTGAACAAGAAAGCCAAATATATCGAGAACGAACCCGAGATCGTACGCGACAATGGCGAGCACGTATGACTGAAGACCAACGTGCTGCACAACGGGCACGAGCCAGAATCAATGCACAAGCAAGAAGAACACGCACGCGCGTACAACATCATCGTGCATTTGCTGCTCATTCTTTACAGTCAGACCATATACAACAACAACATCATCCTCTGCAGCTTCAACACTCAGGCATTACAGCTGCTCATACACACTCTGAGCCTACAATAGAACAACTGCCAACAGTACAACAACCGTCTCCTCTACAGCTCCAACAACCGCACGTCATAGATGAACATATTCGTGGGACCGTTTCATGGGGTATTCATTTATACGTTGCTAATATTTTATTTATATGTACCTTGCACATTCAAAACATAATCAGCTGACCCTTCCTGTCATTGTTTTCAAATCATGAAGTTGCACACGCAGAAAATGGAGTTGTTCACAGATACTCTTTATGTGACACACGTTCATTATTACATCGACCATGCACTTCTGCATCATCGAATATACACGTTACAGTATCGCCAGGAAATGTTGCATCAACATCACACCAATTTGTACCTTTTGCTCCTGCAAATGAACATGACAGTGCAGTTCCACAAGGTATATTTCATCTATTTCATGTATGTGATCTTCTCATATGATCGCCTCCACTTATTTAGATTGTTTCATCACACCATCTGAAATTTTGCTTCCCAGATGTTACTACAAACCAAACTCATCAGCTACAAGGAATCGATGCGCAGAACACGCATTTTGACATGCACACGGATATTCGCAGAACCTCCAGTATAAGATATCGCACCCCATACCACAATATGGCTCGAATCCGTACTTCACCGCAACATATTACACATTTGCACCTACAAGAACCGTACAATTGTCGTTACTGCGGTGCGAAATTGTTTGATGGTGAAACGCAAACTATGTGCTGCAATAGTGGACGAACAGTTATCCCAGATATACCAGCCCCAGCAGAACTACAGGTGCTTTTCACCGAACAATCAGCCGATTACCGGAGTTTCATAACAAATATTCGCTCATATAATCATGTTTTCGCTTTCACTTCCATGGGCGTTACATTAGATCAAACTGTAGTAGGCAATCATCGAGGTGTGTATACATTTCGAGCTCACGGAGCGATATATCATAAAATTGGACCTATGCTGCCTTCTGCAAACGTAAGACCAAGATATTTACAGTTATTTATTTATGACACTGATCATCAGACTGACTACAGAGTACAAGAAAATGAAGAATTGAATCGCGGAATACTTGAAAAAATAACTGACATCTTAAATACGCACAACCCTTTTGTATCAGTGTTTCGCCAAATTGCCCAAAGACCTGATATTCCAAATTGTAAGTTATTGATTAAAGAAAGATCATCTGCAGAGCTTCAATACACATTGCCAACTGCATCACAAGTTGCTGGTATAATTGTTGGTGCTGAAGAATATATGGAGTCGAACGAAAGAAATATTATTGTGGAAAGCATTGACGCAGGTTTAGTAACTGTTCCAGAATACAAGGGATGTTATGATCCTATGCAATATCCATTATTTCTTCCTTGTGGCACGTATGGTTGGCATGCTGAATATAAAGGCCTTAATAACATCCATGTTAGTTGTTGTGACTACTACTCATACGTTCTGCAGGTGTTGTATTTCGATACTATTGTCAATTTTTTATTATTTTGTGCTTCATTGTTCTTTCCTAAATGTTTTCTTTTGCAACCACACAGATTCGCTCCCCACTTCAATCATTACTACTGCGTGGCTGCCGTCTGTTACAACAATATGTTGTTGATAATTACATTAAAGTTGAAACACAAAAATTACGTTGGATAAAAAACAATCAAAAAAATATTCGCGCTGAACTATACAACGGATTGCAAGACTGTTTAAACGCTGGAGAAAATAACGCTGGTACGATATTTTGCGTCGATATTTTTGCTTTTATGTACACACTTACCAACTCACTTTATATTCTTTGCCTTTGTCCCAGCAAATGTTGGTCAGCGTGTTATACTACCATCATCATTTGTTGGAAGCCCCAGAGATATGTATCAAAGATATCAAGATGCAATGGCAATTGTACAACATTACGGAAGACCAGATATATTTTTGACAATGACCTGTAATTCTGCGTGGCCCGAGATTACTACTGAGCTTTTTCCAGGTCAACGTCCACAAGACCGACCTGATTTAGTAACTCGGATTTTCCGTGCAAAGTACGAACAATTAAAAAAAGATATATTTCATAAGCACGTTTTGGGAAAAACAATCAGTCATGTCCATGTAATTGAATTCCAGAAGAGAGGATTGCCGCATGTACATATGTTGGTAATGTTTGATGAGAATGACAAGCTAAACACTCCAGACGACTATGACTTGATTGTTAGTGCAGAACTTCCGTCAATTTCAACAGAACCTGAACTACACAATGCAGTTATACACCATATGATACATGGACCATGTGGGAACATTAATAACACTGCTCCATGCATGAAACATGGTAATTGCAAAAAAGACTATCCAAAGCGTTATGCTGAACATACAATTCAAGGTACCGACTCCTACCCAATTTATCGTCGACGCAATGACGGAAGATCTGTTGTTTTGCGACGTCATGGCGACTTCCCAATTGACAATCGTTGGATTGTTCCTTACAATCCATGGCTTTTATTAAAATATGACTGCCACATTAATGTCGAAGTTTGCAGTAGTATTCAAAGTATCAAATACTTATACAAATACATTCACAAAGGCCCAGACTGTATTTCATTTCAGGTTCAACCCAGTCTGAATTACGATGAACTTACTCATTATGTTAACGGACGGTGGATATGTCCCCAAGAGGCATGCTGGAAACTATTCAAATTTCACATGACTCAAATATACCCGTCTGTCGTGCGTTTACAGGTCATTTTCCCAACCTAACATTAACTGCTTACTTCTTTCACAGTATTATGTTGTTATTCTCCTATGAAAAAACACAAAACATTCACATTTCTCACAGAACATTTAACTGCTTGCACTGACAGGTTCATTTGCCAAACAAACACCAAGTACACTTTCGCATACACGACTCTGTTGCTACTGTTCTATCAAATGAGCGGAACTCAATGACAATGCTCACAGAATTTTTCAGTGTGTACAATTACGAACAAGAATCACAACAATTCCTCTACAAAGACTTCCCTAAACACTACAGATGGAACTCCGCTTCAAAAGCATGGATTAGGCGCAAAAATAAACTACAAGTTATTGGACGACTGTACTCTGCTCATCCTGCAGAAGGCGAGAGGTTCTATTTACGTCTTCTACTAAACCATATTCCAGCGCCAAAGTCTTTTGATTCTCTTCTAACAGTAAATGGTGTTTACCACTCCACTTTCAAACAAGCTGCTGAACAATACGGTCTTCTTGAACAAGACAACAGTATCCGCGATTGCTTAAATGAAGCTCGGCAATTTAGAATGCCTTCAGCGCTACGTACACTTTTCACGACTATTCTGCTATATTGCCAACCAACCAACCTCAGAGAATTGTGGAATGAAAACTACTCTTCAATGACTGAAGATTACGTCATTCCTGCCGCTCTGAATGACGTGTACGTGACAAATAAAATTCTTCGTGAAATCAACTACATTCTTCAGCAGCACAATAAAAGTATAACTGATTTTGATCTCCCACAGATAAGTAATGTGTATGATGACATTAATGGATACTCCAACTTAATAGAACATGAACTATCGATTGCTATATCAGAATCCGATTTAAACTCAATTGCATTACTTAATGTTTACCAAAGATATGCATACTACGTCATCACTGAATCAATATATCGTAAGGACTGTGGGATTTTCTTTGTTGATGGACCTGGAGGCACTGGTAAAACATTTTTATATCGTTGTTTGCTTGCAAATATGCGAAAAAGTGGTCATATTATTTTAGCTACAGCTTCATCGGGAATTGCAGCAACCCTACTTCCAGGTGGTACAACTGCACATTTACGCTTCAAAATTCCCATACCATTGCAGCCAACATCTTTTTGTAAGTTTGGAAAACTATCGGACATGCATAAATTACTGGAGCGCTGCTCCGCAATAATTTGGGATGAGGCTCCAATGACGCATCGCCATGCATTTGAAGCAGTTGATCGTTCAATGAGAGATGTTCTTGGAATAGATGAACCGTTTGGTGGTAAAATAATCATACTGGGTGGAGATTTTCGACAAATAGCACCTGTTGTTATTAATGGGACTAAAGCCCAAATTATCGGCGCAAGCATTGTGAAATCACCTCTGTGGACAACTGTAAAAGTTCTTTCTTTAACAGAAAATATGAGGGCTTCGTCTGATCCAGATTTCTCAAATTTCTTGCTACGCGTTGGTGACGGTGACGAAACTACTGTTGGAGATGAGATGATCAAAATCCCAAATTATATGATTACTCCATGGATAGGAGACCACTCGATAGATATGTTAATTAGTTCAATCTTCTCTGATATTAGTACTCATATGCACAGCTCATATTATCTTGAAACTAGGGTTTTGCTAACTGATAACTTCTCAAATGAAGTTATCTAGTCCCTTATTTTCTACAATAATAGTTGTGATAATGAGAATAAATGGGTTAAATTAGTATAAATGTTCATAAATTAATATTTATTTTATTCAGGCTTGATTGACCTATTTTATCTATGTTTTTCTCATTAGAAATGACGTGGAAATCGAACCGGAGAAACAAGTGCTGGAATTATATTTTGGCTGTGCAGTTGTTACAGAAATCTGTTTTCAGTTGTTATAACAAGTCCTGGACGGATTTAAAATTCGAATTTCGAATTTTGCGCCAAAATCAAATATGGAAGGAGGCATCCATTGGGAAAGGGCTGCTCGTTTTTAAAGGAGGATTTTCATACCTAAAAGGCACGAAATATTGGAGAGAGAGAGAGTTCTTAGAGCCATCATCTTGGAAAAGGAGAAGGAGAGGACCGGCTAGGGTTTGGACGCACCGTCGAGAAGGAAGAAGGGTCTAAAGCGAGATCTTCACACATATTCCTGCAGTATTTAGCGTTCTTAAACATGTCTTGTAAGATCTTTCTCATTTGGTTTCATCCCTCTATCATGAACTAATTGTATGGATCTTGTATGGTGTGAGTACCTTGTTCTATTGTGATGATTTTACTTTAAATTTATTTTATGGTTGATTGAATCGCTATCTTTATTGGGTTTATGGTCTTTGTTTGTGAAAATTTTTGAGCAAGCGTTCATCTTCTAATTAGCATGACGAGATTCGAGAGAGGAGTTATGCTAATCTAGGGTTGAATCCGTTATTCTACGCGGCGAGATTCGAGAGAGGAGTTGCGTAGTTTTCTAAATCAAAATTCCATCTTTTTACTGCGTTGCAAGATTCGAGAGAGGAGTGACGTAAGTGTGGCATAAACTCCAATATAGCGTCAAGAGAGAAAGAGATTTCCTCTTGAGTTAGCATCATTGATTTTTGCTCGTCATGTTATTTAACTTTCCACCTAAGTTAGAGATAACTAGGGGAAATTGGGTAAACGGAATTCTGAGATCGAGAGATGATGAAATCCATCTTAAAATCGATGCATGATAGTAATGAAGAGAACCATTAAATATCACTAGAAATCTCGTCACAATAGGCAAGGGAAAACAACATGCAAGATCATTTCTCCAACCTTGATAAAAGTATTTTCCAAGAATCGTGTTTAGTTTTATCATTATCTGTTTAAGTTATTATTATTATTATCAATTAAATCCACTAAATAAAGTATTCCACTTGGATTCAAGGAACAAGTAAGGCTAGTAATTACGAGCACTAACATTGCACTTCCTCTAGGAACGATAACTCAACTCATCATTTTATTACTTGATTCGACACGTGCACTTGCGTGATTACATAGATTCATTTTGGCCGTATCAAGTTTTTGGCGCCGTTGCCGGGGAGGCGCAACGGTTTAGTGTTTTATTTCTCGTAATATTAGTTAAACTTTAGTAGTTGGAGATCAAGTATTTTGTTTTTAATTGTTTTCTTGTCTTAGCACTTATTTTGAAGCTTTGTGGTGTATGTCAAGGTATAGAAACCCGGAATTATTGCCACTAAACTTAGAAATAGAGCGCACCTGTAGACAAAATCGAAGAAACCTTAGAACGGAAAACGTTAATCATCCTGAGATGGATAATAACGGACAACACGTTATCGATGACATAGAGGGTCACGTGAACCATAACGGGCAACAAGTTATCGATGACATAGAGGGTCACGTGAACCATAACGGGCAAGCTAATCCTAATAATCAACACGTGCCGCCCCGAATGACATGTAGGGATTACAACACACCTTTTAGGGGAGGTTTGCACACGAGTATAGCCCGACCGGCTATAGAAGCCAATAATTTCAAGATGGACCCTTTCATTATGCAACAAGTTCAACTAAACAAATTTGGGGGTCTTAGCCATCAAGATGCAAACTCTCATTTAAAAACCTTTCTAACAATATGCGATATGTTTAAGGCAAATGGTGTGTCCGCAGACGCCATTCAATTAAGAGCATTCCCGTTTTCCTTAGAAGGTAGAGCGAAGGATTGGTTGGACTCTTTACCCGATGATGCTATCACCACATGGGCCCAATTAGAAGATAAATTTTTAAATAAGTATTTTCCACCTTCTAAGACGGCTAAGTTGATTAGGGATATCACTACATTTATGCAACATCATGGGGAGACTCTTTATGACGCATGGGAGCGTTTTAAGGAGTTGTTAAGAAAATGTCCACACCATGGGTTAGCACAACACCAACAAGTATCCACGTTTTACAACGGGTTGCAAACCGCAACCATGATTCTAGTAGATGGAGCCGCGGGAGGTTCCCTAATGAAAAAATATCCGGAAGATGCGTACGCCATTTTAGAAGATTTAACGTCTAATAATTATCAAGCATATGAAAGACAAGCAACAAGTAATCCAGCAGGGGTGCACCATGTAGATCAAATCACATCCTTAGCCGCCGAAATGGCATCACAATTCAACTTGATTAACAAGAGGCTAGATTCACTATCTAATCCTGCGCCTAGTTCACCACTAACGGTGGAACAATTAAATCTATTAACGGAAGAAGCCAACTATATAGGAGGGCAACAGAGGCAAATTCCCCCGGGATTTGCTAATCATTATCACCCCGAGTGGCGACATCACCCTAATTTCTCTTGGAGAAATAATCAAGGAGTGAACCAATCGCCGGGATTTCATCAAAATCTGAATCCAACCCAAGGGAATCCTCAAAACAATCAAAATAATCCTAGGAAGTTAACTGACGAAGTAATTGTGGGGATGTTCCAAAAGAATGAGTCTAGGATTGGAGGGATTGAGTCATCTCTAAGATCTTTAGAGACCACATTGGGTCAATTAGCAACCACGTTAAGTAAAAGGCCGATTGGATCATTATCATCGGATACTACGCCTAATCCAACAAGAGAGGAACCTCATAATCATTGTAATGCAATCGCTCTAAGGAGTGGGGTAGAGATCCAAAGTGGAGATGGGCTGTTAGAAAAAGCTAGAGATGACGAGAGGAAGGAACAAGGAAATGGACCTAGGGCGATGCAAGAAGACGAGCCCGTAGAAGTTAAGGAACCGGAGGTAGTTGAGGTTCAACCACTGAATAGTAAAAAGAAAGAAATCATCTATCCTCCACCTCCTTTCCCATCTAGATTAGCGAAGACAAAACTCGATAAGCAATTCCAAAAGTTTATGGAAATCTTTAAGAAATTAACTATAAATATTCCGTTTGCTGAGGCTCTTGAACAGATGCCTAGTTATGTCAAGTTTATGAAAGACATCTTATCCAAGAAGAGGAAATTCGTTGAGAGGGAGATAGTCGCCTTAACGGAAGAATGTAGTGCAATATTACAAAAGAAACTACCTCAAAAATTAAAAGATCCAGGTAGCTTTACAATACCATGTTTGATAGGAACGACATTTTCAGGGAGAGCATTGTGTGACTTGGGAGCTAGCATCAATCTGATGCCTTTATCTATTTACACAAAATTAGGCCTGGGAGAGATTACACCAACATCTCTTACTCTACAGTTGGCCGATAGATCGTTAGCTTTTCCTAAGGGAATTGTTGAGGATGTATTGGTTAAGGTGGATAAATTCATCTTCCCAGCCGATTTTGTGGTGCTAGATATGGATGAGGATAAGGAAGTTCCTATTATTCTAGGAAGACCATTTTTAGCCACAGGACGCACCCTTATAGATGTACAAAAGGGAGAGCTAACAATGAGAGTCAACGAAGAGGAGGTAACCTTCAACATTCTTAAGGCCATGAAATTCCCTGAAGATAGAGAAGAATGCTATTTAATTAAAGAAGTTGAGGTGCCCTCTAGATTGACACACAAGGACGAAGATTTTGAACACAAGTTGTTAGACATTCTAGTAAATAAAGAAAGTGAAGAAGATGAAGAGGTGGAAGAGGTTGTTAACATGCTTAATTCACGAGAAAGATTGCCACTAAATAAAAATTTTGAAGTGATAAATAGAACTAGCGAACAAAAAATAATGAAACCTTCTATTCTTGAACCGCCTACACTAGAATTAAAACCACTACCAGAACATCTTAAATATGTATTTCTTGGGAAAGATAATACTCTACCGGTCATCATTAACGCTTCATTAAAAATGGAGGAGGAGTTAAAATTACTTGAAGTACTAAGGGAGTCTAAGGGAGCCATGGGATGGACTCTTGCCGACATTAAAGGGATCAGCCCATCTATTTGCATGCACAAAATCTTATTAGAAGATGGGGAAAAAGGATCCATTGAACATCAACGTAGGCTTAGTCCCCCAATGAAAGAAGTAGTGATGAAAGAAATCATAAAGTGGCTTGACGCGGGTATTATTTATCCCATTTCAGATAGTAAATGGGTAAGTCCAGTGCATTGTGTACCCAAGAAGGGGGGAATAACTATTGTTAAAAATGCTAACAATGAACTCATACCGACTAGGGCTGTCACGGGATGGAGGATATGTATAGACTATAGAAAATTGAACAAAGTGACTAGAAAAGATCATTTCCCGTTACCATTTCTCGACCAAGTTTTAGATAGATTGGCGGGTGGGCAGTATTTTTGTTTTTTGGACGGTTATTCTGGTTATAACCAGATTATGGTAGCGCCTGAAGATCAGGAGAAGACGACATTCACGTGCCCGTTTGGGACATTTGCATTCCGCAAAATGCCGTTCGGATTATGTAATGCCCCTGCCACATTCCAACGATGTATGATCTCGATCTTCACGGACATAATGGATGATGGTATTGAAATTTTCATGGATGACTTTTCTGTTTTTGGACAATCATTTGATGGTTGCTTAGATGTATTAAAGAAGGCCTTGGATAGGTGTGTGCAAGCTAATCTAGTTCTCAATTGGGAGAAGTGTCATTTCATGGCACGTGAGGGTATTGTGCTCGGGCACAAGGTGTCTAATAAAGGACTAGAAGTTGACCAAGCGAAGATTGAAGTCATTGAGAAGCTTTCTCCGCCGACGAATGTCAAGGGCATTCGTAGCTTCCTAGGTCACGCCGGATTCTATAGACGTTTTATTAGAGACTTCTCAAAAATATCAAAGCCTTTATGCAACTTACTTGAAAAAGATACTCCCTTTGTTTTCAATGATGAGTGCTTAGAAGCCTTCCAAACTTTAAAGGAAAAATTAATCTCCGCTCCCATTGTTAAAGCACCCGATTGGACATTGCCATTTGTTCTCATGTGCGACGCAAGTAACTATGCGGTAGGGGCCGTGTTGGGTCAAGTGCACAACAAGGTCTTTCACACAATACATTATGCTAGTAAGACCCTTATAAACGCCCAGGTAAACTATACCACTACGGAGAAGGAACTCCTAGCGGTGGTCTTTGCTTTTGACAAATTCCGCGCTTATTTGATTAGTTCTACGGTTACAGTTTACACAGACCATGCAGCAATCCGATATTTAGTGGATAAAAAGGATGCGAAGCCTAGGCTTATTAGGTGGGTTTTACTCCTCCAAGAATTTGATTTTGAGATTAAAGACCGTAAGGGAGCGGAAAACCCAATTGCAGACCACTTATCGCGACTAAAATATGAATGTGAGAAGGACGAACATATTGAGATTAAGGAAAGCTTCCCAGACGAATGTTTACTTGCAATCACAGAAGGGAGCATCCCATGGTACGCTGATTTTGTTAACTATATAGTTAGCAAGGTTTTTCCACCGGATTTTAGCTACCAACAAAGGAAGCGATTCCTTCATCAGGTGAAGTTTTACCTATGGGATGAACCGTATCTATTTAAAATTTGTGCTGATCAAATTATTCGTAGGTGTGTGCCCGAGATGGAAGTTCGTAGTATTTTAGAAAAGTGTCATGCATCACCCTATGGAGGACACCATAAAGGAGACCGGACAGCAATGAAGGTTTTAGAATCAGGATTCTATTGGCCAACCTTATTCAAGGATTCTTATCATTTTGTAGGACAGTGTGACCGTTGTCAACGTGTTGGAAATCTTCAGCGGGGAGCAAGCATGCCCATGAATGGCATCCTTGAAGTAGAAGTTTTTGATGTATGGGGGATTGATTTCATGGGCCCCTTTGTCAACTCCGATGGAAATTTATATATTTTGCTAGCCGTAGACTATGTGTCGAAGTGGGTAGAGGCGATAGCCACCCAGAGAAATGATGCCAAGGTGGTGCTAAAATTTCTAAGGTCTAATATCTTCACTAGATTTGGTACACCGAGGGCGATAATTAGTGATGGAGGGGCGCACTTTTGTAATTTACAATTTAAAACTCTTCTAAAGAAATATGGGGTAACACATAAAGTAGCCCTTGCCTACCATCCACAAACCAATGGCTTAGCCGAGGTGTCAAATCGTGAGATCAAGACCATCTTGGAGAAAACGGTGAATGCAACACGCAAGGATTGGTCACAAAAGCTAAGTGACGCATTATGGGCCTATAGAACGGCGTTTAAAACCCCGATAGGATTAACACCTTATAAAATGATATATGGGAAAGCGTGTCACCTACCGGTGGAGTTGGAACATAAGGCGTATTGGGCAATTAAGAAATTAAACTTTGACTTCCAAGAGGCGGGCAATAAAAGGCTATTGCAAATTAATGAATTGGAAGAAATTCGGTCCAACGCATACGAGAGCGCCAAACTTTATAAGGAGCGAACAAAAAAATGGCACGACGCAAGATTAACGTTGAAAGAGTTCAAGACCGGGCAATTGGTATTATTATTTAATTCAAGACTGAAATTATTCCCGGGAAAACTAAAATCTAGATGGTCGGGACCATTCATAGTGACGCAGGTGCACCCATACGGGGTAGTCACGATTTGCAACGAGAAGGATGGCTCCGAATTCAAGGTGAATGGCCAAAGGCTAAAGGAATATCATATAGATATTGATCGTCGGGAGTCGACGATCGTGAATTTGCAATGACAAGTAACGAAGAGATACGTCCGGCCGAGACGTTTTAAAGGAGGCGCTTGGTGGGAGGCAACCCATCGTATCGTAGAATATATATATATATAATAAGAATGTTGGAGAGAACAAGGCCATATGATCTTAGTTGGCTCCGCTCAATCATTTTTAAGAAGGAGAATGCTGGAAGAGTCGAAAACCAGGACAAATCTGCAGGAATTTGAAGGTAAAAAATTTCCTGTATAAAATAAACAGCAGTTGTTACAACGCCCTGAAACGGATGTAGCAGGATTTAATTCTCTGGATGGGAACGGTTCAGCGGCGGTTCGACTGAACCGGGTCACGGGCCGGTCCGGTTCTTCAGGAATATCAGATTCACATAAAATAGAAGGCAGTTGTTATAACGCCCCGGAAACGTCCGTAACAGGATTTAAGTTTCTGTCTTTTTGCCCTCAACTAGGCGCCGCAGCCGGTCTAGGCCCGGTCTGACTGAACCGGGCGCGCAATTCGGGTTAGCGGCGGTTTGGGTTTAAATGGATTCATATTAGCTAATGATTCCGCATTTAGCATGGGTTAAACCGGTTCATTAGTCTTAAAATAACTTAATCTAACTAAGTGAGTTTAAACCCATACATATTAAAAAAAAAAAAATATTAAAGGGCGGCTCATTCTTTCCCCCCCCCCCCCTTCAGCCGAAGCTCTAGGGCACGACAGGAGCGGCGATTCGGCGGTGTTGAGTCCAGTCCGGCGGTGCCCGATCCTTGCTCGGGAGGTTTCGAAGGAAAAGGCGGCGGCCGATCCTTGCTTCAGCGGTGGCGAGTCCGGCGCGGCGTTGTGAGTTGATCGGGGGTTGTGCGGCGTGAGTTTTGCAAAAGGGCGAGCTCCAGAAATTTCTTGGAGGTAACTCCTTAGCCTAGAGCATGGTTGAATCATTTCCCGAGGAACAGAAATTTAGTTTTTTTTTTTCTTGTTTCATGGCTAGGTCTGATAGGTGGTAATTTCTGAAAATTCTCCTGCGCATGGTTAATTTTCTGGAAGAGCTAGGACGGCGGTGAGCACAAGAGCAACATCCATAAATAACGGGAGTGGTGTAAGGGCTTAATCTTGTTATTTCTGAAGATTTTTTTAGGTATACTCTTAACCTTGCACTCTTAGGAAATGAACAAGTAGTAAATAATTTTTCTGTATTTTATTTTTCTACTCTATGCATTGTGGTCAGTTGATGCTATGTCATCTAAAAGGAGATCGAGTAAGAAGAAGGGGAAGGAGGTTGTTAGAGAACCAGTTGTAAAATTTTCGAGTGAGGCAGCGGAGTATTGGTTTCGCTCATTGAAGGCACTCCCTTTCATCTTTGAAAGAGGATTTAAAATGGAAAAGAGGGCTTGGAGTGTAACTTATGCTGAGAGGATCAAAGCACTCCAGTGGGAGGCATTCTGCCATCCGAGGACTGAGGCTATTCTCCCCATGGTCTATGAATTTTATGCAAATGCTAAAAGCATCGAGGGAGAAGTAGTGACTGTTAGAGGGAAGGCGGTTGAGTTTTCTGCAGAGATGATTAGTGATCTGTTCAATTTGGAGGATCATGGGTATGACGACTATGCTGAAATTCTTAATAAGGTATCTCTTCAGGAAATGACGGGTACAGTGTGTTGCACACCAACGCCAGAGTGGGCAAGTAGGACACATAAAGTGCTGAAGACGTCTTGTCTAACTAGAGAAGCTAAGGTGTGGCTGCTCTTTATTAATGCTAGTATCATGCCCACTCGGCACCCGAACACTATTACATTGGATAAGGTAGCATTGATCTACGGAATTCTAAAGGGACTATACTTTGATTTAGGAAAGATCATTGCATTGCAACTTCGGCAGAAAATTAGAGAGGAAAAACCTCGGCAGCTATGGTTTCCAACCCTCATAACTGAGTTATGTCTGCAAGCTGGTGTAGAAAAGGATGAGGAGGACATGGTTACACCTGTAAAGCGGCATATTACTAAAACGGTTGTCGAAGTCAATGTCAAGGTTGCTGCGGGAACACAGGAAAGGGAACGTAGTTGGAGGATAGGGGGTGAAGCTCAGACTTCACAGGCACCAATAGTGAAACCAATGCGAATTGATATTCCAACGGTCGACCATGGCACTGATCCCGACCTTTTGATGGAGCACATTGAGTACATCAAGGCGTTTCAGCGATGTCAGCATCTGTTTGCGAAGGAGCGGTTTGATAATATCGATGCCAACATCCGGAAAATCATGGAGAAAAGGAAGATTCCTGTGTCAGAGCCAAATTTCAGGATGAGCGGGCAATTTGACGACGAGGGCTACCTACTGACATCAGACCAGACGAGAGTTGATCCAGCAAAGGTTTCAGAGGAGGACGCAGAAGAAGAGGAGGACACAGAAGATGAGGAGGACGCAGAAGATGATGAGGACGTGGCAGATGATGCAGAGGAGTAGGAGTACCTCCTGCTCTCCTTTACTTTTGCATAGTTCTGATTACATTGTGTTGGGCTATATTTTGTTATACTTTGAATGTGATATCTTTTGTTATCGTTTGCTACGCATCATATTCTGTTATGTATTTGTATGGACTATATTTTGGGGGTTGTATAGTTTGTGGGGTAACACCTTGGCGGTTACATTTTGGTACTTTACACCTGGTATGTTGCTAATCTTTTTAGGATGCTACCTGTGCTGCACTAACTATGTACTGTGATGATTTATTTTGAGTTATGCATTCTGAATATCACAAGGCATGGATGTTAAATGTGCTCCTTGTACTGTACTCTTTCCTGTTTTGTTGTTGTATTGATAAACGTTGCTTTGATCATATCTTATGCCCTGATTTAAGTTGATATGACCATCTAAATAGAAAAGTATTATGATATGCAACATGTGTCTCGTTGCCTTGTCTTAGTCTCATTATTTACTGCAATGTTCATAATTCTCGTACATGAACATATCTTCCGATTACACTTGCAATTTTAGTTTATCAATTGGGCAGTTGATTGTGACAAGGGTGTAGAAGGGGTTTTCTCCAGGTTTTGTACACACGTTAATCGTGCAGATCATTAGGACACGGGAAGTGAAGCTCTATGCACGAAGGTCCTACAAAGAACATTTGGTCAAAGTATATTTGCGGGCACTCCTATTTCAGGGAAGTTGTTTAAAGTTCAATTATTTTCTTTTGTATGCCCCGATACTCATTAGTAAAAACTGTTTCGAATATTTTCTTGTTAGAAATATATCTTTGCTAGGGACTAGCAAAGGATTTAAGTGTGGAGGTGGGGGTTGTTTTGACCCCTACCATTTGGATGAATTATACTCCCTTGAAACACATATTGAATGATTTTAATTCTTGTTTCATTTAATCAAAACGCTATTCTAGATATATTCAATAATAATTAATTGGTATGACTGAACAATCCAAAGAGTTCAATTAGTGAATTTGAAATTAGTAAGATTTTTTGTGATAGAGCTCACTTAAGCATTTTAATTTTATGCACAAAATTTTTGATTACTTCCATGACAATCTTTTGATATTGATCTCTACAAATAACGGGAGGGGCGAGCAAGAACTAGTCAATGATGTAAGCCAAGACATGAGCTTGGGTAGTTATTCCATTTTGACATTTACAAGAATTGTTGAGCTTGAACTTTTTCATAATTATTATTTCATGCCTAAATTTCCTATATTTCTACTAGTTGTATCTTAGTAACTTAGCCATTTATGGATGTTTAATTTTTATAAGCAAATTATTGAACGTTATGGTGATATGTGGCCTAAGTATATGCCCACATACTTGGAATGATCCCAACTATGATGATACAAAAAAATATAAAGAAATTTATGTCATAGTGATATGCGGCCCAAGTATGTGAAAACATACTTGGAATGATCCCAACTATGAGTTAAAAAAATGATTGAACATCATAATGATATGTGGCCTAGGTATGTGCGCTTGTACTTGGAAAGATCCCTACCATGAATTCATATATATTAAATAAAAAAAGTATATGTTGATAAACTCCATAATATGGTGAATTACTAAGATCACTAACTAGAGAATGACATTCCACTATCAAAGTTTATTCATAATTCCTAATCAAGCATTAGTCTATCCTATTTTCAATTACACTGCTAACTCATGTGGAGGCTAAATCGAAAGACTAGAATATTCTCTCCCTTTCCAATACTTGTGGAGGTTCAATGTGGAAATTGCATGAGAGTAAATCATTTTTTTTAAAAGAAAAGCACGCACCGCACTAAGATACTCATTTGAGCTTTATCTTTCATCTAACTAATGAATTTGTGAATTTTGAGCTCTTGTTGATTTCTAAGCCTATCAGTTAAGTAAAATGAATTTCTTGAGTAAGCCTTGATTAAGTTATTTTACAAGAACGATCATTCGAATTTTGAATCTTGATAGTATTTCTTCATCCAATCCATTGATATGATTTATCTTTGCTAGGGACTAGCAAAAGTTCAAGTGTGGAGGTGTGATAACTTCTCAAATGAAGTTATCTAGTCCCTTATTTTCTACAATAATAGTTGTGATAATGAGAATAAATGGGTTAAATTAGTATAAATGTTCATAAATTAATATTTATTTTATTCAGGCTTGATTGACCTATTTTATCTATGTTTTTCTCATTAGAAATGACGTGGAAATCGAACCGGAGAAACAAGTGCTGGAATTATATTTTGGCTGTGCAGTTGTTACAGAAATCTGTTTTCAGTTGTTATAACAAGTCCTGGACGGATTTAAAATTCGAATTTCGAATTTTGCGCCAAAATCAAATATGGAAGGAGGCATCCATTGGGAAAGGGCTGCTCGTTTTTAAAGGAGGATTTTCATACCTAAAAGGCACGAAATATTGGAGAGAGAGAGAGTTCTTAGAGCCATCATCTTGGAAAAGGAGAAGGAGAGGACCGGCTAGGGTTTGGACGCACCGTCGAGAAGGAAGAAGGGTCTAAAGCGAGATCTTCACACATATTCCTGCAGTATTTAGCGTTCTTAAACATGTCTTGTAAGATCTTTCTCATTTGGTTTCATCCCTCTATCATGAACTAATTGTATGGATCTTGTATGGTGTGAGTACCTTGTTCTATTGTGATGATTTTACTTTAAATTTATTTTATGGTTGATTGAATCGCTATCTTTATTGGGTTTATGGTCTTTGTTTGTGAAAATTTTTGAGCAAGCGTTCATCTTCTAATTAGCATGACGAGATTCGAGAGAGGAGTTATGCTAATCTAGGGTTGAATCCGTTATTCTACGCGGCGAGATTCGAGAGAGGAGTTGCGTAGTTTTCTAAATCAAAATTCCATCTTTTTACTGCGTTGCAAGATTCGAGAGAGGAGTGACGTAAGTGTGGCATAAACTCCAATATAGCGTCAAGAGAGAAAGAGATTTCCTCTTGAGTTAGCATCATTGATTTTTGCTCGTCATGTTATTTAACTTTCCACCTAAGTTAGAGATAACTAGGGGAAATTGGGTAAACGGAATTCTGAGATCGAGAGATGATGAAATCCATCTTAAAATCGATGCATGATAGTAATGAAGAGAACCATTAAATATCACTAGAAATCTCGTCACAATAGGCAAGGGAAAACAACATGCAAGATCATTTCTCCAACCTTGATAAAAGTATTTTCCAAGAATCGTGTTTAGTTTTATCATTATCTGTTTAAGTTATTATTATTATTATCAATTAAATCCACTAAATAAAGTATTCCACTTGGATTCAAGGAACAAGTAAGGCTAGTAATTACGAGCACTAACATTGCACTTCCTCTAGGAACGATAACTCAACTCATCATTTTATTACTTGATTCGACACGTGCACTTGCGTGATTACATAGATTCATTTTGGCCGTATCACTAACTCCACTAAATGAGGATGTCAATCGTTTAAACGATAAATGTCTGACATTATTTCCGGGAGAAGAGGTTACCTACTATTCATTTGACTCGGTGAATGATGATAGATACAATTTATATCCGCAAGAATTTCTGAACAGTTTGTCGCCAGCCAACCTCCCCCCACACAAACTGACTTTAAAAAAGGGCGTTCCTGTTATGCTTCTGCGAAATCTCAATCCCACTACCGGCCTATGCAATGGTTCACGTCTTCTGTGTCGTCAATTCACTAGAAATATCATTGAGGCAGAAATTCTTACAGGAGAACATAAAGGACATACAGTCTTTCTTCCGCGTATGCCTCTAAAAAATCCAGAAGATTCAAAGATGCCTTTTGAACTTACTCGAAAGCAATTTCCAATCCGTCTTAGCTTCGCACTGACAATCAATAAATCACAAGGCCAAACTGTCCACAAGGTTGGAATATACTTACCAAGTCATGTTTTTACTCACGGCCAATTATATGTGGCTTTATCAAGAGGAATGTCTTCATCAGCTACTACAGTGTTAATCAAAAGAGACTCCGTGAGTGGTCATGATGGCATGCACACAAAAAATGTTGTCTTCAAAGAACTTCTCATACAACCACACCTTCAGGTACATACTCATCACTTACATTTCATTTAGCTGTATACATTCATTACGCTCTTCACGTACAATTTTCACACCTTCTTCAAAACATCTGAATTGTGCATTGATGATTGTGTCACTCAGTAGAACAGCTGCAAGTACATAAACTTTTACCACCGCCATCAGCATTCTTCCCAACCCACCTTACGAGTTCACTACTCCTCTCTCAAAGCATACGTTCCTTTACTGTAAGATATTATTGCTTATTTGTTCCTTATACTATACATCTGCTTTTCCATATACTCTTAATCACGTTCAAATTCCTTAAAAAACAAATGATATTTGCATACCTCTGTATAAAATGGTACGTTTTCTTCATAACGCCAAAATACTATGGCAATTATACATATATCTTATTGAAAACTCCCTCATTTATGCAACATTGATAAGTTCTTTATGATATCAATTGTATGTAGATGACGAACACTGATTCATCATATCAGCATGTACAACAACATATTCATTCCGCCACTCAACCCAGTACGTCAGTGATACTGTGCATATATACTGTTTAACTACTATAACAATTTTAAAATTAAATTGTCGCATTTATTTCACAGGTGACCCTGTCAACAACACCATTGCTGCTGACTCTGATTACAACTACTACGATGATCTTTATCCACCAACCACAACCAGGTGGTCAGATCATCCACGACATGAGATTCCTGGGTTCAGATTGCGTATCCCAGCTGTGCCCGCAGGTCTAACGCCACAGGAAGAGTGGAACTACGTATTCACAATGATTACCAGGTAACAACAACAAAATAATATGGACTACATGAATAATATTACTATCATAACTCAATCAACAGGTTTTACTACATTATATCACTGTACATCTTCCACCAATGCAGAATCTCCCAGGGACACTGAATCATATATGCCATCAACCAACTCTACTCCTGCTCAGAGCTTCCAACTACACATGCACGTGCCATTTACTATGGTTCAATAGTGTTTAGCTCTCCGCAATCTCTAGCCATACGCAGTCGAGTGTGCTTCCCTCACAGTATCAGTTGTTCTGTAAAGTTGTAATACATATTTGTTATGAATATGTATGTGTTAACTTTATTTTTTAACTTTTTAATCTCTTACTACTATTTCCTATAAAATAAATCTATGTCGTGCTCTCTTTATGTGTGCGTTTCAATGAACCATTTACAACTTCTAATATTTATTTTAACTTATTAAAACTTACTTTTAAAAATATTTAAATATAAACAATTAAATTACACATGCAACAGCAACTCGAAAGCGCAGAGCTGTGTCCGCCGAGCGCAGCCTGAGCCCGCCAGCGTACCTCGCAGTCGTACGTCCGGTGCTACGTGTCATCCACGCTTCCCCTTGCCTGTGCTACAAAAAGTCATATATTTATACACAACACGTGGTAGCAATTAGCGTATGCTGCGGCAACGTCCCAGTGATTTCTTTGTGCTCAAAATATTCACTCACCTCCATAATCACAACCTATTTATACAATATATATATATAGATATATTTTTAGTCGTGGGCAGGCTACTGCCGCTTCTATACAACTTAAGGCCACCCAGAACATCATGCATGTACTGCTCATAAATAAACGTTCGTACAAGTATTTGTTCGGTCCCTTACGTCAAGAAACAAAAGCTCGCGATGTCATAAATAGATCAACGCTGCACCTCTTCATAAGCTGCGGCATCTCCATTTGCTGTTTTTGGGTTGCCAGCTGGGAGGATCCGCCAATATTAATCGTGTTTCGATGTCTTTGCGCGCCTTTACTACATCTCTGAAGGCAACGACAAAAAGAAGGCAGCCAATGAACTTCTTCATGCGTTGAACCAAAGCCCGCTTATATGCGACCGAAGAGCGCCCCAAACATCAAGCACGGGCGAAGCCCGTGCACAGGGGGGTGAAGCCCGCCTGATGCGTCCAAAGCCCGCCCGATAGCATCTTGCTTGGGCGTAGCCCGTGCGCAGACGGGCGAAGCCCGCCTGATGCGGCCGAAGGCCGCCCGAGAGCATCGAGCACGGGCGTAGCCCGTGCGAAGATGCTCGTATATATATATAACATTTATTCGTGCAGAACATTGTGAAGTTGGCGTTTCACAACGGGGTTGCCAGCTGCTGCGAGTGTGCCGGCCACCTCGTCCTGGGCTCGCCGACATCCACGCCGACGAGCGTAGGGCGGACGGTGGCCCCCCGAGCCCGCAGCCACCGGACACCCCGCTGTAAAAAAAATTGCAGCCGCAAATATTTTTTTTATAACCGTTGGATTAAATCCAATGGTTCATTAAGCTCGCGTGGAAATGAATTGTATGGTCGTAACACTGATATACAACGAATTCTAGAGAGGGAGAGGAGGAGAGGGAGTCATGGGAAGTAGGCCTGTAAGTAAAAATCAACTGAACCGAACCAAATCACACGCTTTGGTTCGGTTTAAGCAGGCCGCAGTTCGGTTACGGTTTTGATTTTAGAAAAATCATACGGTTCGGTTCGGTTTATGATTTTGTGTGACAAACCGAACCGAGTCGAACCAAACCGAACAGTGGTATATAAAACATTTAATTTATTAATTAAATTTCATTAAATCATACGATTAATCATACAACAGATATTTTTCTTATATATTTAAAGTTTTTTGTTTTTTGTTTTGATTAAACATATAAGTTGTCGTTAATCTCTAGTCTAGATATTTCTCTAATCTAGATTTTCTCCAAACAAGCAATGCTGATGAATATCTCATTTTTCATTCATTTGATTTTGGAGTCCTGAAATGATTAGGTTATAGAAATTGTGTTCAGATAATACTTTCATGTTGGGTGGTTGAGCCTCATTTCATTGCACCATCACTGATCTCTATCAATAAATCTTTAGTCTTTATCACATTATTTAAACCATCAAAACTTAACCGAACCGAACTGATTCGGTTCAGTTTCAATGTTTGAACGGTTCGGTTCCAAATTTTTTGAATCACATATGAATGGTTCGGTTTGCGATTTTGCTTACAAACCGAATCAAACCGAACCGTTACAGTCCTAATGAGAAGGAGAGAGAGAGAGTAATGGGAAGGGGTAAATTGAGAATATGTATGGAACAAAGAAAATGCAAAGCATTTGCAAAGTCCAGTTTCCTTAGTCAACACTTTTGATTTTGTAGATCATTGTTTTACACTTTTACTTGGCAGAATCAATTCTCTTTTAAAAATAAAATAAATATTAAAATTAAAAATGAGAGAAATATTGCTCCGCTTCTATTGGTGTTAGTTTATGAAATATTGCTTTAAATCAGTATTGATGAGGTTTCTCTGTGCGGGTTCCAACAAGCACAATCGTAGTAATCTATTGCAAAGAGCAACCTCGCTGCACTGCCGCCCGAGCCGTTCTGTGATCCCACACGACGAAGGCCGCGCATGGGGGTTCACCCGCATTACGAGTCCCCTGCGCGCAGGAATCATTCTACGCGTGCATGATTAACCTCGCGTGCTGCGCACAACATGCGCGAGATTAATCCCGCGGACAGCGCACGCGGGATTAATCCCCCGCACTGCGCACGCGGGATTAATCCCCCGCACTGCGCGCGAGATTAATCCCGCGCACAGTATGCGCGGGTTAATCCCGCGCAGCAATAATAATCCAGGCACTGAGAGGATTCCCCCCCCCCCCCCCATTGGCTGGAAGGCGCTGACTTGGTCAGCGCCCATTTTGGGCACTCCCCAACAAGGATGGCGGGCTAACCGCCGGTGGTTAGTGGGAGACGTCGGCATGTGCCGGCGGCACGTTTCCTCTCCCTTTTCGGACGTCATCGCCGTCTTCAAACGTCGCGGCCATCGCCGCCATTATTTCTAGACTTCACGGCCGCCGCAGCCGTCGTCTCCGGCCGCCGCCGCCGTCGTCTCCGGCCGCTGCCGCCGTTATTTTCCGACTGCACGACCGCCGTCGTCGTCCGTTTCTCCCGCGGCCGCCGCCGCCGCCATCTCCCAACGCCGCGGCCGCCGTTACTTCCAGACTCCACGATCACTGTCGTCGTCCGTTTCTCCCGCGGCCGCCGCTGCCACCGTCTCCCGCCGCCGCCGCCGTTACTTCCCAACTCCAAGACTGCCGTCGTCGTCAGTTTTTCCCGCGGCCGCCGGCGCCGTCTCCCAACGCCGCGGCTTTCACCACCGTTATTTCCCGACTCCACGACCACTGTCATCGTCCGTTACTCCCGCCGCTGCCGCCGCCCCTGTCTCCTAACGCCGCGGCCGCCGTTATTTCCCAACTCCACGACCGCCGCCATCGTCGTTCGCCGCCGCCGCCGCCGTCCGTCATGACTTTCCTCCGCCGTCCGATCGCGCTCCCGCAATCGTCGCCATCGATTACGTGGGTAACCACCCATGTAACTACCCCCATGATCTTTCGTAGTGGGGAAATACACGGCTAAAAATAGACTGACATGCGATTAGTATAATTATTAAATATTATATGTGCATATAATGTCATGAGTGGACATATTAATAGCAATCATGGTGGTTATGGACTGCGAATAACCGCACGACCTTCATAACCACCCATGAATCCTATAAATAGGACCCCTCTTCCCCCCTTTTAATTCATTCTCACCTTCTTGAAAAAATCCTCCTACGGATTCTTTCTCTCTCCTTCCTCCTTCATCTTCTTCATCTCCTTCTCCCCCTTCGAGGATCTTCAAACATTCTTTGAAGACCTCCTTCGTCTTCGAAGATCTTCGTCTTTTCCGTCCGTAATTTCTCTCTCCCACGCGCGCATAGTCCTTGCACGCTCCCGCGCGCGTCGCCTCCTCGTGCGCTCCCGCGCGCGTCGCCTCCTTGCGCGCTCCCACACGCATTTCTCCCTCGTGCTCTCCTGCGCGCGCCGCCTCCTCGTGTACTCCCGCGCGCGCCGCCTCCTTGCGCCCATTTCTCCTTGCGCGCTCCCGCACATGCCGCCTCCTTGCGTGCTCCCGCACGCATTTCTCCCTTGCGCGCTCCCGCGCACGCCGCATCCTTGCATGTTATCACGCCCGTCTCTCCCCTGCACGCTCCCGTGCGTTATCACACAACTTGCTCCCTTGCACGAGTCTCTTCCCCCAATGCTCCATGCGCTCTTCTCCAACAAGCGTCCAACGTGCTCTCCTCTAGCAAGCGCCTTGCACACTCTCCTCCAACAAGCGCCCCGCGCGCTCTCCTCCAGCAAGCGCCCAACATATTCTTTGCCAACAAGCGCCCTACGAGCTTAAGAACAAGCGCTCCATATACCGATAAGATAACCAAACGACGCTTCTTCAAAAGACAATCAGAGACAAGAAGCCGAGGGTAAGGCACGCTAAGCGCGCCTCAAAGCTTCAGACATCAGAACGCGTACAGCAAGCTACTCTCGCCTTCAGGAATTATTAGAAGACTCCAGAATACAACGAGCGCATCACTCCCCGCGGCACTCGAAGAAGTAATTAGCTCTGTGAGTGGTGGTCTATCACCCTCTAGGTTCTCTCTCTCCCCAATAATTGTAACGAGAGGCGTCATGTCGCCCTCAGGTTCTTGAAAAAGCTATGTAACAACACTCAGATCTAGTGGAGGTTTGGTCGGCACAGATCCGGCCACGTGATTTTTCACCTCTTTCCGGAGTTTTCCACGTCAAAAAAATTATCTTGTCAACTTTCCAATTTCATAGATTGTGTGTGCGTTCGACCGTTCCGAGAGCTAAGACGGTCCAAGAATTCCGGTCCGACCGGGACGACGAGTTAGTCCGCAATAGTTTGACGCCGTCTGTGGGAAACGAGTTCCCAACATCCTCAAAAGACAGTACCCTCAACACAACGGTACTCATAACCAAAGACCATGGTAAGAGAAGCTGCCCACATGATAGAAGGGACAACACTAGGGGGCAGGTTGGTCCAAGTCCCCCTCACCAGCGTGTCGTCATACCAGAAGGAGAACTCCCTAGTACGGATGTCCACGGCCGTAGATCCCGCTTAGACAAAGGATCTGAAGTTCAACATCACTACAATCACTCAGAAACAACAGACATCAGACCAATAGAAGTTGAAAGGCTCACACGTGAAGAAGTTCTCAAATTAATCACAGAAGAACACGAGCGTGCCAAGCAATGTGCCGCTCTCGCCAACCGCCCTCTCCATCATTACTCTCCATTTGCACCCGAGGTTCGGGCATACCCAATCCCTCATGGTTTCAAGATCCCAAAGATCGAGGCATACAATGGTACAAGTGACCCGTCAGAGCATGTCAGATACTTCGCAACCATGATGTAACATTGTAACTCCCCAGATCAACTATTGTGCCAAGCTTTTCCAGCAACTTTGAAAGGGCAAGCTCGCACATGGTTCATGTCCCTAAAGAAAGAAGAAATCAAGGATTTCGCAGAACTAACACAACAATTCACGGATCATTTCATCGCCAGCCGCCGGATTTTCAATGATCCTTCCCACATGTCCGGTATCTGTTAAAGTGAAGGGGAAACCCTTCAAGATTTCTTCTGTTGTTTCACCGCTGAAGCACGACAAATCCCTAGAATTAAAGCGGAACTCCTACGCAGATTTCTTCTTGGAGGGCTCCGCCCTGGTAGCTTCCACTCCGCACTAGTACAAGAAACTATACTCTGCTATCCTAATCTTGTTGAACGGATCGATGCCCAGATCGCCGCTGACGATGCAATCGAAGCACATCGACAACAATTCAAAAGAAATTCAAAGAGACAGTGAAAGCAGGGGTTGACACCACTGTCGGTTCCCAAAAAGAGTAACTCGCGTCATGTCAACTCTCGACGGGCTGGAGGGCATCACCAACATCAAGCCTTCACTCCCCTCAACACTTCGCGAGCGGAAGTGTTGCTCACCATACGCTACCATCCGTCTCTCCAAAGGCCAAGGAATCTTACTCCAAATTCCGATGACCTATCTAAGTATTGCAATTTCCATCAAGGTCATGGGCATAAGACCGAAGATTGTTTAAGACTGAAGACAGAAATCGAACGATTCGTTCGCCTTGGGTACCTCAAAAGTTCTCTCCAAAACAAAGGCTCTGAATCAACATGTCAAGAATGATCCAGGACTGAGACGATCCTCATGATGAACATCTCAAAGAAGAGTTCGTTTTCTGTCAAAGGAGCATCCAGAGCTTCATCATCACTGCTTATATTTTGTATTTTTAACATTCATGGAACAAACAACAAGTTTTATTTCCAATCTTGTCGATGACTGCATTACATAGTGTTCAGTGCTCCTAACAAGGGATTCTGGCCTCTTCTCTTATAGAGTGTTCAGTGCTCCCAACAAGGGACTCTGGCCTCTCCCCTTACAGAGTGTTCAGTATTTCCAACAAGAGACTCTGGCCTCTCCTCTTACAGAGTGTTCGGTATTTCCAAAAGGGACTTCGGCCTCTCCCATTACAGAGTGTTCGGTATTTCCAACAAGGGACTCCGGCCTCTCCCCTTACAGAGTGTTCGGTATTTCCAACAAGGGACTCCGCCCTCTCCCCTTTCAGAGTGTTCAGATTGCCGCAAAAGGGATCCTGACCTCTTAAGATCTAAGTCGCGAGCCCGACTCGTGCAAAGTCCCCATGGGGGCCTGCCCCCCTCACGGCTAAGCCGCGATTACAACCCGCGAGCCCGACTCGTGCAAACTCCCCGTGGGGGCCTGCCCCCCTCATGGCAAAGCCGCGAGCAACCCTCGTGCAAACTAAGCCACGAGCAACCCCCGTACAAACTAAGCCGCGAGCAACCCTCGTGCAAACTAAGCCGCGAGTAACCCTCGTGCAAACTAAGCCGCGAGCAACTCTCGTGCAAACTAAGCCGCGAGCAACCCTCGTGCAAACTAAGCCGCGAGCAACCCTCGTGCAAACTAAGCCGCGAGCAACCACCGCGCAAATCAAGCCGCGAGCCAGCCTTGTGCAAGAAAAGACGCAAGCCAGCCTCGTGCAAACTAAGCTGCGGTCACAAACCGCGCAAAGCAAAGTCACGAGTCAGTCTCGTGCGAGCAAAAGTCACGAGCCAATCTCATACGAGCAAGAGTCACGATTCAGTCTCGAGCAGAACAATGTTGCACGCCAAATTTACGTAAAACAACATGAACCTCGCCAACTGAGCTATCATTCGACCCCGATAAGAATGGAGGTGCAATGTCTGCATCCTTGTATCACGCCACAACAAGTCAGTCCTTCCAACCAAATACAAGAAGTACTCCGGTGACACACTCGGGGACACCAGAAACTCCGCATCTCAGTGACCTCTTCCCTTCCACAAATGAGTGCTCAATGCGCCGTACATATTACACATTGTGCACATCGCGCACATTTCACGCATCGCGCCCGCTTCACACATCTTGCACCACATATATATTACGCCCAGCACGCGCGAAGCATGCGCTGCTCCGATTATACATGTCACTCCTAGAATACAAAATTCCCTTCACACATTCCACCCTTTGCACTTCTCACGTGTTTTGACATTCTCCTGCCACTGCGAACCGTTACGCGCAAAGATAGGCTTCTGAGTAGAAGTCCCCGCCCTTCATTCGCTTCAGCTCGAAGTTGCAGGGACTTGGGGGTAATTGATGAGGTTCCCCTGTGTGGGTCTGACCAAATCGTGGGTCCAGCAAGCACAATCGTAATAATCTCTTGCAAAGAGCAACCTCGCGGCACGATCGCCCGAGCCATTCTGTGGTCCCACGCGGTAAAGGCCGCGCATGGGGGTTCACACGCATTACGAGTCCCTCGTGCGTAGGAATCATTCTACGCGCGCAGAATTAACCTAGCGTGCTGCGCACAGCGCGCGAGAGATTAATCTCGCGCACTGCGCACAGCGCGCGCGGGATTAATCCCGCACACTGCGCACTGCGCGCGCGAGATTAACCCCAAGCACTGTGCACGGGATTAATCTCGCGCACAGTAAGCGCGGGTTAATCCCGCACACAGTAAGCGCGGGTTAATCCCGTGCATCAATAATAATCCAGCTAATGGGAGGATTTCCCCCCATTGACTGGAAGGCGCTGACTTGGTCACCGCCTAATTTTTGCCTCCCTATTGGGGAGTGCTCGACACTCCCCAACAGGGATGGCGGGCTAACCGCCGGGGGTTAGTGGGGGACGTTGACATGTGCCAACGACACGTTCCCCCTCCCTTTCTCAAACGCCATCGCAGTCTTCAAACGTCGCGGCCGTCTCCGCCATTATTTCTAGACTTGACGGCCGCGGCCGCCGTCGTCTCCGGACGCCGTCGCCGTCGTCTCCGTCCGCTGCCGTCGTTATTTCCCGACTGCACGACCGTCGTCGTCGTCCGTTTCTCCCGGGGTCGCCGCCACCGCCGTTTCCCAACGCCGCCGCCACCGCTGTCTCCCAACGCCGCGGCCGCTGCCACCGTTACTTCCGGACTCCACGACCACCATCGTTGTCCGTTTCTCCGGCGGCAGCCGCCGCCGCCGTCTCCCAACGACGTGGCCTCTGCCGCCGTTATTTCCCAACTCCATGACCGTCGTCGTCGTCAGTTTCTACCGCGGCGGCCGCCGCCGCCGTCTCCCAACGTCGTGGCCGCCACCGTCGTTATTTCCATACTCCACGACGGTCGTCGTCGTCCGTTTCTCCCGCGGCCGCCGCCGTCTCCCAACGCCGTCGCCGCCGTTATTTCCCAACTCTACGACCGCCGTCGTAGTCGTCGTACGTTTCTCCCGCGGCCGCGACCGTCGCCGTCTCCCAACATCGCGGCCGCCGCCACCGTTATTTCCCGACTCCATGACCGCCGCCGTCGTCATTCGCCGCCGCCATCATCGTTCGCCACCGCCACCGTCCGTCATGACATTCCTCCGCCGTCTGATCGCGCTCCCGCAATCGCCGCCATCGATTACGTGGGTATCCACCCATGTACAATCCCGTATTCGCAAAGTAGGGCCCTCCCGGCTCGTCGGGCCAGGTCGCCCGGCTCGTCGGGGCAGCCCGTCCGGCTCGTCGGGCCAGCCCGCCCGGCTCGTCGGGCCAGCCCCCCCGGCTCGTCCGCTAGGTCGCCCAGCTCGTCAGGCTCGCCCAGCTCGTCAGGCCAGGTCGCCAGCTCGCCAGGCCGCCGTCTCGCCTTATCGCCTGCTCGCCCGACTTGAGGGGCTGCCCCTGGTGGATTGCTTTTAGCTATTTAGAACAGCGGGATTTGACTGTTGGCAGACCAATCCAGGGGCATTTTGATCGTTTTAGGGCAGCAGGATTTGGTTATTGGCAGGTCATCCCCAAAAAACTATAAATAGACCCTTGAGGGTGCCTTGGAGGGAGGACTTCTTCATCACTTGAATCCCCTTGCTTTCTTTCTCCAAGGCACCTAGCTCAGCATTGGCCAGGGAGGGGGAGACCTCAAAGGTCTTTTGGGTGTAAGGTGGGACCTCCACGCTAGAGCCGAGAGTCTGTTCCTAGTTTCCCGAGCCTTTAGTCCGTGACGTTCTCCTGAGTGTAGTGGGTGGGAACTCCACGAGAGACCAAGTTTTTGGTTTCAACAACCCATGTAACTACCCCCCATGATCTTTCGTAGTGGGGAAATACACGGTTAAAAATAGACTGACCTGCGGTTAGTATAATTATTAAATATTATATGTGCATATTATGTCATGAGTGGTCCTATTAATAGCACTCATGGTGGTTATGGGTTGCGAATAACCGCATGACCTCCATAACCACTCATGAATCATATAAATAGGACCCCTCTTCCCCCCTTTTAATTCATTATCTCCTTCTTGGAAAAATCCTCCTACGGATTCCCTCTTTCTCCTTCCTCCATTCTCTTCATCTGCTTCTCCCCCTTCGAGGATCTTCAAGCATTCTTTAAAGACCTCATTCGTCTTCGAAGATCTTCATTTTCTCCGCACAGAATTTCTCTCTCTCCCGCGCGCCTAGTCCTTGCGCGCCGCCTCCTCGCGCGCTCCCGTGCGTGCCGCCTCCTCGTGTGCTCCCACGCGCATTTCTCCCTCGTGCGCTCCTGCGCGCGCCGCCTCCTCATGTTCTCCCGGGCGCGCCGCCTCCTTGCGCACATTTCTCCCTAGCGCGCTCCCGCGCACGCCGCCTCCTTGCGCGCTCTCGCGCACGCCGCCTCCACGTGTGCTCCCGCGCGCGCCGCCTCCTTGCACACATTTCTCCCTTGCGCGCTCCCGCGCACGCCGCCTCCTTGCGCGCTCCCGCGCGCATTTCTTCGTTGCGCGCTCCCGCGCACGCCGCCTCCTAGCGTGCTCCCGCACGCATTTCTCCCTTACGCGCTCCCGCGCATGCCGCCTTCTTGCGCGCTCCCGCGCACATTTCTCCCTTGCGCGCTCCCGCGCGCGCCGACTCCTTGCACGTTATCACGCCCGTCTCTCACCTGTACGCTCCCGCGCGTTATCACACAACTTGCTCTCTTGCACGGGTCTCATCCCCCAGCGCTCCACGCGCTCTTCTCCAACAAGCGCCGAGCGTGCTCTCCTCTAGCAAGCACCCTGCGCACTCTCCTCCAATAAGCGCCCCGCGCGCTCTCCTCTAGCAAGCACCCAACACGTTCTTTGACAACAAGCACCCTACACGCTCAAGAACAAGTGCTTCATATAACGATAAGATAACAAAACGACGCTTCTTCAAAAGACAATCAGAGACAAGAAGCGGAGGGTAAGACGCGCTAAGTGTGCCTCCGAGCCTCAAAACTCCAGACATCAGAACGCGTACGGCAAACTACTCTCGTCTTCAGAAATTATTAGAAGACTCCAGAATACAACGAACACATCACTCCCCGCGGCACTCGAAGAAGTAATTAGCTATGTGAGTGGTGGTCTGTCACCCTCCAAGTTCTCTCTCTCCCCAATAATTGTAACGAGAGGCGGCATGTCGTCCTCGGGTTCTTGAAAAAGCTCTGTAACAACACTCAGATCTAGTGGAGGTTTGGTCGGCACAGATCCGACCACGTGGGTTTTCACCTCTTTCCGAGATTTTCCACGTCAAAAAAATTACCTTGTCAACTTTCCATTTTTATAGACTGTGTGCGCGCTCGACCGTTCCGAGAGCTAAGACGGTCCAAGAATTCCGGTCCGACCGGGACATCGATAAAGTCCGCAACAAGTATTTTTGATAATTCATGTTTTCCATATATATAGTGTTTGTGATAAAATATTTTTTAATTACTATTGCGGACTAACTCGACGTCCCGGACAGACCTGAATAAATTGGACCATCTTAGCTCTCGGGACGACCGAACGCGCACACAACCAATGAAAAAAGAGAGTTGACACGAGAGGTTTTAACATGAAAAAACCTCTTAACTGGGTAAAAAACCACGTGACCTGATCTGTGCCGGTCAAAGTCAACTATCAGCTTGCGGTTACAATATGTTTGGAGAATTGAGGGCGACATGTCACTTCTCGGTACAACTTGGAGGTGAGAGAATTTATGACTCGCAACGGGCAACAGGCTGCGCCGAGGGAGTTCTGGATGCTAGCTTGGTGGCTGGTGTGCTTGAGCGCTGGCGGTGGTCATCTTCTTCCTTTCTCCGCGCACTTGGGGACTTGGCTCACAGGCGGCTTGAAGATGACCCGAGGGAGGAGTTCGGCAGAGCTCTGGCTTGAGGAAGAAGAAGCTCCAGGAGCGAAAAAGGTCCGAAATGAGGGCATGTGGCTCCTTTTATAGCCTGCAGGAGGTGATTATGGCGGGCCCCCCACTAACTTGGTGGTTTAGTGGGTGGTTACTTATAGATCGGACGTCGACGGATGCTCAGTAGTGATCGGACAGTGCGTGGCCAACCTGTAAGCGGCGACGACGGTTGGCGGCGGCAGCCGGTGGCGGGCGGCGTCGGGCGGCGGCAGGCGGCGACGACGGTAGTTGTTGAGTGGGTGGCCCCCATGATTTCTCCTATTGTGGTGGAGATCATGGGGAGTGAGTTGAGTGGTCAAATCCATGATCTTCACAATAGGAGGGATCATGAGGGAGATGGTTAAGTGCACACCCAAGTCTATAAATAAGGCTTCATCCCCATCAATTACAAAATAATTTCACTAACTCAATAATTGCAATTTTATCTTTTTCACACATTTATAATTGATAATTTAATTTGAATTTATTTAATTTCAATTAAAGTAACGAAGAAAATACATAAAATCAAAAAAGTTTTTAATTGAGCCCTTATACTTTCTATTGTATACTGTTATTATACATTTCAACGATCTTTTCGAGATAATTATTCATTAGACATGTCAATGATATTTTCGAGAAAAATTATCAAAATCACATATCAAAGGTATTTTAGAGGAGCAATCATTAAACCAATCAATATTATTAAATTTAAATTGTCATACATAACGATGGATGCATCAGGATGATGATTTTTTTGACCCTTTTTCAACAAAAATCGAAAGGTGTCTGTTGCGGTCCGTTCGAGGCTCCTGATAGATCGGGTCTTCTAAATCGTTTTAGCAAGCTCAGCGGTCGAGCGCGCAAACAGTTAGAGTTTCACAGAGTTGTGAGAGGGAAACTTGATTACGGGAAAAATCCACAATCGGGGTGAAAAACCACGCGATCGATTCAGTGTCGACCTAACTTACACTATCAAGAGTTTATTACAAAGCTGTTTGGGAGAAGGCGAGGGCGACAGGTCGCTCCTCGTTACACTTGACGAGAAGAGAGAGAGAGAGACCACAGAGCACGACAACGCTACGCACTTTTCCGATTGTCTTGTACCTTTGTGCAGGGGGGAGACATGCGAACTTGGTCGTCTTAACGGGATCACCTTGGCGACACTGAGATCGAGGGCTTGTCGTTGCTTCCATGCTTTGCAAGCGACCAAAGATAGTGAACATTTGTAGTGAGTCTGCCCACCTCAAAGTGCTTATTGGATCTTGAAGCGACTTTGTCTGTTTAGACAGACCTTGGCGGAGTTCCTTGATGGTGATCCTTCCTTGAAATCCTACAGAGAAGAAAAAGGGTAAGAGAGAGTAACAAGAAATGGAGAGAGAAAATTCAGAGTCCAGGAAAAAGGATCCAAATGAAGTATAGAAGGATGATATTTTTAGACATTTAAAAGGGTGATTCAGTAATTTCGCCCAATAACTACCAAACAGATCAATAAGAACGTCGAGATTTGAGCATGTGGATTGTCATTTTTAGAGAAATGACGACTTTCTCTGGGCCAAAAAAAGCCCCCCCCCCCCAAAAAAAAAAGACATGCCAAGGGGGCGGCCGGCCGGGCCGCCCCTCTCCTTGGCCGCCGACGACCAAAGGGGCGGCCTCCCCGACCGCCCCCTCGCCCGGCCGCCCGTGCGGCCAAGAGGGGCGGCCAACCGGGCCGCCCCCTCTTCTTTGCCGCTGGCGGCCGAAGGGGCGGCTACCTCGGCCGCCACCTCACCCGGCCGCCCGTGCGGCCGAGGGGGAGGCCGACCAGGCCGCCCCCCTCCTTGGTCGACGGTGGCCGAAGGGGCGACCGCCCCTCCTTCGACCGCCGGCGCGCGGCCACCGAGAGCACCGGTGGTCTTCGGATAACGACTTGTGGGTTCTTTTTGAAAACTTGCATTCGCAATAGAAAGGAAATAATTGATTTTTGTTGTCCGGCACGTGCAAAGTGCTCTCTCACCCATAATTGTAACGAGAGGTGGTCTGTCATCCTCGACTTCACGAACTAGCTGTAACCCCTAGGAAATAGTGGATTTTTGTTGAGATTATGACACCTCCGCAATCCTCGTGCCCGGATCGTCGGGATCGCGACACGTCATCGATCCATGGGAGACCACGATTCCTAATCCGGGCTAAATTTATTTAGAAATATTATTTAGGAAGATCATTAATAGTAGAATATATATTGTTAAGATTGTTCCACCTCAGCGATCCGTGTGCTTTGTGATTCCTAATTTGGGAAAGTCTCATAATTTGAAATATCTTTATTAGCAGAATATATATTGTTAAGATTGTTCCACCTCAGCGATCCGTGTGCTTTGTGATTCCTAATTTGGGAAAGTCTCATAATTTGAATTATCTTTATGAGCAGAAATATGACAATCTCCTAAATTAGAGATCTTATTCATAATTATTTTTTGATCTTGATTATATATATATATATATATGAGCAGTTTTTTAGCCGGATGAAGGAAGCAATTAGAGAGAGAAATCCGTGAGAGCTATTAGAAGGAACAGTGAGAGCTTCAGGCGGCTTCTTGTTCTGTCAAACGGCGGTAGATAACTCCAGGCAGAGACGGAGGTTTCAGGCTCCGGCGGCAATAGAGAGGCGGCGGCGTTCAGGCAATCCAGACGGATCGACATCTAGCCGGGCTCATTCCGGCGGCCGGCTGTGCAGTGGTGGATCGAGGCGGCGACAACAGCTGCAGGAGGTGGCGGATCCAGGAGAAAGAAGATATCGCCAGGCGATATCGGCGGCGACAGCATCGGCGATAGCGTTTTTCTTCAGTTTTTTTTTTGCTTTTCTCTTATTGTTCGACCGTGTTAACGGTCTCTGTTTGTAACTTGTAACCTCATTGATTATAGTGAATCTTTTTCGTCGCGCTCTCCCCGTTGACGTAGGAGCCTATCTCCGAACCACGTATATTATTTTGTCGTCTGTGTGTGTATTTGTGGAATCTTTTCTGGTTTATGATTTTGCGCCATTGAAATTGCTCGGCTATATTCCGTTGCGCTACCGCGGTACTCGGTCTGATTGCATAACAGATTTTGACCGGCACAGATCCAGTCACGTGATTTTTTTTCCCAGTTAAGAGGTTTTTCCACGTTAAAATTGTTTGTGTACAATCAACTTATTCATTTGGCCCGACCGAGACTTCGAGTTGGTCCGCAACAATAATAGTTTAATAAAGATGTAAAAAATTTATTTATTTTTGTTAACTTTAAATAGCTCTTTTTTTTCATATGACAATAGCATTTATATATATAACACAAGTCCAGCAAAAGCTCCGTTTGACACAGTGGTCACGATTGTGAACATGAAAATTAAGCTGTCATTCGTTAATCTATCTAAAGAACTTCATTCACTTTTATGTTTAAATAGATGAAGTATTTTAGGTAATCGTTAACGACGGTTTAATTCATGCGTTTACGACCACTACCGCTGGTCCGTAGTGCCAAAAGAAACTAGAAACAACACCTTTACAACATATATGTTTGATACGAAAACAGTTATGACCAGGCCCAACAAAAAAGTGAATGAATTTTCTTAAAGGAGAGGCTCCGTTTGGCACGGTGGTGGCGGTCGTGAACACATGGGTTAAATTGTCATTCGCTAACGCCCACCTAAGAAACTTCATTCACTTTTATTTTCAGACGGACGATGTTTGTTAGATGAACCTTAAGGAATGATATTTTAACCCATGTGTTTACGACCGCCAACACCGTGCCAAACGAAGCCCTCGATGGGACGATCACAAGCAGCGGTTCATAACCACAGCACCGTGTTCATGAAAGCGTGCCAAACGGACCGGAATGATTTCCTATCCCCCGCAACCTTGCTCAATTGTTCAAAATACATGTATAAATGGGCTATTTGTGGGCCAAGGCTTTTGAGAATTAAGTGCAGCGTTTTATTCTTGATGCTAATAGTAATCGAATCCTAGGTTTAAGAAAAACAATAAAGCCCAGCCCATTTTTTGAGCACATTGCGAATATAAATCTGATCGGCTCATCAGTTATTTTTTTTGAAGAAAGCCCAAAGTTCATTAATTCATAAGATTGAAGGGTGATCAAATCCAATACTTCAGGGGGATGGCATGAAGCCCCGCAAAAAGAAAGAGCTGCAATAGAATGAGCCACCAGATTAGAATCCCGAGGAACAAAAGAAAAAGATATCCCAACACGGAGATAGTCCAAAATATTCCGTACCATCGGTCCGTCAAAAGAGGCAGGCATCACCCCCGCAATGATATTATTAATAAGGGTGGCTCGGTCGCCCTCAAAAATAACTGCATCCCAACTCCGCAAAATAGCCAAGTCCATCGCAAGAGCCTCCGCCGCAATCGGGCAACCCACAGGCTAACTCAACTCTAAGCCCCCAAATCAACTACACACTCCTCAAGTCATTGGCCACAAACCCCATTACAGCCGAGCGTGGATTGGAGCGAACCGCCCCATCAAAATTAATTTTTATCCATCCCGTGACAGGAGGCAACCATGACGGATCGCCGGGCGAACTCAACTCCAAACCCAAGCAAGAATCAAAGGAGCTGGCAATGTTAACTGTTAACCAGGCTGGCTGCGCCGCCACCAAATGGCCCAACATAATGTTAGTGTATATTTGGGCAAATTAACGGGTTCGGAGGCATAACGGGTCGTGTCGGGTACACGGTTAACTCATACCCGTAGAAACTCCTTGGGTTTCTCTATTTATACCCACCTAGGGGCAACGGGTAGGGGATTCCACCTAGATCCCCATCCGGATGCTTCGAGCAACACTTTTATTCTCGAATTTTACGCCCCTGCTGCTCGAATCATTCCGAAAACCGCCTCTCCCGTCACCACGTTTCCGTCAGTTTTTTTATTCGCACAGGAAAAGGAGAGAAAGTTCGCATCGTCTCCGCCGGAGTTTCACGCGAGAGCAATAAAAATCATCTCGTCGCCTGGTGATTTTCCGCAAGAAAAAAAGGGGAAGGGGTTCCGCCGCTCCTTCGATCGAAAAGGAGTAAAAGCCCCAGCCACCGCTTTACAGATTGAAAAAAAACCCCGTCATATCGCGATTTCTCTCTATCGTGTCTGGAGTTGGAAGAAATTTTTCCTGGAAGTTTTTCAGTCCAGCTTTTGGAGCCCACAAGTTGCAAACAATTGTTGGAAAAACACGATGATGAAAGCAACCAATTTCTCATCTCCGGTCCCTATGATAAAGCTGGAGAAGTTCACGACGACAGAATTCAACGATTGGAAGTTGAATACACAGTTTGGAATGAAGTA
Source organism: Platanthera zijinensis (assembly GCA_039513925.1). Classification (NCBI taxonomy): domain Eukaryota; kingdom Viridiplantae; phylum Streptophyta; class Magnoliopsida; order Asparagales; family Orchidaceae; genus Platanthera; species Platanthera zijinensis. Next base: position 22,068,493 of record CM077081.1, on the reverse strand, counting down.
TCTGAACGTGTTCTACACAGTTCAATCTGATCGTGCTGCCGTTATGAGGACCGAAGAGGAGGCCCAGTGGATTGCTGATGAGGATTTCTTCCCCGACTACCTGCTGAACTGCCTGTCCTTCAGCCTGGCGAAAACGTATATCAAGCTGAAGACCGCCAAGGAAATCTGGGAAGCACTGAAGGAGCACTTCAGGCAAAAGGAGGATCTGTCAAAGGCGCACCTGGTGGACAAATTCCATTCCTTCACGTTCGACGAGGAGAAGACCATTCTCCCTCAGGTATCGGATTTTGAAGTTTTAGTAGATTCTTTACATAGTGAGAATATTTCCCTGCCAGACAGCTTTGTTGCTGGCACGATAATTTTTAAGCTTCCCTCTACGTGGTACAATTTCAAAACTGAAATGTACCGCAAGAAGACGCAGGTCAGTCTTAATGACCTCAAGCGATTTATTCGCATTGAGGATGAAAATATGATTCGACACGCTTTAGAAAATGTTAGCAAGCAGAAGGCTGCGGCTAACATGGTTCTTAGTTCTAAACGCATGTCGAACCCTAAGAGGACCAAACCCTCCCATGGTAGCTCCCAGGTTGCAGGCCCTAGCAAACGCGGCAAAAAGTTCAAGGGCAAGTATTTTAACTACAACAAGTGGGGACACAACACGTTTGATTGCAGATTCCCTAAAAGAGAAAGAACCAAAACACCACAGGATGACAACCAAGCCAATATGGTTAGCCTAGCTGAGTCTTCTGATTTTGTTCCGATGGTCGGAAACGCTAAAGCCAGCACAGAGTGGTTCTTGGATTCGGGGGCGACATGCCACGTTTGCAACAATGCTGATCTTATGACAGGGCTCACTGCTGTAAAAGAGTCTGTTATAGTTGCAAATGGCGAGACAGCTGATGTCTTGAAGGTGGGGAATGCAATGCTGCTGCTATCCTCAGGTAAGACTCTAACTCTAAAAAATGTTAAGTTTATTCCTTCTCTAGCTGTTAACTTAGTGTCTATAAGTTTATTATGTGATGCTGGTATGTCTTTGACTTTTTGTAGCAGTAAAGTAACACTGTCAGTTAACTCACACTATTTTGGATGTGCATACATTCAAAATAGGATGTACCGACTAAGTCTAGCAAACGAATTAGTTCAACAAGTTCAAACAAACTTAGTTAGCCCTAAGACTCTACATGAGAGACTAGGACACGTGAACTATAGGAAAATGTTCCAAATAGCTAGAACTCACCAGATCACATTAGACACCAAGTCACCGCCTGAGAAATGTGACGTGTGTGCTCAGACTAAGATCACTAGGAAATCTTTTAGTGCAGTTACTAGAAGCACAACACTCCTAGAGCTTATACAGTCTGATATATGTGACTTTAAAAGTTTTGTCATCAGAGGAGGAAGAAAGTATATGATCACATTTATAGATGACTGCTCTAGGTTTTATCACATCTATCTTCTTAAAACTAAAGATGAAGCGTTTGAAAAATTTTGTCTTTTCAAAACAAGGGTAGAGAACCAACTAGACATGAGAATTAAGAAGTTTAGAAGTGATAGAGGAATAGAATACATGTCCAGTGAGTTCTAGGGTTTCCTTGCCTCTCAAGGGATCATAGCAGAAACCACTGCTCCTTACTCACCCCAATCAAATAGTATAGCCGAGAGAAAGAATAGAACGTTGATAGAAATATTAAACTTTATGCTCCTCACTGCTGACATGCCTACTGTCTATTGGGGAGAAGCAGTTTTAACTGCAAATAATATTCTAAATAAAGTTCCTCATACTAAGTTAGACGTCACACCCTACGAGCTTTGGTTTAAGAGACCCCCGTCTTTAACTAGACTTAAGACCTGGGGCTGCATAGCCTATGTCAAGGTCTCTGACCCTAGACGGTCTAAACTTGGACCTATGACCAACATGTGTGTATACTTAGGTTGTGCTGAAGATAGTGCTGCAGATAGATTCTTAGACTTGTCTAATAATATAATTATTGAATCAAGGGATGCAGTGTTCTTTGAGGATAAGTTCCTTAAGGATAAAAACTTGGCAATCCTAGGTATGCAAGCAACTATTACTGGGGAAGATCCTGAATCAGTACCGAGCACCTCCTATTCAGTCCCAGTAGACAGTAGTGTCCTAAAGTCTAGACGGACTTCGGTGAGAGAGCGAACTCACAGAACCTTTGGTAGTGACTTTGTCACTTTTCACGTTGAGGCCGATCCATCCACCTATAAAGATGCGATGAGATCAAGGGATTCACTACTCTGGAAAGAAGCCATTGATGAAGAGATGAATTCTCTACTTCAGAACAACACCTGGACGTTGGTTGATAAGCCAAGATGGGCTAAAACTATAGGGTGTAAGTGGATTCTTAAAAAGAAGCACAATCCTGATGGTAGCGTAGCTAAGTATAAAGCGCGCCTAGTGGCTAAGGGTTTTGCACAAGTTAGTGGAGTGGATTACTTTGATGTATATTCACCAGTGTGTCACTTAGCAACTATTAGGATCCTACTTACTATTGCGTCGATTGAGAACTTTATTGTTCATCAAATGGATGTTAAGACTGCGTTCTTGAACGGAGATCTGACCGAAGAAATATACATGAGCCAACCTGAAGGCTTTATAGTAGAAGGTCACGAAAATAAGGTCTGTAAGTTAATCAAGTCGCTATACGAACTAAAACAAGCTCCAAAATTATGGCATGAGAAGTTTGACTATAGTGTAAGGAACATGGGATTGATGTCAAGTCTCTCAGACAAATGCCTTTATATACGTCATAGATCGAACAAAGTCGCTATAATATGTTTGTATGTGGATGATATGCTGATACTTAGTTCTGATCAATTCATAGTGGATGACGTTAAGTCAGAACTAATGATGGAGTTTAGCATTAAAGACCTAGGTGTAGCTGAGACTATCCTAGACATGGAAGTGAGCTTTGAGAAAAATGGCATTTCCCTAAGTCAAAGTTACTACATAAAGTCCATGTTGGACACGTGGGGATACAATGAACATAGAGCAGTGGAGACACCTTACGATTACAATAATCGCTTGAAGCCCAATGATGGAGCTGCGATTCGATAGTCAGATTATGCTAAACTGATTGGTAGTCTCATGTATGCTATGGTCTGCACAAGGCCTGACATAGCCTTTACGGTCGGCATGTTGAGCAGATTCACTAGTAATCCTCGCCAAGACCATTGGGATGCCCTCGATAGGCTGATGCGATACCTAAAGCACACCCAAAAGTATGATTTATGTTACCATGGTCATCCTCCAATTTTGGAAGGATATTCTGATGCATCATGGTGCTCAGAATTAAATGACAGCAAGTCCACTAGATGATTTATATTCACACTAGGAGGAGCAGCTGTAGCCTGGAAGTCCAAGAGGCAATCTTGTATTGCACTATCTTCTATGGAATCCGAACTCTACGCTCTAGCTTCAGCAGGAGAAGAAGCAGAGTGGATAAGAGATTTGGTGATGGACATTCCATTGTCGAGCCTGAAGTTGAGTTCTGTTGCAGTTTACTGTGATAATCAGTCTACGAAAATGATTGCTACGAACACTTTGTTCAACAGCAAAAGAAGAAAACTCAGGATGAAACAAGCCTGGTTGACCTCCCTTACGAGTCAAGGGTTTGTGAACCTCGTTGATGTGAGGTCAAAAGATAATGTTGCAGACGCCTTGACAAAGGGCTTAAATAGAGTTCTCACAATAAAAACATCAGGAGAGATGTGATTAAAGTTCATAGAAATATGAAACTTCCTCCTATATTTATGTTTTCATAGCGAGAACATATAGTTGCAACATTCATGCATCTAATAACAAACTGAAAACCCCAAATAATTTCTTGATGAAAGCAAAAGATGGTTAGGTGCTAGTCATTCCACACCTGATGACTTAACATCTTTCTCATTGTAAGCCGATATGAGAATTATTCAACTGGGAATAGAAAGTCGTTGTATGAGTTAATCTAGCATTAGTGATCATAGCACATTATTCCACATATATTTGATAATGTTGCAAATGACGGTGTGCCAAGTCATATGATGAGACACATAGTGGTCACTAATGAGTAAGATAACAACGTTTGATTTATTAAAATCAAAACTTGACTGATCCTAGCTTGACTGAATAGAGATGCTGACAGTTTTACTTCACTACTGCTACAAGTACTAAGCTCATTTAGATAGAGCTAGCTTACTTTGATACGTCACTGCATATGTTTATGAATTCATAGAGTCTGACTCATGAAATTCCTTGCAGACACTGATGAAGATGGAGGAGAGAAATTGGACTTTGACATAGATGATGATGATCTACTCTATGAGTAGAATTGTTACACGTTTATCTGTAGTCATTTTATTGTTTTTCCAGACTTATTTATTGTTGAGTAGCACATTTTTCTTTGGATGTATTATGTTTTTGTTTTAAAATTCATGTTTATATTTTTATTTAAAAACTGTGTTAACTCTTATAGAAATGTGTAAAGTCGAAAACTTGTTTTTGTTATTCTTCACTTTCTGCACTCCGAAATGTATACGTTATTTGTCACAAATATAGGTGGAGATTGTTAGTGTATATTTGGGCAAATTAACGAGTTCGGAGGCATAACGGGTCGTGTCGGGTACACGGTTAACCCATACCCATAGAAACTCCTTGAGTTTCTCTATTTATACCCACCTAGGGGCAACGAGTACGGGATTCCACCTGGATCCTCATCCGGATGCTTCGAGCAATACTTTCACATAACGTGAAAAAAGCACAAAATCACGCAGAGAAAGGATCATACAGGCCTCTTACACTCGAGAAAAACTTAGGTCTGATCAGCGGACCATGCTCATGGTCCGGAACCAATCAGGACCTTGAAAATGAGGTGGGGCCCGCACAATTTTGACTTTTGTCATACACTTTTGCACGCCCCCCCCAAATTTAGGCCGCTGATTGGATCAGCGAATCATATAGGCAACCCCTCCCCGTTATTTTTCCTGCCGCGGCCGGCCGTCCCGCCGACTGCGGCTCCTTCTCTTGCCTTGTCGGCGACCGTCCGTCGGTGAGGTGGCCGCTCTTTTGTAGCAGACCTTCCCCATCGTCCGATCATTCCGCCGCAATTGCCGCCATCCATTTCGTGGGAAGCCACCCACTAATCGCCATGATTAGTGGGAGGTTATCATTAATTAAAAATTGGTCTGCATTTATTAAATATTACACACATTGTATACACCCAAAACTATATTAAATGTGGTCTACAAATAATAATTTTGGGTGGTTACGGTGTGTGGATAGCCGCGCAACCACTATAATCACCTCCTGAAGTCTATAAAAAGGCCCCGTCACCCCCTTCATTTCTAACTTTTCTTCCTCTCAGCCTTCTTCTTTCTCAGGGCGGAGCTCTGCCGAAATTGTCCTACGAGTCTCATTCACTAGCCAGGCCACCCGAAGATCCGTCTAAGTCCACGACGCTCCCAAGAAGAAGACGTTCTATTCAACATTCCGAGTCATCGCCCACGCATCTCTGTGTGCTCCGCCTCGAAGTTCTTCAGGCAACTTTTGAAAACGCTCCACCAGAGCATAGAAAAGTACTAGCTTCGTGTGAGGCGGTCTGTCGCCCACCGAGCACTCTCAATCTCTCATTACACTGTTGTAATGAGAAGTGGTTTGCCACCCTCAATTCTCCGCACAATCTGCAAACAACTGTCAATAGTGAAGTTTGACCGATACCGTACCGATTATGTGTTTTTTTATCCATTTAAGGGGTTTTTTCACATTAAAATTGTCTTGTATGCTTCTGCTTATTCTGTGACTGTGTGCGCGATCGACCGCTCCACGGGTTAAGACGACGTAGTTTAATCCGGTTTGTCAAAAGGATTGAGTTGGCCGCAACAAACATACACAGATGAATGGCGCATGCTTTTCAAACAAAAAAGGGCTAATTAAATCCGTGAAATACAACACACGCAACAATATGCATATGTGAAGCTAGGTAGGGATCATCAGCCCCATACAGTCAAATTTTGGCATGTAGTATATACGCTGGATGTAGAGATCGAGCCTCTTGTAAAGTGTAATGACATGACAATTTGGGAATACGTGTTAGAATATGGTAATATTTGGTGGCACCTGCAAGAGAGCTTTTTTGTACAATATTATTGGGCACACTTCAATTTTGAGAATAAGAGCAGCACCACCCATGAAACAGGTTGGATTGATGATACCTCACCGATCAGTGGGATCAAAATTACTTTAATTGGAGGAGCCCAGTTTTTAGAAAGATATTAGGAGAATCTTTTATATTTGGCCGGCTACCCAATTATTGGGCATATTTCTAATTTGCGATATTCTCCAAATTAAGAGACTGATTCTCTCCTATATAATGAGCATCCCCCTTCTCACATCATTCAAGCAATTAGCAATCCGCGAGATTCATTCAAAGAGAGAGAGCTAAATCGGGTTATTCAACCCGGCGAAGGCGGCGGATTCAGGAGGCGGCGACTCCAGGCGGAGCCAGCGGCGGATCCAGGCGGCGGCGACGCATATATTCTGTCGGGCGATCCCGACCTCAGGCGTGGCGGCAACTGAAGGCGGAGCTAGCAGAAGCGGCATCCGGTCGGGTCCAGTCGGATCGACATCAGGCCGGCTTCTTTCAGTGGTTCCAGACGGCGGTGGCGATTACAAGCGATGCGGCGGTGGCGATTCCGAGCGACAACTCTAATTTTCAGTTTTTCAATTCTCTCTTTATTGCTCGACCTTTGCGGTCTCAGTTGTAATCTGTAACTCATATCACTATAGTGGATCTTTTCCGGCACGCTCTCCCCGTGGACGTAAGAGCTTCTCTCCGAACCACGTAAATTTCTGTTTGTCGTCTGTGTGCTTGGAATCTCGCTCCGTTATTTTATTTTGCGCGATTATTTTGCTCGATTTAATTCCGTTGCACTACCGCGGTACTCGGTTCGATTGCAAAACAATTGGTATCAGAGGCAGGTTCCGCGGAGGTGATCAATTGTACGTTCCGTTTTAGATTTGGGTCAACGGTAGGTGACGACCATCGGTCCGCTCCCTATCTTCTCAGATCTGATCCGTGAACTTAATTGGATTACCTAGTAGCCCTGCGAGCAAAACAATGACGGCAAAATTCGAGATTTCCAAGTACGACGACAAGATCAATTTCAGCTTATGGCAGAAACAGATCAAGGCGGTTCTCGTTCAACAAGGTCTCCACAAGGCGTTCCTCGACAAGGAGAAGTCCGGAAAGAAGGATGACGAGTGGGAAGAACTGGATCTGAAGGCCATCAGCACGATTCAATTGAGTCTAGCCGATGAAGTGATGTACAACGTAGTCGACGCTGAGACTACAGAAGAATTATGGAAGAAGCTGGAGGAGCTATACATGTCGAAGTCTCTCACCAATAAGCTCTACGTGAAGAGACAGTTGTATAGCCTGAGGATGTCCGCGAGTAATCAGCTGTTGGAGCACATGAACGTATTCAACAAGCTTATCTCCCAGCTGCGAAGCATGGACGTGAAGGTTGAAGAAGAAAACCAGGCTCTTCTGTTATTGTCCTCCCTACCTAAGTCATATGAACATCTGGTCACCACCATCCTCTATGGAAAAGACACCCTTAAGATGGAGGAGGTGATGACGACGTTGCTCTCTAATAAAACGAGGAGCAAATCTGGTCCTAGCACCAGCGAGGGTTTGTTCGTGAAGAACAAGGAACCGGTCAGAGGCAGATCGAGAGATAGAGGGAAGAAGGCCAATCGACCTAGGTCCAAGTCTAGGGACAAGAAGAACCAGTATCACTACTGCAAGGAGGAGGGACACTGGAAGATCAACTGCCCGAAGAGGAAGTTGAAGGGGAAAGATAAAGAGCCACAACAGGCGGCCGTGGCTTCAGACCCAGATAGCGATGCTGACGTCCTACATGTCTCACCCAGTCTCAATACTACTAACGCATGGATCATGGACACCGAATGCTCATATCACATGTGTCCTCACAAGGAATGGTTTACTACATTCAGGGAGTGCGACGGAGGTCGGGTATTGATTGGAAATGACTCGGAGTGCAGAACACTGGGAATTGGGAGCGTTAGAATCAATATGTTCGACGAGACGATTAGGACTCTCACTGACGTTAGATATGTGCCTGATCTAAGAAAGAGTTTGATATCCCTAGGAACTTTGGAGGCGACCAGGTGCTCTTACACCGGCGAGGGAGGATATCTGAAGGTCAAGAGAGGCACTCTGGTAGTCATGAAAGGAGAGCGCTATGGTACTCTCTACAAGCTGATCGGCACTACCATCGCCGGCGATGCGGCGGTTTTTGAGACGTCAAATGAGGATTCCTCTCTGCCGTGGCATACCAGACTTGGCCATATGAGCGAGAGAGGACTGCTGGAGCTTCACAAGAAGGGCCTTTTGAAAGGGGTCAAGACATGCAAGTTAGAATTCTGCGAGACCTACGTTCTCGGGAAACAACACAAGGTGAAGTTCGTGACATCTTCGAAGCGGAGCAAGCAGGCGCTAGAGTATATACACTCAGATGTTTGGGGGCCTGCCCCAGAGCCGTATCTAGGAGACGCTAGATATTTTGTGACATTCATCGATGATCACTCTAGGAAGGTCTGGATGTATTTTCTGAAGCACAAGTCTGAGGTGTTCGGCAAGTTTAAAATCTGGAAGACGAAAGTGGAGAAGTAGACCGGTAAGAAGGTGAAGTACCTTCGATCTGACAATGGTGGCGAGTACACCTCAGCGGAGTTCCAGGAATACTGCAATCAGGAGGGCATCACCTGACATCTCACCATTCCCGGGACACCGCAGCACAACGGCGTCGCAGAAAGGATGAACAGGACGCTGTCAGAGAGAGCTCGGTGCATGCGTCTGTTCGCCGGCCTACCAAAGTCCTTCTGGGCCGAAGCTATTAACACGACGTGTTATCTAGTGAATCGATCCCCATCGATATCATTGAATCTAAAATCGTCACAGGAGGTTTGGTTAGGCAAGCCGGTCGATTATTCCGATATCCACATATTTGGCTGGCCTGTGTACACCCTAGTGCAAGACTCTGAAAAAACAAAGCTGGATGCTAAGTCCAAGAAGTGCATTTATCTGGGCAGAAAGGCCGGCACGAAAGGATTCAAGCTGTGGAACCCTGACACGAAGAAGGTGGAGATCAGGCGCGACATAATTTTCGATGAGGCTTCTATGCTGAAAAAGTCTCAGTCTCAGTCCAAAGAAGTGGGGAAGAATCCAGTCACACCCCTTGAGGTGGAGCTGGAGAGGAGTGACCAGGCTGACGACCATGGTGATTCCTCCGACCCAGAGGATGCTGATGCTGTGCAACCTACTGAAGTGGAGTCGTACTCCATTTGCAGAGAAAGGGCGAGGAGAGAGATCAGACTGCCTCTCAGGCTACAGGACACTGTAGCATATGCTTTTCAAGTGATCTCCTCAGACCCTCGATCTTACCAAGAAGCTATGAAGAGCAGTGATCGCTCTCAGTGGAAAGTTGCGATGAAGGAGGAAATGGACTCACTTCGAAAGAACCAGACTTGGGAACTGGTTAGCCTACCGAAAGGAGCTAAGGCAATCGGCTCCAAGTGGGTATTTAGGAAGGAGTCCACTTCCAGGAAGGACCAGTGGAGATACAAAGCGAGATTCGTGGCTAAGGGATTCGCATAGAAGAAAGGAGTTGATTTCGATGAAATTTTCGCACCCGTAGTAAAGCACTGTTCCATACGGGTGCTACTTGCTATAGTAGCGTTGTGGGACTTGGAGCTGGAGCAAATGGACGTGAAGACAGCCTTTCTTCACGGTAACTTAGAAGAGAAAATCTACATTCTGCATCCTGAAGGGTTCATTGAACCAGGCAACGAGAAAAAGGTGTGCAAGTTAAGGAGATCCCTTTATGGTTTAAAGCAGGCTCCAAGAATGTGGAACAAGTGGTTCGACATGTTCATGGTCTCCCAGGGTTTCAGCAGAAGCTAGTACGACAGCTGCGTCTACCACAAGTTCCTGGCGAATGACGACATTCTGATTTTGATGTTATATGTCGACGATATGCTGATAGCTTGCAAATCAGCTCGGGAGATTCAATTACTAAAGCAGAAGATGCATGTTGAGTTTGAAATGAAGGATCTGGGTCACGCACAGAAAATTCTTGGAATGGAAATCAAGCGGGACAGAAAGCGAGACATGCTTTGGCTTTCTCAGGCAGGCTATATTCAGAAAGTGCTGGAGAAGTTCAGTATGATGGAGTCTAAACCTGTTACCACTCCTCTCGGGCAACAGTTTAGGCTGTCGTCACAGCAGTGTCCAGACACCGAGGAGGAACGCCAAAAGATGCTCAAGGTGTGGTACGCTAGTGCGGTAGGATGTTTGATGTATGCAATGATCTGTACGAGACCAGATATAGCTCAGGCTATGAGCGTTGTCAGCAGGTATATGGGGAATCCGGGGCGACAACATTGGGAAGCCGTCAAGTGGATTCTAAGGTACTTGAGAGGAACCCCAAACGTCGGATTAGTATTTCAGAAGAGCAAGGATGTCGGTATGCTAGAGGGCTACGTTGACTCCGACTACGTCGGAGACCTTGATAGAAGAAGATCTACTTCCGGGTACATCTTCCTTCTAGGTGGAGGTCCAATCAGTTGGAAAGCCACTCTCCAGGACATTGTGGCTCTATTTACGACGAAGGCAGAATATATTGCTATAGTAGAAGCTACAAAGGAAGCCATCTGGCTCAAAGGTCTCGCCAAAGAACTTAGGATTTCTCAGGAGGCGGTGAAGCTGCACTATGATAGTCAGAGTGCGATTTGTCTGGCCAAAGACCCGGTCTATCATGCCAGGACAAAACACATTGATGTGCGCTACCACAAGTTGAGGGAGTTCGTTGCTGGCGGAGACATTCAGTTACTGAAGATGCCCACGGAGGATAACATTGCGGACATGCTGACCAAACCAGTGACGGGAGTCAAGTTCAAGCACTGCCTTAACTTGGCTCATATTGGTGCATGTTAATTAGGGCGACCCCAGGGAGAGGGGTAGTTTGCCGGAGGGAGGAGATCCAAGCTGCAGGTGGAGTTATGTTCTGTGAGGCGTCAAGGTGGAGAATGTTGGATTGGTGATACCTCACCAATCCGTATGATAAAAATTACCTTAATCGGAGGAGCCCAGTTTTTAGAAAGATATTAGGAGAATCTTTTATATTTGGCCGGCTACCCAATTATTGGGCCTATTCCTAATTTGCGATATTCTCCAAATTAAGAGACTGATTCTCTCCTATATAATGGGCATCCCCCTTCTCACATCATTCAAGCAATTAACAATCCGTGAGATTCATTCAAAGAGAGAGAGATAAATTGGGTTATTCAACCTGGCGAAGGCGGCTGATCCAGGAGGTGGCGACTCCAGGCGGAGCCAGCGGCGGATCCAGGCGGCGACGACGACGCATATATTCTGTCGGGCGATCCCGGCCTCAGGCGTGGCAGCGACTGAAGGCGGAGCTAGCAAAAGCGGCATCCGATCGGATCCAGTCGGATCGACATCAGGCCGGCTTCCTGCAGTGGTTCCAGACGGCAGTGGCGATTACAAGCGACGCGACGGTGGCGATTCCGAGCGACAGCTCTAATTTTCAGTTTTTCAATTCTCTCTTTATTGCTCGATCTTTGCGGTCTCAGTTGTAATCTGTAACTCCTATCATTATAGTGGATCTTTTCCGGCGCGCTCTCCCCGTGGACGTAGGAGCTTCTCTCCGAACCACATAAATTTCTGTTTGTCGTCTGTGAGCTTGGAATCTCGCTCCGTTATTTTATTTTGCGCAATTATTTTGCTCGATTTAATTCCATTGCGCTGACGCGGTACTCAGTCCGATTGCATAACAGAAACAATGGTCCTGAAGTTGACTTGGGCTCCGTTTGAGGGATTTTTTTTCACCGGTCAAGCGGTTACAATCACATGAATCAGACCTTAATTAAGTTTCGGTTCATGCGATCGTAACCGCTTGACCGGTGAAAATAAATCCCCCAAACGAAGCCTTGGTTCTTCCTTTCTACTTATCAATATTAATTGTGCTTTGGGTTGATTTGATTTAGGGACATTAATAGCATCGATTCCTTTGTATTAGATGTGGTTAAGTTTACATGTGCTAGCAAATGGGGCATGAGGTTTTATATGCACACAATATATGGTCGATGTATACCCTTGTGCGCGTGCCTTTTGGCACATGAACTTAGCCGCATGCTGCTTGGCTCCGGCCCATTCCAGTCTGTCTTGGGCGTCCCCCCGCCATCACCGCCTAGGATACACGGACCCGGGGCACAACACCTTCATTCTCACGACACACTCACAACGCCTCCATGCTACGGGTGTGCTCACAACGCCTTCATGCTTACGACGCACTCACAACGCCTTTGCGCGTTCATAACATTCTGACATGCGCAAGTGAGCGGAATTTGTTCTGGGCGCGCATTGCAATTTAGCTTCTTTGCCTCTTGTCCATTAAGATTGTATGACTGTTCGTGTTCCCCGCCGTCATCGTCGCTGATCCTGCCCCCAAATTGACGGGGGGGGGGGGGGGGGGGGGGGGGGGGCAGCAGGGCAAAATCGTCATATCAACAAAAAAGGTCATTTACGGGTCTAGATTGAGAAGCGTGATTTGTCCGTTCAGTAGTCTTGATGCTTACGACGTCGTAATTACCAAGCTGCCATTATCAAAAGCTATAAAAGGAGTCTAGAGCCCTCATTTGAAGATATATTGCCTTCCGTGCCAGAGAGAGTTCCTTTGAAGCTTCTTTAGAGTTATACTTCAATGTTCGAAGACTCCCTCAAGACTCGTTTTCTTCCGGACTTTGAAGATCTCCATTGAAGACGACTTGTATATCTCTCTTTCTTTAGAAAAGCGACTTGAAGATCCAATAATTGTAACGAGCGGTAAACTGTTACCCTCAAGCTTTCCAATACTTGTAACACAGTAAAATCGTGCAATTTGGTCGGCACCGATCCGACAATGTGGTTTTCACCTTCTTTGATTTTCCTGTAAAAATTCGTCTTGTTTGTTGTTGGTATCTACTTTGAATCTATGCGTGCTCGACCCGCTCTCGGGTTGAGGTAGCTCAATTCGAGCAATCTATTAGAGTGTCGAGCGACCCACAATAATTTGGAGTCCTCTGTGGGAAATGTGTTCCCCAAAGCTCTCTAGAGACTCTCTCAAGACTTGTCTTACGAGCATACTCGTGACTGATACCAATGGCAAGGATAAGGAACCGTACTAATGTGGGATCAATCCCCGGGGGTGGGGAAGTTGAACCAGCTCCCTCCCACTCACTTATCAATATACCACTCATGGAGGAGGAAATGATCACACATGTAGCCGCAAGGACGTGTGTGTCAGATAGAAGAGCACTTGATCGAGTTGTTTGCTCTCCTAAGAAACATAAGAGCACCACGAGCTCCTAATCGTGCCCACGAATTGGACAATCCACCTTCTGTAACTGCCCAAAATGTAAAGTGACTCAAACGAATAATAAAAGCAATAAAATATAGAAACAGTGAAGGCGTCGTCAAAATGACAGTTGCACTTCATTGAGGTTTTTTTTCGGCGCTCGACTTGTCCGAAGTGGAATATGAAATTGTTAACTTTTGTTACATATGTATATATTGGTACGATAACTTTTGTTTGCGGCAGAGGCTGATATAGATAAGAGGATTGCCTTTTTCTATGATTTCATTATAACTATGGACTTATTTCGAAGTTGCTTAAGCTCTATTTTGCATTTAGTGGAGGCGGTGGAATTGTAAGCGGTTGTGCTATATTATATTCCCGAGCTTGTTCATATTCCACTCCTTCTCATTTTCATCTCGCTTGGAACGCTATCGAACGGGCTCGACGCTAGGGCTTACGGGGGTTTTCACCTTCTTCCTCCTCTCTCTCTCTTGCATTCACGAAATCATGGGCATTCACGAAATCATGGGAGCTTTTGATATATGCTGAGAGAAGGGTTTGACAAGTTTCTCCTTGAGTTGAACTTACCTGGGGGTTGGGTCTTAGATCTGAAATCAGTGCCCAATTCCTTCTAGCTGCAGTTTTTTTGTGTGGTTATTGGGTACTGCTACATGGATTTCTTGTCACCTAAGGCTGTTTGTGGTGCTATTGGCGCACACCACCGCCATTTAAACCGAACTACAGTTGTTGTATGATCACTGTGAGCCTCTTTCCCTTTCTTCAACTTGCAAAACTGTGATTTTCTAATACTGCTGCCGTATGTTCTGTTTCCCTAACTGTTTGGGAAATTTTTCTGTCTATATATCGTTGGCTTTGCCCTGGTTGGTGCTGCAGTTTTTCTTATTGTGGGTGTTGTTAACCCCACCTCTTAGTTGATTTGGGGATCATTGTTGTATATAGCCAGCTAATATAGGGCATGTATCCTTTTACTGCGATTGTTTTTACTGGTGTAATTATGTTGATGAGGGGTGGGCTGCTATTACTTTGCAAACCTCTTGTTAATTAACATACCGGCTATTCTTGTGGTTATATGGGAAGGGAGCAACTATGAGATTTGGAGTGCAATATATATATATTTCTAGTTTTATTGAGGTTGATGTGAGCTTTCCTCTTAGCCAGCAACCCCTTATAATATGGATTTATTTGTTATTGTTCTTCTGTACAGATTTTGTGGGCTTTACTTTATTTTCTGGCTGACTACTGCTATTTAAAGTGATTGATAAATGAACTGAACTTACGTCCCTTTATGATTATGAAAATGAGAGGGGTAATGTAGTAGCTGCCAAATGATGTTATCAAAATAGTCGAAGTCATAACGATAACGAGGGCAACCCCGGTATAAAAGACCCTAAGTGATAATTTTGATACAGATACCGTGAAGGATGGCTTCTCAAGATATAAAAGAAAGGAACGACTGATGGTGAGAGCTACCTGTTTAAGTTTATGCTTTATTGCCTCTTTTTCAATGCCAAACTCATAATGACTCGTATATGGTAACATGGAATGATTGTATATCACTGATACTGATTACTCGCATATGTATGACCTTTTATAAAGGCAAACAGGCGATTAAATTCTGAGGGGATTAAGAAATAAATGAACCCTAAGTATAACAATGAATTGTACGACAAACATAAATAATATTGCATCGATGCATGGTAATGATAAGGGTTTAACTGAACATGAATGCGCATACAAATACTGATGATTTGCCAAACCAGTCGAGCCTGAGGGCATAAACGCGTGTTGTACGTACTGGTTTTGGTATACTGATGACCCGGAAGGGTCGGGCCCAAAGAATGAAATAATGAAATATTGATACTGATACGGATACTGTGACAGTTACCCTTATCATGACCTAAAATAAAAGATACCATAAGAATGTATTAGTTATACAGTTACTTCGATAGATTACTACTGAACATGCAAACTGAGATAGTTTCACAGTTACAGTTACTGAACATGCACACTGAGTTAGTTTTACAGTTTCATAGCTTTCATGATTACATTGCTTACCTTGTTTACACTGCTTACATGCTTACACTGATACTTGTTTAGAGCTAATAATTACCTATAACTGTTTATATGGTTTGATGAATACGAACATGACAGAGAACATTGGTACACAGTGTCGGGACAGGTATGTAAAATGGTTAGTAAAGATATAGTTTTATGATATTGTTATAGCTTTCACATTTGTTTATGTGTACAACACTTAGTCATTTTATTATGACTAAGCCCGTCGCCATTTTGTACAGCTACTTGACATAGCTTTGGGTTCGTAATAAAGAGTGAAGTTGATCGTGGATAAAATGAAAAGACATGGACATCTGCAATATTTGAGGTACGTCTTATTATGTGTATTCTTTTGCTACTCACTAGCCTTATTTCGTCCTGGGACAACTGTCTTGAAAGTAGCTGAGATACAAATGTTTGTGGGGTCCAAAATGGGGTCCTCACACCTTCGCCCCCCTCCCCCCCGGTCTGGGCTCCGGTCGAGAACGCCACTCGCAGCATCACGTCCCGGGAGAAGAGTTCTCCGGCGTGGCTAGCTCGTCGCGCCCAATCTGGCCAGCTAGAGAACCCAAAGCTAATCATCACCACCGCCCATATGTGGCAGGATTTGAGGACACAATTGAAATGCTCACTCACGACTAAATTCACGATGCGATCGTCAAAAAGTATGGACTGGTAAAACGACGGGCCGCTTTTTCCTGCCGCGACTCGTCGTTAGCACCCGAGGTCCTGGCTCATCTAATCCCGGACGACATCAAGATTCCGAACATCGAGTCGTTCGACGGAATAGATGATCCCATATAACATGTCAATCACGTCACCCGTATCATGAATATTTACAATGCCCCTAAGCCAACTGCTATGCTAAGTGTTCCTGGCAACAGTGAAGGGGCAAGCGTGAACTTGGTTCCACTCTTTAAGAGAGGGGACCATCGGCAGCTTCGCGACATTGACCCACTAATTCACATATCAATTCGTAGCCAACCGTAGGATTGTTAGAGACCCCTCTCATCTATCGGGAATGCTCCAGAATGAGGGAGAGTACTTCAAGGACTTCTTTTGTCGCTTCAATTCAGAGGCGCAACAAATCCACGGGGTCTACCCCGAGCTCTTACGAGGACTCTGCCCAAATGGTCTCTACTCGACACTAATGAGGGAAACATTACCTAGCTATCCCAACCTCGTGCACCGGGCCAAATCTCAAATCACCGCTAACAAAACTATTGAGACACCATGACATTAGTTTGAAGGAAGTCTGAAGAGGAAGAATGGGGAAGAGCAGACCCTATAAGACCGGAGGAGCACCACGACAAAGAGAGTCGTTAGGACCCCCAATGGGATCGGAGTCATCGACCTCCTCCGGATTACGCTCTCCTCAACACATCTCGCACCTATATGCTTTATGCAATTCAAGACAACCTGATACTCCAGAGGCCTAAAGCACTCCCCTCGAATGCTAGAGGAGACCATAATGGGAGAGGTGGAGATCATAGTGGGAGAGGTGGAGACCATAGCGGAGTCCCCCTTTCCCGTCACCTTCATCAACTCTATCACTTAGCTTGAGAAGGATTCAAAAAGCCCAAAAGGCGCATTGGGCCGCCACTATAAGTTTTGGAGATGAAGACCTATAAGGGTTGCTCTTACCACACCATCACCCTCTCGTCATCAGTGCGAGAATAAGCTATCCAAGTTTCCGCATTAAGGGAACACTGGTCAACAATCTTAGCTCAGTTGATGTCTTGTTCATGTCCACGTTCATGTCCACCTTCTGCAATGTGAAGTTCTCAAAAGAAAAACTCAAGCCGGCAACGAGACCAGTATACAGCTGACAGGTATACAGCTTTAACAGCAACACTGTCCCACTACAAGGAACAATCAATCTACCCATCACTCTAAACATAAGTAAAATAGACGTGCAAATAACATTGCTCTATAAAAATTTAATTAAAAATAATTAAATTAAAAAGATAAATATTTAATCAAATAATTTATTTTTCTCTAATATAGATGTTAGATAAAGTTGCTTATACGGAAAAATTATATGCCAATCATGAATATGTCAACGGCCCACTAGCACATAAACCATGAATAATATGTCGAAATTGCCCACAGTTTGCACGCTGCAACTTACGGGGCCAAATATGGTATTAACACAATTAATAATAATTTATGACTAAACTTTTTCAAATTTATATTGAATATATGCACATTTATTTTGACTATGTGCAACCTGCTCAATTTCATAATATTTATGTTCAGGTCAAGATCTATACAACCTTGTGATTTTTTGTTTGACCTGCATTTATTCTATGATTGTACATAATTAAAAATGATTGTACATGTATATATACACGAGTGTCTGACACGGGGCTCCGCCCTTATGGCTACGCGCCACATTACCCGCCCCTATGGCTTCGCCAACCCCCGACGGGGTGTTGCGGGCTGCGTCCGCATCAATGCGAGTGTCTGTCACGGGGCTCTGCCCCTACGACCAAGCGCGATAATATCCAACCGGTGACGGCCCGGCCGGCTGCGCCCGCCTCCCGGTGGGCTGCGCCCGCCTCCCGGCGGGCTGCGCCCGCCCCCGACACCCCAGGATTAAATCCGCGCGGCCTGCGCCCGCCCCCAACCAGGGGCGGATTTAGAGGGGGGCCGAGGGACACTGACACCCCCATTATTTTTCAAAATGATTAGTGTATTTGGATTCCTCTCGTCGAGGCAATAAATTTTGAGTACTTATACGTCAAAAACGGTTGTCAAATGAGGGAGAAACAACTCCGAGAAGATTGAAACGTTTAATTTTTTTTTTGAAGGAAGTTGATGTCTGGCCTCCCATGTTATAATTTTTTGAACCCAGTGACGCATTCAAAAAAAAAAAATTTGTGCACCCCCATTATCAATTTGTGCACCCCCATTATTAATTTTCTGGATACGCCACTGCCCCCAACACCCCAGGATTAATCCCACACTTAGGCGGGATTAAATCTCGCACTTAGGCAGGATTAAATCCCGCACTTAGGCGGGATTAAATCCCGCCTAAGGCGGGGATTAATCCCGCACTTAGGCGGGATTATGCGCCCGCCTCCCGGTGCATAATTTCGTAGTAATCCTGCCTGGGAATAATTTCGTATTAATCCCAGGCGGGATTTAGTCTCACACCGGCAGCAAAAAATTGTTTTTCGGGTATATAATTAAACCCGCCTCTCTCTTATTAGAGGCTGTGTGTAGCCGCGGGCTTGCTGATCGGCTATTTGTGGGCTGCTTTTAGGTTTGATTTTGTAGGCCGCAAATTAGACCGGGTTATAGGGTGGCCTATAAAAAAAAATATGTTTGAGACGCCCTATATAGATTTAGGGAGACCTAAGAAAAAATATGAACGACCCTAATTCGTTTCTGTGATCAATGATTGTGATCAAATGTGTGATTCTCATTAAATGACCGTGATCTGATTCAAAACTACTTCTTTTAACGTATAAAGATATATCTTGATTCTGTATGGGTAGGGTTCCTTACAGGAGAATCAAGGAAGTTAATAGTTAGATCCAACGAGATGGAGCCGATCGGACGGACACCCTTTTCCTAGTGCAGACGCACAGAAGGCATGGCCTCACGCTGTTATAAAATTCTAGACGCAGGGCTGCTGGGACAGGCTGAGGCCACCACGCAAACGCGATCAACGCCGTAACCCACTCAAACACGACATACGTGGACTCATTAATAACTCTATAAACTCATCTCCTTCTCCAGCTTCACCCATTTATCCCCCCAAACTGTTTTCATTCCTTCTTCCTCCCTCCAATCCCTCTATTTCTCAATCCATCCTCAAATCCCTCACCACAGGATCGAAGATATGAGTCCGCTGGTATTGGCCACCCAAGTGGTGACGGGGCTCGGCGTTGTGGCCGGCGCCATTCTGGTGAAGGCGGCGGCGGAAGGGCGTCTTCTCCCGCCGATCTCGGGCGGAGGACGGCCGCCCTGCGCCACGTGCAACGGGAGGGGGAGGGTCGCCTGTCTCTGCTCGCGTTGGTCGGACGGGGATGTCGGGTGCCGGACCTGCGACGGCTCAGGCCGGATGGCCTGCAGTAGATGCGGAGGATCGGGAACCGGACGGCCGCTTCCGGTTCGCCTCTCGGCTCACTCCCACCGACCTCCTCTATAGTCTATATATAGCATGAGAAATTATACCTCCTCCGCCCGGCGGATGCCGGCTTCAGAATCTAGATCTAATTCTTCGAAATTGGACGGCATAGCTGCTGTTGCTCTGTAATTTGTATATGATTTTATATATTACCTATTATTTTAAGCTGATCTGATCTGCGCCGTTGGGAATTAATGGTTTATGTGGATCTTGATCCCAGATTAGCCGAAAATTTCGATTGGTTTAGGGTTTAGTGGGATTTCTTACCGGAGCTCCGCGAGAACGAACGCCGTCTGGCACCACCACAGCTGAATCAGGTGGTCGGGGCGATCTGTGGGAATATTTAATTAATTTTCCGGCTCAACAATGAATATCGGATAATTATTTAACGAAATTTTCAGATATAATTTGTTTGATCAAGGCAACTAGGCAAGAAATCAATCATCATTAAATTCCCCGATCCAGTAAGTTATAATGGGGATTGAATTCCCGCCTTAATTGAAAAATAGTTTGATGTTCATTGTTGAGTAAGGAATTAATACTTGCCTTTCATGAATTTCTTTTGAATTGTTTTCTTATAAAATAAAGAAAATTTAATGAATGAACATTATATATGTTGCTTGCAGCCTTGCACATCTTCCGTATGTTTAGAAAGGAAAATTTTACATCTTAACAAATTGCAAAATATGTAATTGTTGCGGACTAACTCGATGTCTCGGTCGGATCGGATTAACTTGAATCGTCTTAATTCACGGAGCGGTCGAGCGCGCACACAGTCAATGAAAATGAACAGTACACACAGGTCTTGATGACGTGGAAAACCCCCTAAATGGGTAAAAAATCACGTGACAGGGTCTGTGCCGGTCAAATTCCACTAGCTTTCGGTGATTACAGCACGCTTGGTTAATCGGGGCAACAGACCACTCTCGTTACAACTTGAGTGGAGAGAGAGAGAGAGAGACTATAGCTTCCTGCGGGCAACAGGCTGCACCGCGGAAGTGACTTAGACGTGAAAATGCGCGAGATGCTTCTGTCGCTTGCGCTCGGGGCGGCGCGCGTTTGCTGACTTCAGATGGCTTCTTCCTTCGGCTTCCTCGAGATCTTGGGCGTCCTTTTGCTGTCAACGCGCTGATGGGGTGCTTATAGCCGCTAGTAGCAGCTGGTGGTCACTGGTGGCTGTGGGTGATTCACGACAAGCGGTGGCCGACTCGGTGGAGGAGGCAGGAGAGCTCTCACCTGAGGAAGAAGAAGACAACCCGGAGAAGAAAAAGTGAAGAATGAAGAGACCCTGGGGTCCATTTTATAGCCTTCAGGGGAGGATCATGGCGGGCCCCACCACTAAAGTGGTAGGTTAGTGGGTGGTTACCCTCTTGATCGAACGGCGATGAAAGCCTCCCCTTGATCAGGCGGTGGGGAGGCCTCCCATGGCGACGGGCCGCCACGGCGGCGGTGGTGGCAGGCCGGGCGGCCGACGGCGGGGGCGGCCGGCCTGGCGGTTGACGACGGCTGCCTGCTGGGGGCCGTCGCGGCTAGGACGGCGGCTGCCTGCCGGGGGCCGACCGCGGCTAGGACGGCGGCCGCCGTGGCTAGGCCGGCGGCCTGCCGCGGCTCGGCCAGCGGAATGTCGTGGCGGTCCGCCGGCGGCTAGGCGGCCAACTGCAGCTAGGCTGGCCGCGGCTGGTCGCGGGTAGGGCGGCCGTGGCCTGCCGCGGCTAGGCCGGGTTCGGCCAAGCCAGCGGCCTGTCGCGACCGGGCTTGGCCGGCCCTGGCTAGGCCGGCCGCGGCCAAGCCAGCGGCCTGTCGCGGCCTCCCTGACGGCAAGGCCCGGGGTCCGGCCGCGGAGAAGCCCGGGCCGGCCGGCGGCGGCGGTCAGACCGTCCGACGACGACAGTCTTCCCGGTGGCGGCGGCCCTCCTCCCCGAGGAGAGGGAGCGGGTCCCTCCCCCTCATAATTCTCATTATGAGAGATCATGGGGGGAATGACCCACCTATGATCCTCTTTGGGTGGAGATCATGGGGGGGGAGGCTTTCTCTCCTATAAATGATGATGGAACCCATCAATTGCCCCCAAATCTCTGATGTCTGAGAGCGAAGTGAGCGTTAGAGTAGAGATTTTCCTTACTTCCTGTTTTCATGGCGGTTTCCGGTGAGAAGGCTGAGGCGGCGACGACGGTCAGTGCTTTCAAGGTATTAGGCGGGAGGCTTGACGAACGACGACGACACATGGAGGTTGGGCGCGCTCATGCCGCTCGCGCGCGCTGGTCGTGCGCGAAGGCTATGCGTGTCGGCGGGGTGCGCGGACCGTGCGCGCGCGTAGGCCGGGTTGGGGCGCATTAGCCGGCCTGTGCGCTGGCCGTGCGCACGGCCAGGCGCGCATGCCGTGCGCACGCTGCGCGCGGCCAGGCGCGCGGGCCGTTGATAACTTCTCAAATGAAGTTATCTTTGCCTAATATTTCTACTTCATAATTAGTAAAAAGGAGCCTAAATGATAATAAAATATGATTAATTAATGTTTTAATGATTATGATACTAAGTTAGCCTTATTCTATGGTTTTTATGCAAGGTTTGTTAAGGAAATCAACTTTGAAGAGTGATGCAGAATTTCTATTTTCGGCCTGGCCAGAAACTGCAACATCCAATTCTGAAACTGCAACATGTGTCTGTTCGAAATTCAGAATTTTAAATTTGAATTCCCACCATTTTTAATTATGGAAGGATGTGTCTCTTGAGGGGGGTGGACGTTTTTAATGCCAAAAACTGATTAGAGGAGGATTATTCATCATTAATTTCGGATCTAAGGAGGAGAGCACCATCTAGGGTTGGCTTGGGGAGAAAAACCTCCATTGGAGAGCGCCGACAAGAGGAAGAAGAAGGAGATCTTCGCACGGATCGAAGAAGCGACTCTAGGAAGAAATTCCTGCAGCGATTAAGCGTGAACCGCGATGTTTTGTAAGATCTATTTCAATATTTTGAGTGATTCCTCCAACGCCATGAACTATTCCTTCCTTAATCTTGTATTATGAGACTACTAGGTTGTGTGTGATGGATATTTTCTAGTTTATTTTGTTGTGGATTCTTGGTGAGTGTTCTTTATCAAATTTATGATCTTTATTTTCTGAAATGTTTGGCCAATGTTTCACTTTCACGCTACGCTTCATAAATCGAGAGAGGAGTTGCGGTAGCATATCATAACTTTGATATAACATTTGAAGAGAGAAGGAGACTTCCTCTTGGTGTTAGCAACTTGGGTCTTTGTTCTTTGAGCGGTTCTTATTTCACCCGAGGGGAAATATAGAACTAGGGATTGCCGATATCGAGAGATACGGTTATCTATTTTAAGATCGTTGCAAGGCACGCTCACCACGCATTTCACAACGATACATTCACTTATCCGTCATACTAAACCTAAAAAATCATAATATAAGATTATATCTCTCCCTTGATAAGAAAAAGTTTTGTTCCTAAGATTCGTAGTATTTTTATTTAGAAGTCTTTATATTTAATTTTAGTAGTTTAAGACAATCACCAATTTTCTCTTACTTGGATTTAAGGAAAAGGCTTAACTGGTATTTGCAAGCACTGAACTCACCACCTCCCTGTGGAGACGATTCATACTCACTTTTATTACTTGACACGGCACGTGCACTTGCGTTTAAATACGTAGACCATTACGGGCGTATCAAGTTTTTGGCGCCGTTGCCGGAGAGGTGCGAAAAGTTTAGTGTTATTTTCTTGCAATATTGGTGAATCCCTAGTAACTAGAGATCAAGTTTTTGTTTTTGTCATTATTAGTTTTGATTATTATTGCTGCTTTATTTTGTTTTTGTTTTATTTGTTTGCTTTATTAGCAATTATCAATTGTTGGTGTGATATTGTATGTCCAGATATCGATCACCTGAATTACTACCGTTAAACCTAGAGATCGAAAGGACGTGTAGACAGAATAGGAGAACGTTACGATTAGGGAACAATAACGTGATAACAATGAATCCTGATAATCATAACGCTTCTAATGAAGTTGACCAGGAAGGGTTAGGTCAAGAAGGTCAGGTAGAACAGAATGGAAGACCTGCTGAAATTAGGCGAACCTGTCGCGAGTACAATATGCCTTATAGGGGAGGACTGCAATATAGCATTATCAAGCCTGCTATTGAAGCCAATAACTTCAAAATTGACTCAATGGCTATGAACCTAGTGCAGTAGAAACAATATAGCGGACTAAATCATGAGGACCCAATCTCCCATTTACGAACTTTCATGGATGTGTGCGACACATTCAAGATTAATGGTGCGTCGGATGAAGCGATTAAACTTCGTCTATTTCCATTCTCTCTGTCAGGTAGAGCGAAGGAGTGGCTCGATTCCCAACACGGTCTCACCACTTGGATGCAAGTGGTTGATTTATTCTTAGCCAAGTACTTCCCACCTGCAAAAACAGCGAAACTAATGCGAGACATTAGTACATTTATGCAAGGGAATGGGGAAGCGTTGTATGACGCATGGGAGCGATTCAAAGAACTCTTACGAAAGTGTCCTCACCACGGTTTGCAGATGCACCAACAGGTGTGGACATTTTATAATGGCCTCCAGACATCTACGATGATTCAAGTAGATGGAGCTGCAGGAGGTTCCCTCATGAACAAGTACCCCGAGGACGCTTACGCTATTCTTGAAGATTTATCTTCAAATAATTATCAGTCGTTCGATCGACAGGCTCCTTCTTCTTCGGTAGGTGGTCTTTACCAAGTTGACCAGTTGACCTCATTTGCCGCACAAATGTCGGCACAGTTCAACGCGATGAATAAGAGATTAGATTCCTTGACCTTAAATCAAGCCCAAACGCACCCTCAGGTTAATAGCATGGTTGCCTCTACAATTCCCATGAACCCATCTCTTACGGTAGAACAACTTGTTGGTCACAATGAGGAGATTAATTATATAGGGGGACAACCGAGGTATAACAACCATCATCACAATTATCATAACAACAACACATTTCCTAATCATTATAATCCCGAAGTGCGAAACCACCCAAACTTCTCGTGGAAGAACAACACCGGTTTGGCACACCCACCCGGATTTAGTTCAAACCCACACCCGAATCCACATCATAATAACAATTATAATCAACAAGGAGCTTCAAGAAAATACTCCGAAGAGGTGATAGTAGAATCAATCCAAAAGAGTGACGCTCGCATTCTTAGTTTAGAGGGTTCCCTGAGGGTAATCGAAGCGCAGTTAGGACAAATCGCGAGTGCTTTAAACCTGAGACCCCAAGGAACACTCCCATCGGACACCGTTACAAATCCAAAGGGAGATAATCCACATTGTAAGGCAGTCACTTTAAGGAGTGGAAAGGAGTTGGTGGGAGCACCAGAGAGAGAAAAATCTGAGACAAATAATGAAGGAAATGAGTTGGAGGAGATTAATCCCGCGATACCTAGTGAGGAGTTGATACAAGAAGAGAATGTTAGTGAAGGAGTGGAGGTGTTAGGAGAAAAGACACGTGAGTCAACCGTTGAAAGTTCTAAAAAGAAGAGTGGTGCGATAGTCTATCCACCACCACCATTCCCTCAACGATTAAGGAAAAGTAAGTTAGACCACCAATTCCAAAAGTTTATGGAGATATTTAAGAAATTGCAAATCAATATCCCTTTCGCGGAAGCGTTGGAACAGATGCCAAGCTACGTGAAATTCATGAAGGATATCCTATCGAAGAAGAGAAGATTTGGAACGAATGAGACGGTGGCACTTACTCAAGAGTGCAGCGCCATTCTCCAAAAAAAACTCCCACCCAAATTGAAAGATCCGGGGAGTTTTACTATTCCATGTTCCATAGGATACAAATTCGAGGGTAAGGCGTTATGTGACCTAGGGGCGAGCATTAATTTAATGCCATTATCGATATATAGGAAGTTGGGTTTGGGAGAGATCTCCAAGACTTCCATAACCTTGCAGTTGGCCGATAGGACCCTAGCGTTTCCGAAGGGGATAGTGGAGGACGTGTTGGTGAAGGTGGATAAATTTATATTTCCGGCGGACTTTGTGGTTCTAGACATGGAAGAGGATAAAGAAGTTCCGATTATTGTAGGAAGACCTTTCCTAGCGACGGGTAGAATGCGGGTGAATGACGAACAAGTCACTTTTAACGTACTCAAAGCGTTGAAGTTCCCCCACCGGGAGGAAGATAATATGGAGGTGGTCAATCACGTTTCTATATGCGATTACATGCCTAGTTCACTTTCCGATGAACATGATATTTTATTGAATCAATTATTGACGGAGGATGACCAGCCTGGGGATGATGAAGTGATTCAAGAATGCTTACAAGTATTCGAGAAGCAAATGGCTTGGTTTCGTAAGCCGGAACTATTAGAGATGCCCGAGAAATCCTTGTCAGTTAAACCGTCCATCGTTGAGCCACCATCACTCGAGTTAAAACCTCTTCCCGAGCATCTTACTTATGTATATTTAGGGGATGGCGAGACACTGCCGGTCATCATAAATTCAAACTTAACACCGGATCAACGAAAACGACTAATTGAACTACTTAAGCAATTTAAAATGGCCATAGGATGGACTATCGCTGATATCCGAGGGGTAAGCCCTTCATTATGTATGCACAAGATCCTTTTGGAGGAGTCATTTCAGGGGTCGATTGAGCCTCAACGCCGCTTAAGCCCGCCGATGAAAGAGGTAGTCAAAAAGGAGATTATTAAGTGGCTTGACGCGGGTATAATATATCCCATCTCAGATAGTCCATGGGTCTCGCCGGTTCAGTGCGTACCCAAGAAAGGGGGGATGACGGTTATAAGGAACAAGAAAGAAGAGATGGTCGCCACTAGGACGATCACGGGGTGGAGGATTTGTATGGATTATAGGAAGTTAAACAAGGCCACCCGAAAGGATCATTTCCCTCTTCCATTCCTCGACCAAGTCCTAGACAAATTGGCGGGGAATGATTTTTACTGCTTTCTTGACGGGTATTCAGGGTATAATCAAATTACTATCGACCCCGCCGACCAAGAAAAGACCACATTTACTTGCCCCTATGGGACTTTCGCGTTTAGGAGGATGCCCTTTGGTCTATGCAACGCACCGGCTACCTTCCAGCGTTGCATGATTGCCATTTTCTCTGATATTATGGACCAGGGCATTGAGATTTTTATGGATGATTTTTCCATCTTTGGAAAATCATTTGACACGTGCCTAGAGTGTTTGGAGAAGGTGCTCACACGTTGTGTAGAGACAAACCTAGTATTGAATTGGGAGAAATGCCATTTCATGGTTCGTGAAGGCATCGTGTTGGGTCATCATGTTTCCAGGACTGGGTTGAGGGTAGACAAAGCAAAACTAGATGTGATAGAAAAATTACCTCCACCCAAAAATGTGAAAATGCTACGAAGCTTCCTTGGACACGCGGGCTTCTATAGAAGATTCATCAAAGACTTCGCGAAAATAGCTAAACCCTTGAGTGGACTTCTAGAGAAGGATGCAAAATTTTCTTTTAATGACGATTGCTTGAGAGCGTTCGACGAGCTCAAATATCGGTTAACCACCGCTCCTATTATAGTAACACCTGATTGGGAAGAGCCATTTATTTTGATGTGTGACGCGAGCGACTACGCGGTAGGAGTTGTTTTGGGACAAGTGCGGGAGAAGATATTTCACACGATCGCATATGCTAGCAAGACCCTAATCGATGCCCAGACCAACTACACTACCACCGAAAAAGAGCTATTAGCGGTGGTATTCGCATTCGAAAAATTTCGATCGTATCTCTTATGTACGAAGGTTATAGTGTACACCGATCATGCAGCGATCCGTTATCTTATGGAGAAGAGAGACTCAAAACCGTGCTTGATTCGATGGGTCCTTCTCTTACAGGAGTTTGATGTAGAGATTAAGGATAGGAAAGGAACGGACAACCCGGTTGCAGATCACTTATCTAGGATTGAGAGTACACAGTTGACACTACATTCTGAAGTGGAAGAGAGATTTCCTGATGAGCAGTTACTAGCTATTTCAGAGAGTATTACGCCTTGGTATGCTGACTTTGTAAACTATTTAGCAAGTAATATTTTGCCACCTGAAATATCCTATCAACAAAAGAAACGATTTTTACATCTGGTACGGTCTTACATGTGGGATAATCCTTTGTTGTTCAAGGTTGGTGCCGACGGAATCGTACGGAGATGCATCCTCGAGGAGGAGATGAGAGCGATATTGGAGAAATGTCATAGCTCCCCCTACGGAGGTCATTTCAAGGGAACGAGAACGGCAATGAAGGCGTTAGAAGCTGGCTTCTATTGGCCTAATTTATTCAGGGACGCCAATATATTTGTGAAGCAATGCGATAGATGCCAACGGAGCGAAAATATACATAAGAACGATGGGATGCCCATGAATATAATGTTGGAAGTCGAACTATTTGATGTATGGGGTATAGACTTCATGGGACCGTTCGTGAACTCGAATGGTAATCTATTCATATTGTTGGCTGTGGACTACGTATCTAAATGGGTGGAAGCAATCGCGACGCCCAGGAATGATGCGAAGGTAGTCCTTAACTTCTTAAGGCACCATATATTTAGTCGATTCGGAATCCCGAGGGCAATCCTTAGTGATGGTGGCAGTCATTTTTGTAATAATCAATTCACTGCATTACTAAATAAATTTGGGATAACTCATAAAGTCGCCTTAGCATATCATCCCCAGACGAACGGGTTAGCGGAAGTCTCCAATAGGGAGATTAAGAAAATTCTAGAAAAGACAGTGAACGTCAACCGTAGAGACTGGTCACATAAATTAGTTGATGCATTATGGGCATATCGCACTGCCTTCAAAACTCCTATCGGGCTAACCCCATACCGAATGGTCTATGGAAAGTCTTGCCACCTACCTCTAGAATTAGAACACCGGGCATTCTGGGCAATAAAGAAAATTAATTATGATTTCCGCGACACCGGCAAGAAAAGGCTCTTACAATTGAACGAACTAGAGGAGATTCGAATGCAAGCGTATGAGAACTCGAGAATTTACAAAGAGCGCACGAAACGATGGCATGATCGACGCATGAAGGAGAAAAACTTTGAGCCGGGACAGCTTGTTCTATTATTCAATTCTCGCTTGAAATTATTCCCCGGGAAGCTCAAGTCACGCTGGTCGGGCCCGTTCAAGGTTAAAATCGTGCACCCCTATGGAGCTGTGACTATTTTAAATGAGAATGATGGAACCGAGTTCAAGGTAAATGGAGAGAGATTGAAGTTATATCTGGGAGGCGACATTGATCGAGTAGTGTCGCGGTTGAAGCTCGTTTAATCAGGAGAAGTCCTGCCGGGACTCATAAATCAGGCGCTTGGTGGGAGGCAACCCATTGCATATTTGTATTAGTTCTTTTTTTTTTAATTATTTTAAAAAGTTTTAAGTTTTTCATAATTAATAGTTTCTGTAGCTTTAGGATTGGATTGGAGGGGTGCTGCGCAATAACCACGAAATTTTATAAATAAAAAGAAATGAATAACTAAAATTTCGGCCAGGTGTTGAAAAAAAAAGAGAAATGTTGTAGTCAGAAGAATTGGCGTTGTCGTTTTTCACCTACTGTCCGCTGCCATAGACATCAGCTAGGGAGTGAACCGGGAACCGGTTTAAGTAAACCGCCGGTTCAGCGGAAATGACAACGCGTAAAAGGGAGGTGGTCATTTTATTTTTACTGACCGCTTCCGGCGGAATCGCTGATGGCGGTGAACCGGCGCCCGGTTCGGGCGAACCGCCACTGCCGGTTTTCGGAGACGTTTCAGTTCAATTTTAAAAGGCGGTTAGTTTAATTAAGCGGGATTTAGGCCTTATTAAGCATAACTTTCCTTAATTACATAAGCTTAAAATAATTAAATTATAAAAAGAAACCTAGAATCTTCCCCAAACCCCAGCCCGATTTCTTCCCCAGCCCCCGCCTAGGTCGCGATTTTCCCCTTCGCGCTGGAGCAAAACGGCGGGCGGCGACCACCCATTCGCATCTGCTGAAGTGTCGAGCGGTGCGAGGCGGCTGCTTCATCGCCTTCGACTTCGCCGGACGCCGACCTACAATCGCGCGGAAGAGGCGGATACACTCCTTGCGGACGCCATGGGAAAAACACGGCGGACGACAGCAGTTGGATCGGAGAAAAGCGGCAAGGGCTCTACAGGTATACCTAGGACTCATGTTTTCATTTTCGAAGCTCCTTCATTTAGGGCAAGGAGTAATAGAACACCCTAATCTAGGTGAAGACTTGAAGAGGAAGAAACAGGAAAAGGGGAAATCCATTGCTAAGGGTAGTAGACAATTTCAGGATGATGCGGCTGAGTTAAGGTTTAGGGAGTTGAGGACCACTCCATTCATCATGGAGAGAGGATTCCAAATGGACATAAGAGCCTGGAACTTATCCTATGCAAATCAGATTTCTGCCATTAACTGGAAGCACTTCTGCCACCCCCGAACTAAAGTTGCCCTTACCCTTGTTTACGAGTTCTACGCTAATGCGGTATCAGCGGAAGATGAGACGACTATTGTGCGGGGAAAGGAGGTCGTGTTTACAGCTGAGAGAATTTCGGACTTGTTTGCTTTGGATGACCAAGCTCAAGTTGATTACACTACCGTCCTTGCAAAGGTTGCACCACAAGAATTAGCAGAGGCCGTTTGTATCCCATCAGGGCCGGTTTGGACAAACGTGGCAACCAAGTGCCTGAAAGCAACCTGCTTATCTAGACAGGCCAAAGTTTGGCTCCTATTCATCAATGCCACCATACTTCCTACTAAACACCTCAATAATGTCCCTATCCACAAGGTTGCCATACTCTACTGTATCCTCAAGGGCATCAAATTCAATGTGGGGACAGTTATTGCGCATCGGCTGCAGGAAAAGATAAAGGAGAAAGGCCCAAAGCAACTGTGGTATCCAGTCCTGATTACAGACCTT
Organism: Platanthera zijinensis; assembly: GCA_039513925.1. Classification (NCBI taxonomy): domain Eukaryota; kingdom Viridiplantae; phylum Streptophyta; class Magnoliopsida; order Asparagales; family Orchidaceae; genus Platanthera; species Platanthera zijinensis. The sequence goes on along the minus strand of CM077081.1, from coordinate 22,037,881 downwards.
TGTCGCGCGGTTGGAGTGCAAGAGAATGAGGAGGATGTGGTGAAGAAATTGAAGTGTCACATAACCAAAACGGTGATTGAGGTGTGCATAAAAGTTGCGGATGATACCCCCAAAGCGCAGCCTTCTAAGACACGCAAGGACAAACCTATGGACATAGAAATTCACCAAGAAGATGGGGGCGGTGATCCTGACGCTATGATGGAGGAGATGCAATATATGAAAGCCTACTTGCGATGCCACCACCTATATGTGCAGGAGGAATTAGAGGATCAAAGAACCCTTTTACACAGCTTATTGGATAAAGCCAAACTCCCTATGCCACAATCCAAGTTGAGGATGAAGAAGCAGTTCGACAAAGAAGGTTACTTGCTTAACTCCGCCAGCATTCGTGTGGACCCTCGCATTCGTAGAACTGAGGAGGAAGAAGGCGATGAGGATGACGATGATGTTGATAAGGACGGAGATGTTGCTGTAGATGATGTTGATGAGGATGGCGACGACGATGATGATGATGTGGAGGGCGATGCAGATAGTGACGAGGCTGATGCAGATGGTGAAGATGACAAAGATGGAGAGGACGAATAGGCAACTCTGATGAATTTTGGTTTACCTTATAGTTTATGGCATATAGTTTGTTTTGCACAAATTATGGTTTTGGACAGTTTATAGTTTATGGTTTTGGATAGTTTATGGCATATTTTGGACTGTTGCTGTGTTTAGTTGAACTATATTTTTGGACAGCTTCTATTTTATTTCCCTCATGCAAGGTGAACCTTTTGCTGGTATATGGAAGCCATGTTTTCGCATGGACACTACTATATGTTTATATGAGGTGCTGTTGTTATTATATGGAATCATGGTTTTGACAAGGATATCCATATATGTTATTATGACACTTTTATAATGGATGCAAGTCCTTATCCAAGATTATATAGCTGCATTTATGATTTATGACTTTTTCTAACTGATCCACTCATCAAGCATGTTTACTTTATTAATGGCCGTATACTTATATTGATATAACCCCTTGTAACACTGCTATTTTGTTGCGTCCTATGTCACTTTAACTGCAGGGAACGCAATTGTGTACACTAATGACGCTCCTTACGCAAATTGAGAGGCACATTAATGGAAGGGCTGGTTATTTTGCGAGTATGAGGATCACTCTACACACGTCTTCACTTTTTCAGGGGAGTCATTTATTTACAACTGTTTATTCCTGATATTTGTATGCTCATTTGATTAAGTCATTAATTACCAAAACGCTCTAAGTGTGGAGGGGTCTAGTATGTGCATTACTAGTGTTCTAGAAGTAGAGTTGCTAGGGCCTAGCAACGCCTTAAGTGTGGAGTGGTGTATCCCTTACACACTGGGTAAGGGTTACTTTAAATATGAATTCAATGATACTTACTTTTGTTCTTGATTAATCTATGAGCTACTCTAGAGTTATTCAATGATCGGTAGGGCACGTCAATCTTAAGAACCCAACTAATGAATTTGAAGCTAGAAGGATGTTGGTTTGACTGAGCTCATTTAAGCAAATGTTTTCGTGCACTAAAATTTTGATGTACGTCCATTGCATGCTTTCCTACATTTTCCTCTACATCCAATGGGGAGTGGTGAGTAAGAGCGAAGTAAATGATGTACACCAAAATATGAGGATAGTTCGTCCTAACTTTTTGATCAATCACGTCATTAGTTGAGCTTGAACCTTTTATACACATCCTTTCATGACTAAACTCCATACGTTCCTTCTAGTTCTGTCTTGATAAGTTAGCCTATTGTGGGTATATAAAAAAAAGAGAACTCATAGTGATATGCGGCCTGAATATTCGTATACATACTTAGAATGATCCCAACTATGATAAAAAAAAGGGATAGAAAAAAAAAATGGAATTCATAGTGATATGTGGCCTGCGTATGTGAATGCATACTCAGAATGATCCCAACTATGATGCCTATCTATATAAATAAATTAAAAATGAAAATATCATAGTGACATGTGGCCTAGGTATGTGCACTTATATTTGGAAAGATCCCTACTATGAGTAGTTTAAAATAAAAAAAAACCCACAATATGGCGAACCTTCCAGATCATTAACTAGGGAACACCATTCCACTTTCAAAGTATCCATCAATGTTAATTCAAGCTTAAACATATCCATGTTTCATTGAACCTACTAACTCATACGTAGGTTAAATCAATTGCTTAGCATATTCTTATCATTTCCTGTAGATGCGGGAGTTCAAAAGGAGGTATTGCATGAGAGTACATTATATGTTTTGTCACCACATACCACACTATGATGTTCATTTGAGCTCTAATCCATCATCTAACTAATGGATTTGTGAATGGTTGGATTTTTATTGATTGTTAAACCTATCATCTCAATAAAGCAAATCTTTTGAGTGTGCCTCGATCATTTGGTATCATTGAATCATGCACTACATATTGTCCTTTGCCTAGGTTATTATTTTGAACTTGTCCTTGCTAGGGACTAGCAAGACTTTAAGTGTGGAGGTGTGATAACTTCTCAAATGAAGTTATCTTTGCCTAATATTTCTACTTCATAATTAGTAAAAAGGAGCCTAAATGATAATAAAATATGATTAATTATTGTTTTAATGATTATGATACTAAGTTAGCCTTATTCTATGGTTTTTATGCAAGCTTTGTTAAGGAAATCAACTTTGAAGAGTGATGCAGAATTTCTATTTTCGGCCTGGCCAGAAACTGCAACATCCAATTCTGAAACTGCAACATGTGTCTGTCTGAAATTCAGAATTTAAAATTTGAATTCCTACCATTTTTAATTATGGAAGGATGTGTCTCTTGAGGGGGGTGGACGTTTTTAATGCCAAAAACTGATTAGAGGAGGATTATTCATCATTAATTTCGGATCTAAGGAGGAGAGCACCATCTAGGGTTGGCTTGGGGAGAAAAACCTCCATTGGAGAGCGCCGACAAGAGGAAGAAGAAGGAGATCTTCGCACGGATCGAAGAAGCGACTCTAGGAAGAAATTCCTGCAGCGATTAAGCGTGAACCGCGATGTTTTGTAAGATCTATTTCAATATTTTGAGTGATTCCTCCAATGCCATGAACTAATCCTTCCTTAATCTTGTATTATGAGACTACTAGGTTGTGTGTGATGGATATTTTCTAGTTTATTTTGTTGTGGATTCTTGGTGAGTGTTCTTTATCAAATTTATGATCTTTATTTTCTGAAATGTTTGGCCAATGTTTCACTTTCACGCTACGCTTCATAAATCGAGAGAGGAGTTGCGGTAGCATATCATAACTTTGATATAACATTTGAAGAGAGAAGGAGACTTCCTCTTGGTGTTAGCAACTTGGGTCTTTGTTCTTTGAGCGGTTCTTATTTCACCCGAGGGGAAATATAGAACTAGGGATTGCCGATATCGAGAGATACGGTTATCTATTTTAAGATCGTTGCAAGGCACGCTCACCACGCATTTCACAACGATACATTCACTTATCCGTCATACTAAACCTAGGAAATCATAATATAAGATTATATCTCTCCCTTGATAAGAAAAAGTTTTGTTCCTAAGATTCGTAGTATTTTTATTTAGAAGTCTTTATATTTAATTTTAGTAGTTTAAGACAATCACCAATTTTCTCTTACTTGGATTTAAGGAAAAGGCTTAACTGGTATTTGCAAGCACTGAACTCACCACCTCCCTGTGGAGACGATTCATACTCACTTTTATTACTTGACACGGCACGTGCACTTGCGTTTAAATACGTAGACCATTACGGGCGTATCAGCCGTGCGCGCGTGCAGCGCGCGCGAGCAGGCAGTGCGCGCGAGCAGGCGCGCGCGCGAGAAGGCAGCGCGCGCGAGCAGGCGCGCGCGCGACGGCGCGAGCAGGCAGCGCGCGCGAGCAGGCGCGCGCGCGAGCAGGCGCGCACGTGCAGGCAGCGCGCGCGAGCAGGCCATGCGCGCGCGCGCTGCCTGCGCGTAGGTCGCGCGCGCGAGCAGGTCGCGCGCGCAGGCCGTGCATGCGCGCGAGCAGGCCGCGCGCGCCGGCTGTGTGCGCGTGCGAGCAATCTGCGCGGGTACGCAGGTCGTGCGCGGGTGCGGTCCGTGCTGCGCAGTCGCGCATCTCCTTACTATGTGCATGCTTGTGCGGACGCCCTCTTTTGTGTGTCACTTGTGCTTTAGGCATTTGGACATGCAGCTTCTTATTTCTGGGCTGACTTTTTATTTTTGCTATGCACAGGTTACGAAGCGCTCTTCTGGCCCGATGCGCCTGCGCTCTTCTTTGACTGATTATGGTGTTGATATCTGGAGGGCGAAGTACGAGCTTCCTGCTGATTTGGAAGTGAGGATCCCGTGTTCCGAGGAGCGGGTTCAGAATCCTCTTCGTAGTTGGTTGACGATCTACGAAGTCTCCTTGAGATCCGGCTTCCGCTTTCCGCCCTGCGAGGAGGTGATTGAGATCTTGAAATTTTGCGGAGTGCCTATCTCTCAGTTTGTTCCGGCTGGGATTGCCCGAATTATGGGCTTAGTCGTCTTCTTCCGCGAGCATATGAGCAGATTTTCTTTAGACCAGTTCCAAGATTGGTGCGATGTACGCTCTGATGGTGGCGAGCGAATGGAGGTGCGCAATAACAAGGTTTGGTTGGAGTTTGAAGCTCGTAAAGATCGTCGTCATGACAACACTTTGTTTGGATATGTCAAGAATTCTTGGGGTCTTCCTGAGGTATGGGATACACTTCACGACCGCTGCCGCCGTGTGAGAGGGAAAGAGCGGGATTTTTCCCCGATGCTTGGATTTTCTGAGCCTCGTGAGCTGGCCAATCGTCTCTTCAATATTTATGTCTACGTGGAGGAAAAGCGGCTACTGCGATGTGGTATCTCAGCAGACACAGTTCGGGCGGCGGAGACTTCTCAAGGAGGTGGTCGTAAGAGGAAAGCGGTGACGGCCCCTCCTGGCGACCTTGATGTGGTGGTGGTAGCTTCTGATGATTTGATTCCAGAGGTGCAGATACCTGCTTCCCCAGTTCCTTAGGTGTCTGTTGGTACAGCGGCTCCGCGGATGTCCTCTTCCTTAAGGGCGATGAGCGATGCGGTAAGGGTTCGACTTTTTCTTTTTCTTTTGCTTTTTCTTGCTGATAGAGGCTGATTCTGTCTTTTTCTTTTGCAGATAGAGACCTAGGCGCAGATTACGGTGACCTGGAATGATCATTATGTGAGCCTAAAGGACGGGTATCTTGCTCTTCAGGAGAAGCTTCGGTCGATGATGAGTTCGCTTGCCTCCTTGAGGGAGGAACATGACCGGGACATCGCGCGGTTCCGCCGGGTTGGTTCGGAGCCGAAGTTCGAGCTAGAGAATGCACACACAGCTTTGGAGGTGGAGAAGACTTTGGTGGAGAGGACCACTCAGATGTTGAAGCATTTGAAGGAGGAGACTTCTGGCTTAGGGACCCAGCTACAAGCGACACGAGAGGAGAGGTCTCAGGCCTTGAGACTCAGCTTCGGGCGGCAAAGGCGCAGATGGAGATGCTGTCCTCTGACGACCATGCGTCAGAGCTGAAGGCTGCAGGGCTTGCGGAGTACTTGGAGTCACTAGACTACATGCGAGACCGTAGCCTGATTGCGGAGGAGGTTCGTGACGATATCTGGTCCAATGAGGTGGAGCCTTAGATGGATGTCATACGCGAGTTGGCGCTCCGACGCGGTGTTTCGAAGGCTTTTCGCTTTGTTAGCAAGGGTCTGGGATGTGACACATACAGTTTTAGTTTTGCAGATGTTTCTGAGGATGAGCGTTCTGACACTGAAGATGAGTAGTGGTATATTTGTCATTGTATATTTACATTTTGTTGTACTTTGTTTTATCCCTTGTTTGGGCTTGGTTGTTGTCTTTAGACGCCGATTGTACTTGTATATTTCAGCTTTATTTTGTTATGACATCGTTGTTGTTTTTATGTCAACTTGGCCGTTTGTTTGTATTGGCTCGCTGCTTACCTTGTCCAGTGTAGGTTCGTGACTCATAGTGAGTGAGGGATGCTTGCGGCTTATTTTGCACGAGGGATGCTCGTGGTTTAGTCTGCGCGAGGCATGCTCGTGGCTTAGGTTGCGCGAGTGATGCTCGCGGCTTAGTTTGCGCGAGAGATGCTCGCCGCTTAGGTTGCGCGAGGGATGCTCGCGGCTTAGGTTGCGCGAGGGATGCTCGCGACTTCTTCGTGAGAGGGGTAGACCCCCACGGTGTTGCACGAGGGTTGCTCGCAGCTTACTTTGCACGAGGGATGCTCGCGACTTCTTCGTGAGGGGGGCAGTCTCCCACGGTATTGCACGAGGGTTGCTCGCGGCTTACTTTGCACGAGGGATGCTCGCGACTTCTTCGTGAGGGGGGCAGACCCCCACAGTGTTGCATGAGGGTTGCTCGCGGCTTACTTTGCACGAGGGATGCTCGCGGCTTCTTCATGAGAGGGGAAGACCCCCACGGTGTTGCACGAGGGTTGCTCGCGGCTTACTTTGCACGAGAGATGCTCGCGGCTTCTTCGTGAGGGAGTCAGGCCCCCACTGTGTCTGCGTGTGTTGTCTTTTTCACTTGCACATGTAAGATTTGTAGCAACATATTTTAATATTTGAACGAAGATAACGTGCACGGGGTTGTGCCTGCGGCTTACACAGTTTTATACAAAAACACACATAATTAAACAATTGTAGATTAGAAATAACTGATAAAATCATCGCAGATTCTGCGCATTCCAAGTGCGAGGGAGAGTCTTTCCTTCGGCGTTCCGCAGCTTGTATGTTCCCGTCTTCACTATTGCTGTGACGATGAAGGGGCCTTCCCAGGTCTAGGATAACTTGTCACCATGTGATCCCTTCCCAGACGCTTCCAGAGTACGGAGGACCAAGTCTCCGACATTTATTGGACGAGACTTTACTTTGTCATTGTAGTAGCGGGCTGTACGCTGTTGGTAGGCGGCGGCTCGGAGAGCGGCCTCTTCTAGGATCTCGGCGATCAGGTCTAGATTGTCTCTGAGGGCGTCGTCATTCATCTACAGGTTGATGTGGGATACCCGTGGGCTTGGAACACCGATGTCAACTGGAATGATTACTTCAGTTCCGTAGCAGAGGTTGTACGGTGTTTCTCCTGTGGGGGTTCTTGTTGTTGTCTGGTATGCCCATAATACATTGGGGAGTACGTCGGGCCATTGCCCCCTGCGTCTTGTAGTCGCGCCTTTAGACCCTTTAGTATGGTCCGATTGGTTACCTCGATCTGTCCATTAGATTGGGGGTGTGATACCGCTGTATGGCGCAACTCAATCTTCAAGTCTTCGCATAACTGGGTGAAGGATTTTCCCGTGAACAGAGTTCCATTATCAGTGATGATAATTGCTGGTATTCCAAAGAGGCAGACAATGTTCTTCCACACAAATCGCTTTATGTTCTCCTCAGTAATCTTGGCCAGAGGCTCCACTTCTACCCACTTGGTGAAGTAGTCGATGGACATGATGATGAATTTCCTTTGTCCTGAAGCCTGGGGCAAAGGACTGAGAAGGTTGATTCCCCACTGTGCGAATGACCAAGCTCCCTGAAGTGTAGTAAGGGCAACAGGTGGTTGCCTGGGAACATTGGCATGCAGCTGGCAGCTCTTGTATTTTTGGACGAAGTCCGTTGCTTCCTTCTTCATAGTAGACCAATAAAATCCCTGGCGTAGGATTTTGCGAGCCAAGGCCTTTCTGCCCAAGTGTTCTCCACATACCCCTCTGTGGACCTCGTGGAGGGTGTACTCTGCATCAGTTTCTGCTAAGCAGTTTAGGTAGGGTCCGGCGAAGGACCTTTTATAAAGTTCACCGCTAATGAGTGTAAAGGTGGCTGCCCTCATCCTTAGGCAGTGGGCCTCTTTCGGGTCTTCAGGGAGCTGCTGATTCTCTAAGTAGTTCACTAGTGAGGTAATCCAAGATTCCTTTGGTCCTTCAATTTCCGTTATTTCCCGGAATTCTTTAATGCTAGGAAATAGGATTTCTTCAACTCTTCGCCTTCTTGATTGGTAGCGAGAAGGTGACGTGGTTAACTTTGACAGGGCGTCTGCTCGACTGTTCTGTTCTCTGAGGATGTGGATAATTTGAGCTTGTGGTATCTTTATCAGAAGAGATCTCACTAGCTGGAGGTACTTGGCGAGTTGCTCACTCTTGGCTTCATAATCCCCTTCCACTTGGGACACAATGAGCTGGGAATCAGAGTAGATTGTTAACTTGGCTGCATGATAATCAATAGCAAGTCCGAGTCCTGCAATTAAAGCCTCGTACTCTGCTATGTTGTTGGTGGCTGGAAACTTCAACCGGAGGCCGTACTCTAAGGTAACAAGTTCTTGGCTTATGAGGAGTAATCCGGCTCCGGCGCCTTCCAATCCGGATGCTCTGTCAACGTACATTTTCTATCCTTGTCCCGACTCTATTGGTGAGACTTCTGGCTCTGTTGGCAAGGTATTTTCAACGATAAAGTCTGCTAAAATCTGCGACTTAATGACGGGGCGTGGTAAGAAGTAGATGTAAAACTCGCCTAGCTCAACCGCCCATTTGACCAGTCGGCCAGAAGCCTATGGTTTTTGAAGAATGGTACGAAGAGGCAGCTCTGTCAATACTTTGACGGTGTGGGCCTGGAAGTAGGGACGAAGTTTCCTTGTTGAGAAAACGAGTGCGAGGGCTGTCTTGTCTGCAGTCGGGTACCGGGATTCAGCATCTGAGAGGACTTTGCTAAGGTAATAGATGGGGCACTGGACTCCTCCCTCGTCCTTCACATATACAGAACTCAGTGCAGCTGGTGAGATAGCGAGATATTGGAAAAGAGTTTCTCCTGGATCTGGTTTTGAGAGCAGCGGGGGCGTGGCTAGGTACTTCTTCAGTGATTCGAATGCTGACTGGCTTCGTACGTCCACTAGAATCCAGTGGTCCTGGCTCCTCGGAGAACTTTGAAAAAAGGCAAATACTTATCTCCGGTTCGTGCTAAGAACCGCGAGAGTGTAGTGATTCTTCCATTCAGCCTTTGTACCTCTTTGAGGGTCCTGGGAGGCGACATGTCTTCCAAAGCCTTAATTTTCTCGGGGTTGGCCTCTATCCCTCGCTAGTTTACCACGAATCCTAGGAATTTTTCGGATGTAACCCCGAATGTGGTGGGGTTAAGCCTCATGCCATACTGTCGGAGGAGTCTGAAACACTTGTCAAGATCTTCTATATGATCTTCCTTGCGAACGCTTTTTACCAATATGTCATCCATGTATACTTCCATCGTTTTGCCGATAAGGTCCTTAAAAACTTTGTTCATGAGCCTTTGATAGGTGTCTCCCGTGTTTTTGAGCCCGAAGGGCATAACCTTGTAGCAGTATATCCCTTTGTCTGTTCGGAATGTTGTATGATCTTCGTCCATTGGATTCATTCGAATTTGGTTATATCCGGAGTAGGCGTCCATGAAGCTGAGGAGTTGGTGCCCGGCGGTTGAATCTACTGTAACATCCCGATTTCGATTTTCTAGACCCCCTTTGTGTTATTTGACCTGTTAGGGTTTTGTGGGCCGGATTGATGCCCGAATAATAAGTTCACGACCTATTGAGTACTATTGACCCAATAAGTCACATTCTCCACCTTCCGGGTCACGCATAACTATCGTGATGAGTACACTCCTATCACCCCCAAAATTTTTATCAAGACGCTCTAAGAATATTTGAAGTAATGTGCCAATAAAGAGCTAATTTATTTTCATAATTAATTTATTATTTAAATAATTAATTTATTCAATATACTTTGGAAAATTAAGATAAATAGCAAAAAATATTTTTATTCACCCAAATTTTTATCATTGCACCCAAAATATATATGTAAGAGATGTAATAATTAAAATTTATTATTTAAAATATAAATTATTTATTTTAATTTTATTATGCTTAAAACACCAAATAAATAATTAAAAATACGAAAATGCATTCAAAAATTATAAAATAATTTCCAAAAATAGCTTAGGATTTTATAATGCTGTCATAAAAATTCTAGGTTAAAATAAAGGATAATTCTATACATACCTAAGTCATACATAAAAATCACGAAAAGTGGGCCCCACACCCAATAAAATAATCCAAACTTTACTTTTCTGTGTGTTTTAGATGTGTGAAAAAGGCCAAATAATATATTTTTATTATGTATGAGCCCACTTTTTGTGATTTTTATGTAAGTTTTAGGTATGTGTAGTTCCGCCCTAAAATAAATTACGGTTCATTAGTTATTTCATTTTTAAGCCTCAATTAATATAATAAACCCACATAATAACTCCCCCTCTTAATGATGGAGGCTTGTCATTAATCCTCCCCTCTCCCAAAGCCTTGGGAAGGCTGAACCAGGCTGATGGGGGGGGGGGGGGGGGGGGGGGGGGCGTTTTCACCAAAGAGGAGTAACTTCTCCTCATTAAACCCCTCCCAACACCCCAAAGGACCACCCTCCTCCTATATAAACCCCCCAATAGCTAGGTTTTTATTTTTCCAGCCACCCTAACCAGCAAGAGACCAAGCCTCGACGACCTTCCGGCGAGCCTCGACGACCTTCCGGCGAGCCTCCTCCACGAACTCCGGCGAAACTCCACCGCCATGGCCGCTCGACGATCCCCTCGCCTAAACGGCACGAATGTAAGTTCTTACGACTCCTCCCTGCCCTAGATCTTTTCTCGTCGACCTCCGCCGCCTCCGACCACCGGAGACGGTGTTCCCGGCCATGGAAGCTTCGGACCACCCCCACGACCTCCGCCACCGTTGCGGGTTTCGACCTTGCATGGGGCATGTGAAGGGGAGGAGGAGTCCCCACGACCCCTCCTCAAGGCCCTTGAGGCGAAGGGGCTCGACGGAATCCGCTCCGGCGGCCTCTTCATCCAATCAGAAAAAAAAAAGACAAAAAAAAGTTTCTGTTAAGTTTTTCCGGCCACCACCGGCGGCGGCCGGCCGTCGGAGGTCTCCCCACCGGAGGCCCTTCCCGGGGCACTCTCAATGGGGGTAGTGGCCGGAACCCAAGCCTCCACCAACGGGGGAGGGGCAGCCCGTAACCCCCCACCAGCTTCCTGTTTCACGGTGGATTTTCAGCCACCAAGGACCCGGAGAAACTCTTCTCCAGGTCGCCGCCGGCGGCGGAGGACGGCCGCCGGCCGACTCCTTGCCGGAGCGCCCATCCCGGGCGAGTCTGCTGAGGGTAGTGGCTGGAGCAGCCGGTGCTCCGGCCGGCCACGATGCAACCCTCAAGGCTCACGGTGGCTGCATGCATGCAGCCACCGTGAGGCCCTGTTGAAAAAAAAGTATATATATATATATATATATATATATAGAGGGCTGATCTTATGCGCACCATTTAGGGTGCGCACAATGCGCACAACCCACTTAGAGGCATTTTTTGAAAAAGTTGTCAACATCAAAGTTGTAGATCTCATCGATACGAACAACTTTCATGTTAACCACTTTTTAATTTGAAGCCGTTTAGGCCCCCGATTTGGAGCCCGAAAAATCTGGGGCGTAGTACATGAAGGACGCCCCAGATTTTTCGGGCACCAAATCGGGGGCCTAAACGGCTTCAAATTAAAAAGTGATTAACATGAAAGTTGTTCGTATCGATGAGATCTACAACTTTGATGTTGACAACTTTTTCAAAAAATGCCTCTAAGTGGGTTGTGCGCATTGTGCGCACCCTAAATGGTGCGCATAATAACATTTCCCTATATATATATATATATATATATATATATATATATATATATATATATATATATATATATATATATATATATATATATACGAGTGACAGGCACGGGCCTCCGGCCCGATGGCCACGCACCACAGTACCCGGCCGGCGACGGCGGACTTCGCCCGCACCCGGGCTGTTTTTTTAAAATATATTATTATATTACTTGATTTCAGTGCCTTTACTGTAGCAGTCCCGCCGCTCAGATTTTTCGGTCCCAAATCGAAAGTCAAGGAGGCTTCAAATCAAAAAGTGATCAACATGAAAGTTGTTCGGATAGCCGAGATCTACAACTTTCATGTTGACCACTTTTCGTTTTGGAGCCATCTCGACTCTCATATTGGGCCCCGAAAAACCTGATTTCCGTGCCTTTACTGTAGCAGTCTCGTCGACCAGACTTTTCGGGTCCCAAATCGAAGGTTAAGGAGGCTCCAAATCAAAAAGTGATCAACATGAAAGTTGTTCGGATCACCGATATCTACAACTTTCATGTTGACCACTTTTCATTTTAGAGCCATCTTGACCCTCATATTGAGCCCCGAAAAATCAGATTTCCGTGCCTAAACAGGCGGGTGAACAGTTCACCCGCCTGTTTTTGTCCCACACCGTCCGTTGTTAGGATTTTTGCGGGTATATATTCAATATTCCGCAGTTAGTATTTGAAGTAATGTGGGTTGGCTGACTTGTAGGCGGGCTTGCTTGCAGATTTTCGCGGGATGGGCTTGCGGGTTGTTCGCGGGCTGGCCAGCTTGCGGGTCCGCCTATTTTTAAATTAATTCGCCTAGCTTTAAGACTCTCCTAGAGTAGGTTTAGGGCTGTCTTATAATAGGTTTAGGAGCCCTACAAAAAAAAGCTGGAGAGATGGTTGATTTGATCGGACGGCATCTGAATTTCGCATCCATGATCCGACGGATGAGATCACTCAAATGGTTTTTAAAAGCATGGTTTTAAAAACCATTTCATATTTCTTTATAATGGATAAAGATATATATATATATATATATATATATATATAGATGAAGATATGTATATATTTGTATATATATTCATATTTATATATATATATAAATATATATAGGTGTGTATTCGTTTTTATCTTCTCTCGGCGCGGATCGCCGCCGCGACGGCGGAGGTAGGCCGCCGGCAAAACCCTCCCCCGGGCGAGCCTTGTAGGGGTATTGGCCGGAGCAACTAGTGCTCCGGCCGGCCAATGGGCCGCCCGCATGGCCTCACGGTGGCTGCATGCATGCAGCCACCGTGAGCCCGTGTTATAATTATTTGTTTTAAATATTTTTCTTATTTTTCAAACGTGATTTTAATTAACTTAGAGTCATATTTGGAAAAAAATTTGTGACAGGCACGGGCCTCCGGCCCGATTGCCACGCACCACAGTACCCGGCCGGCGACGGCGGACTTCGCCCGCACCCGGGCTGTTTTTTTAAAATATATTATTATATTACTTGATTTCAGTGCTTTTACTGTAGCAGTCCCGCCGCTCAGATTTTTCGGTCCCAAATCGAAAGTCAAGGAGGCTTCAAATCAAAAAGTGATCAACATGAAAGTTGTTCGGATCGCCGAGATCTACAACTTTCATGTTGACCACTTTTCGTTTTGGAGCCATCTCGACTCTCATATTGGGCCCCGAAAAACCTGATTTCCGTGCCTTTACTGTAGCAGTCTCGCCGCCCAGACTTTTCGGGTCCCAAATCGAAGGTTAAGGAGGCTCCAAATCAAAAAGTGATCAACATAAAAGTTGTTCGGATCACCGATATATACAACTTTCATGTTGACCACTTTTCATTTTGGAGCCATCTTGACCGTCATATTGAGCCCCGAAAAATCAGATTTCCGTGCCTAAACAGGCGGGTGAACAGTTCACCCGCCTGTTTTTGTCCCACACCGTCCGTTGTTAGGATTTTTGCGGGTATATATTCAATATTCCGCAGTTAGTATTTGAAGTAATGTGGGTTGGCTGACTTGTAGGCGGGCTGACTTGTAGGCGGGCTTGCTTGCAGATTTTCGCGGGACGGGCTTGCAGGTTGTTCGCGGGCTGGCCAGCTTGCGGGTCCGCCTATTTTTAAATTAATTCGCCTAGCTTTAAGACTCTCCTAGAGTAGGTTTAGGGCTGTCTTATAATAGGTTTAGGAGCCCTACAAAAAAAAGCTGGAGAGATGGTTGATTTGATCGGACGGCATCTGAATTTCGCATCCATGATCCGACGGATGAGATCACTCAAATGATTTTTAAAAGCATGATTTTAAAAACCATTTCATATTTCTTTATAATGGGTAAATATATATATATATATATATATATATATATATATATATATATATATATATATATATATATATATATATATATATATGAAGATATGTATATATTTGTATATATATAAATATCTATATATATATAAATATATATAGGTGTGTATTCGTTTTTATCTTCTCTCGGCGCGGATCGCCGCCGCGACGGCGTAGGTAGGCCGCCGGCAAAACCCTCCCCCGGGCGAGCCTTGTAGGGGTATTGGCCGGAGCAACTAGTGCTCCGGCCGGCCAAGGGGCCGCCCGCATGGCCTCACGGTGGCTGCATGCATGCAGCCACCGTGAGCCCGTGTTATAATTATTTGTTTTAAATATTTTTCTTATTTTTCAAACGTGATTTTAATTAACTTAAGAGTCATATTTGGAAAAAAATTTGTGAGACCCGATATTTTAGATATTTATAATTCCTACAACTTTACTGTTAACAGTTTTCGTACCAGGAACCTCTAACTAATTTAATTTTGTGCTCGAAAGGTGTATTTAACCGTTCAGGAAACAGAATAATTGCTGTACTTTATAAAACAATATTATTTTTAATTTTTGGCAAAGTTCAGTCACTGTTTTGAGGGTCTTAGAGACCAAACCAGAAAACCTTTGTTAGAGACACTTTTATAGGTTAATATTTTGTCTTAAACTTTCATGTTTTGAGTTTGACAAACAGAAGGACTTAAACTAATTTATTTTGATTCCAAACATAGCTAAATAAATCTGTATGAGCTGTACCTTATAAAACAGTACTTTTGGCAAACTTCAACCACTATTCTGAGGGTCTTAGAGGCCAAATCAGTGAATGCATGTTAGAGGAACTTTTATAGACTATTGTTTTATCTACAACTTCCAGATTTAGTGCTTTCTATTTTGAAGTCATTAAGCAATTTAAATTCAGTGTTAAATAATACAACTTAATATTATAATCCGATCGTTGTGCAATGTTAGTTTTATAAGTGTTGCTATTATTGTCATTCATCTCCTCATGCATGGGCCTACGGGATGGTGCATGGTTACCGATGTGGCGGGTTCGTCGGCCTTCCCTATTATACACTATGGTTGAAGTTGTGACGACAAACTCTATGTTTGTTGGGTGGTGGAGAGGACCGGGGGCTAGCTACCCCTTTCGTATAGGTCCGTCTCACCCCCGTTTGGTTATGTGCCGAGAGGGTCGATCTCCGCACGAGGTGAGGATGTGTTCCCACCGAGAGTATCCGTTTCTTTTGTGGTACGAAGGCCTAGGAAGTTGGGGTGTATCCATAACCTAGAAGTGGGAGCGACCGACCCACTGTCACCGTCTGGCCACGGCGGTGAGGCCTGGGAAGTGAGCTCCTTCTCTTAACAGGTCACTATGTCGACATAGGGGAAAATGATTGTGACGCATCATTCGAGTGACCGTGAGAACATCATACATGCACATTACATCATTTTTACATGAATGGGTATACTTACTGCTAATGATTTCACCTGCCACTATCTTTTTGTAGCTTATAAAAGATATGTTGCTTCGACTATCGTACTAACTTTCCTTGCTCCTTGTCACCACCTTTTGCTGCTTATACATGATATATTGCTTCGGCTATTGCACTAACTTTCCTTGCAGGTTTCCTTCCTTGTACCCATTAGGGGGCTGGGGAGGAGCGTGAGATTTACTTGGTCATGATATGACTAACGTACCTTTGTACGTATCATTTTAGGGCCCGATGCGCCTACCCACGGAGCAGGAGCGGATGGAGGACCATAGGTGGGATCCCGTTGATGAGGAGTTCCAGGAGCCAGTCCGGACAGTCTACGAAGATTTAAGGGTATTAGCTCGAGTAGGAGAGAGGATGATTAGTTTTCTTTTATAGACTCTATGTTTTGTCATCTCTTGTTTGGATGATCATTTTGGACACTTATATCCCTCGTGGGTTTTGTTTTGGTTCACTTATTTCTATCATGATGATATATTTATGATCTGTGATGCTTTCGTAAATTTTTATATACTCTGTGAATGATTTTCTATTCTGATATACATAGCCTCACAAAGCGCATGTCCCGCCAATTGGGTCGTGGGTCGGGTGAGAGGGGTGGGTCCTCTACCGAAACACGAACCTTTTGGTGGGGCAAGCGCTTTGGGCATAAGATCCTCCTGGTTTCAAAGGAGGGGGATCTTACAAGGGTATCAGAGGGAAAGTGATCCAGATTTATAAAAATAATCACAGGCGGTTCACCACCTTATGATAGCTAGTTCGAGGACGAACTGCGCAGCGGAAGCGTGGTGGACCGTAGTAGAATCATGATGAAACATCACGTGTCTTCTAGTAAAACCCAACCGAATTATCAATTCTTCGACCAACTACCTACCCTTTTAGCTTAATTACACAGTTCTGATACGTATATATTTTGTAATCTGACACAGGAATTTCGGGAGCCTAGTCTCAGATTGAGAAATGAGAACACGGATGACACCGATGAGGACAGTTACACCCCTGACACACCAGTTGATGAGTGGGCCCCTCCATCTCCTGCCGCACCCACTGGCCATGCAATGCCGGCCCAGCCGGCCCCGTTTCTCCAAACAGAGTTAGGGCAGACTCTTACCGCACTACTAGACACCTTTCGAGCCTCACTACAGCAACATCAGCTGCTACAGGCACAGGGCCCTACAGATGCCGAGAGATTGGTGATGTTCAGGAGCTTTCGTCCCCCGACTTATAGAGGGACGGAGTCGGCCATCCAGACTGAGGATTGGCTAGAGAGGATTGAGGAGCTACTCAGGGGAATACACTGCCCTTCCTACTACGCAGTTTCCCTAGCTGCCACCCTGTTGGAGGGTTATGCTAGGCAGTGGTGGAGGTCTATCCTACAGACCACTTATAGGAACCGCCGCCTGACTGATGTTTCCTGGAGAAGTTTCTCTACCTTGATGATGGAGCACTTCATTTCTAGCTCTGACCGGACAGAGCTCCAGGAGCGTTTTCTTCACCTTCGGGAGGGCACTATGACAGTTACGGAGTACCAGCGAGAGTTCTCTCACCTTGCCCGATATGCTGGCATTATGGCCATAGAGGATGAGAATCGGGCCAAAAGATTCTTTCAAGGCCTCAACGACTCCATTCGGCAACCACTGATGACTGCGGCTCATGCTCCCTTTGAGGTTATCGTCCACCTTGCAAAGACGATAGAGGCGGATATAAAGACCACTCGGGAGAGGAATAGGTCAAAGAGAATATCAGAGACACCTCAGGGACAAGATCATAGGGCTCAGGGGAGGCATCAACGCGCACGTGGAAATGATAGAGGAGATCATAGGGGCTACGATCGAGGGGATCGCCACCAGCCACCCCGCGACCACCATCGGAGAAGGACACCCCCACCTCCCCCAGCACAGCAGAGGGCCCTCCCCGCACCAGCATTTGCGGCTGAACAACGCCCTTTTGAAAGGCGTTGTTTCCACTGCAATGAGTTGGGACATTTGCGACCTCAGTGCCCCCTATTAGCACCCAGGGAAGGGCATCAGGACAATCACCGTGGTGGAGGTCGTGGTCGGGGCCAACCCGGTAGAGGACAACAACAACCTCCCCAGCAGGCTTATGCCTTGGACCTAGGAAGGGATCGAGCCACTGCAGACGTGGTGAACGGTACGAATTTTATTTATACTACATCTCAAATTGTGATACTTTTATTACATTCGTATATACATTACCATTTCAAAATCAATCGAAACCACAGGGATCCTCTGGATCAATGATCGGGCTGCTCGAGCGCACTTTGACACGGGCGCCACTTGCTCCTTCGTGTCTCATGATTTCATACATCAAGAGCCAGGAGTGGTTTACCTCACAGGAAACCCGTTGCCGGTACGACTCCCCGATGGGTCGGAGATGATCTCTTCGGACTTGTGCAAATTTCGAGTAAAGATAAATGGTCAGGAGATGGAAGTTGAAGCAGCGGTACTCCAGTTGTCAGGGTTTGACCTGATATTAGGGATGGATTGGCTCGCAGAGCATGCAGCACAAATAGACTGTCAGAACAGGAGGGTGACCCTCCAAGCACCAATGGGAGGAACGTTCACCTACCAAGGTATACTATTCATTTCCCGCCTCATGTTGAATTCCATACAGGCGACGAAGGCCACCATGAGAGGTGATGAGGTGTTTGTGGTCTACTTTGAGATGGTGGGGCAGACCATGGAATTGGTTGAAATAAAGGTGGTAAAGGAGTTTCCGGATGTCTTTCCGGAGAAACTCCCCGGACTACCTCCACATCGGGAAGAGGACTTCAAAATCCTCCTCCTACCCGGGGCTCATCCGGTATCGAGATCTCCTTACAGGATGGCGCCAAAGGAGCTGACAGAATTCAGAGTGCAACTACAGGAATTGGTAGACTCGGGATTTGTCCGACCCAGTTCTTCCCCTTGGGGAGCACCCGTGCTCTTAGTAAAGAAGAAGGATGGATCCCTTCGGCTCTGCATAGACTACCGGGAGTTAAACCGGCTGACCGTGAAGAATACATATCCCCTCCCAAGGATAGAAGAGTTGTTTGATCAATTGCAGGGAGCTCGATCTTTCTCCAAACTCGATCTCTGATCGGGGTACTACCAGCTCAGGATTGATGACAAGGACATTGAGAAGACCGCATTCTGCTCTCGTTATGGGCAATACGAGTTCACTGTAATGCCATTCGGTCTCACCAATGCTCCAGCGGCGTTCATGTCCTTGATGAATCGGGTGTTCGAACCCTTTCTCGACCAATTCGTCATCGTATTCATCGATGACATCCTCGTGTACTCGGAATCGGAAGAGCAGCATGTCACACACTTGGAGAAGGTGCTCCAAAAATTGCGAGAGCACCACCTGTACGCAAAATTTTCGAAGTGCGAATTTTGGCTTAAGGAGGTTGGCTTTTTGGGTCACATCGTCAGCGCTAACGACATAGCAGTGGACCCAGCAAAGATTCGGGCCGTTCGGGATTGGCCGCAACTTTATTCAGCGGCTGATGTGAGGAGCTTTCTTGGGCTTGCGGGATATTACCGTAAGTTCGTTGAAGGATTCTCTAAGATCGCACTGCCACTAACATGGCTAACAAAGAAAGATGCGTCGTTCGTATGGACACCGCAGTGCGAAGGGGCCTTTCAAGAGTTGAAGGAGAGACTTACCTCAACCCCTATACTGACTATACCATCAGGCCAGGAAGGCTTCCAAGTGTACACTGATGCATGCCAACAAGGTCTGGGAGCAGTCTTAATGCAACACAGGAAGGTGGTTGCCTATGCCTCAAGGCAACTAAAAGTGCATGAGAAGAACTACGCCACACACGACCTAGAGTTGGGAGCAGTGGTCTTCGTCTTAAAGATATAGAGGCACTACTTATACGGCGTCCGGTGTGAGGTGTTTTCAGACCACAAGAGCCTCAAGTATGTCTTCACGCAGAGAGAGCTGAACCTGCGGCAAAGACGGTGGTTAGAGTTTTTGTGCGACTATGATTTTGATCTCCAGTATCACCCTGGCAAGGCAAACACCGTGGCAGATGCTCTGAGTAGGAACCCTGTGGCCTCAGCTAGCTGGATGATCGGTACACCGAGAGATATTGTGCGAGGTCTCGAGGAGATGGGAATTACAGTGATCGCGCCAGAAGATGCAGTTGCGGCTGCACATCAGCTATATTGGACAGAGATCAAGTGCGATCTTCGGGATAGGATCAAGGATGCTCAGTCGGATGACCCACTGTTCGAGGACGGGATTGCCCGTTTAAAGGCCGGAAAAGAGCACCCGGACTTTCAGATAAGGGACGAGATTCTTTACTTCCGTGATAGGATGTTCGTTCCTTCTGGTGGACAGTTTCGGCACGAGATTTTGTATGAGAGCCATCACACACGCTACTCGATCCACCCGGGCATCACAAAGATGTATGCAGATCTAAAGAAGACATTCTGGTGGCCAGGAATGAAGAGAGATGTCATCACTTTTGTGACACATTGCCCGACGTGCCAGCTTGTTAAGGCGGAATGCAAGAGCCCCGCTGGGTTATTACAGCCGCTCCCCGTCCCCGAGTGGAAATTCGAAGACATATCCATGGATTTCATCCATGGCTTACCCCGCTCTCGGACCGGGAATGATTCTATTTGGGTGGTGGTCGACCGATTGACAAAGGTTGCACGGTTCATCCCCAACCGCCAAGACGACGGTGTTGGGAAATTGGTGCGCCTTTTTATTGAGAATGTGGTTCGTTACCATGGCGTGCCAAGAACCATAGTTTCGGATCGGGATGGTCGATTCACCTCGAATGAGTGGAGAAGTGTCCAAGCATATTTGGGAACCAAACTAGCATTCAACACATCATTTCACCCCCAAACAGATGTGCAAACTGAACGCACAAACCGGACTTTGGAGGACCTTCTCCGGTTATGTCTGGTGGATAAGAAGGAACCATGGGAACGGCTCCTACCATTAGTCGAATTCTCCTACAACAACACGTATCAGGCAAGTATTGGCATGGCTCCATACGAAGCTTTATACGGCCGGAAATGCCGAACTCCACTTTCTTGGGCTCAAGATGCGGATCCGAGAGCCTTGGGGCCCGTTTTCATGGAGAACATGACAGAAATTATCCAAATGATACAGGAGCGAATGCGTGAAGCTCAGAGCCGGCAAGCCAAATACTACGACGCCCGCCATCGTCATGTTGAGTTTGCTGTGGGTGATAAGGTTTACTTGAAGATCCGCCCTAGACACGGTGTATCTCGGCTCCGTCGACAACGGAATTTGAGCCCGAGGTACATGAGACCTTATACCATCACAGAGCGTATAGGCGAAGTGGCATACAGGTTGGAGCTACCCCCAGAACTCCAAGGATTACATGATGTATTTCATGTCTCTTCGTTGAGGCGTGCACTATTACGTTCAGAGCATGCTATCTAGGAGGCCCCGGGACCGGTGGAACCCGACCGATCCGTACCCCTCAAGCCGGTGAGAATCATGGATACCGAGATGAAGGTTCTGCGGCGTAAGAGGGTTCCCCTTGTCCGAGTGCAGTGGGACAACTGCGGGACCGAGGAGTCTACTTGGGAACCTGAGGACCAGATGCGTGAACTTTACCCCGGCCTCTTTACGTCAGGTAACACATAACAAATTTAATCTTTTATTTAGGGTATGTTTTCTTTACGTTTTCAGAATTATTGTGACCTAATCGAATTTTCGAGGACGAAAATTTTGTTAGACTTTTTAGATTTGTAACATCCCGATTTCGATTTTCTAGACACCCTTCGTGTTATTTGACCTGTTAGGGTTTTGTGGGCCGGATTGATGCCCGAATAATAATTTCACGACCTATTGAGTACTATTGACCCAATAAGTCACACTCTCCACCTTCCGGATCACGCATAACTATCGTGACGAGTACACTCCTATCACCCCCAAAATTTTTATCAAGACGCTCTAAGAATATTTGAAGTAATGTGCCAATAAAGAGCTAATTTATTTTCATAATTAATTTATTATTTAAATAATTAATTTATTCAATATACTTTGAAAAATTAAGATAAATAGCAAAAAACATTTTTATTCACCCAAATTTTTATCATAGCACCCTAAATATATATGTAAGAGATGTAATAATTAAAATTTATTATTTAAAATATAAATTATTTATTTTAATTTTATTATGCTTAAAACGCCAAGTAAATAATTAAAAATACGAAAATGCATTCAAAAATTATAAAATAATTTCTAAAAATAGATTAGGATTTTATAATGCTGTCATAAAAATTCTAGGTTAAAATAAATTAAGGTTCATTAGTTATTTCATTTTTAAGTCTCAATTAATATAATAAACCCACATAATAACTCCCCCTCTTAATGATGGAGGCTTGTCATTAATCCTCCCCTCTCCCAAAGCCTTGGGAAGGCTGAACCAGGCTGGTGGGGGGCGTTTTCACCAAAGAGGAGTAACTTCTCCTCATTAAACCCCTCCCAACACCCCAAAAGACCACCCTCCTCCTATATAAACCCCCCAATAGCTAGGTTTTTATTTTTCCAGCCACCCTAACCAGCAAGAGACCAAGCCTCGACGACCTTCCGGCGAGCCTCCTCCACGAACTCCGGCGAAACTCCACCGCCATGGCCGCTCGACGATCCCCTCGCCTAAACGGCACGAATGTAAGTTCTTACGACTCCTCCCTGCCCTAGATCTTTTCTCGTCGACCTCCGCCGCCTCCGACCACCGGAGACGGTGTTCCCGGCCATGGAAGCTTCGGACCACCCCCACGACCTCCGCCACCGTTGCGGGTTTCGACCTTGCATGGGGCGTGTGAAGGGGAGGAGGAGTCCCCACGACCCCTCCTCAAGGCCCTTAAGGCGAAGGGGCTCGACGGAATCCGCTCCGGCGGCCTCTTCATCCAATCAAAAAAAAAAGACAAAAAAAAAGTTTCTGTTAAGTTTTTCCGGCCACCACCGGCGGCGGCCGGCCGTCGGAGGTCTCCCCACCGGAGGCCCTTCCCGGGGCACTCTCAATGGGGGTAGTGGCCGGAACCCAAGCCTCCACCAACGGTGGAGGGGCAGCCCGTAACCAGGGGCGGTTTTAGGGGGGGGCCCGGGGGGGCCCGGGCCCCCCCAAAAAATTGAAAAAAAATGTAATAATTAAGGTTAACAATGCTGTAATAATTAAGTCCTGCCATTTCTGCACGCCATTTCTGCCGTTTCCCTGGCCGCAAGTCTCCTCCTCGCCATTTCATTTCTGCACGCCATCCCTGGCCGCAACTCGCAAGTCTCCTCCTCGCCATTTCATGGAAACGGCCGCAAGTCTCCTCCTCGCCATTTCATTTCTGCACGCCATCCCTGGCCGCAAGTCTCCTCCTCGCCATTTCATTTCTGCACGCCATTCCGCCCGGGCCCCCCCGGGCCCCCCCAAAAAATTGAAAAAAAATGTAATAATTAAGGTTAACAATGCTGTAATAATTAAGTCCTGCCATTTCTGCACGCCATTTCTGCCGTTTCCCTGGCCGCAAGTCTCCTCCTCGCCATTTCATTTCTGCACGCCATCCCTGGCCGCAACTCGCAAGTCTCCTCCTCTCCATTTCATGGAAACGGCCGCAATTCTCCTCCTCGCCATTTCATTTCTGCACGCCATCCCTGGCCGCAAGTCTCCTCCTCGCCATTTCATTTCTGCACGCCATTCCGCCAGGGTCTCCCTCGCCATTTCTGCACGCCATCCGCAAGGTGAAGAACGCCATCCGCAAGGTAACTTCTTCTTCTTCTTCTTCTTCTTCTTCTTCTTCTTCTTCTTCTTCTTCTTCTTCTTCTTCTTCTTCTTCTTCTTCTTCTTCTTCTTCTTCTTCTTCTTCTTCTTCTTCTTCTTCTTCTTCTTCTTCTTCTTCTTCTTCTTCTTCTTCTTCTTCTTCTTCTTAATTAGATTTAGGGATCAAATCTGGATGTACCTTACCTCTTTTCTGCTTTTTTTAAGTTTCAATCTGCTAAGCTATCACATGAACCTTACCTCTCCTCTCCCCATTCAATTTGGTAAATAATGCATATCACTTGCTTGATATATTGTCTAAATGAAAATAGAAATAAACCCTTTTAACTACAGGTAAAAAAATAGAGAAAAAATAGAACTTGCTATGATGTGTTATGCCCCAGCCACGAACTCCTCTGGTTCTTTTGCTTCAGTGTTTTGTATTTATGGGTATTTTGCATTGTAAGGAGGTTATGCCCCAGCCGGCTAGCGCTGCTCCGTTGCTGCCCCAATTCTTCGGTTTTCCTTTTCTAGCTTCTCTGTTTCCCGGGGCTTCTGTAGTTCTGACTTATTACTTGCAGATTATTACTTCAGTTTCTGACTTAGGCTCTGTTTGGGAGGACTTATTTTCACCGGTCAAGTGATTACATCCGCATGAACCGGACATTAATTAAGGTCCAGTTTAGCGGTCGTAACCGCTTAACCGGTGAAAATAAGTCCTCCCAAACGGAGCCTTATATTCCCAGACTTGCTCTATCGAAACAAAAACGCTATGTTAAATGGGCGATGGCTCATAACTACTATGTTCATGGATTCCACTGCCGTGCCAATGTGATTAATATTTATTCATCCTGATATAGTTTAGGCTTTGATGTGATACATGTAAGAGTTTGAATTTTTATTCATCCTGAATCCTGATATAGTTGGGTTTGATCTAAATTTTTTTTTATGTTTATTAGAATTTCATATAGGGGTTATTTACCAAGACTTTCTCTCGAAGATTGCGTAATTATAACTTACACCCCTCTATTTTTTGAAATTACAAAAATCTCTCTTCAATGTTTACATTTCATAGCATCCATGTACAAAAGTATCCTCTTGGTGTACGTTTTTAGGAGGGCTTTTTTTGCATGAATTTTATGAAATGTAAATATTGAGGGTAATAATTGTAATTTCAAAATTTAGAGGGGCGAGTTGTAATTATGTAAACTTTGAGGGGAGGTTCAGGTAATTTTTTTGTTCATGTGTAGAATTATACATGAATAATATATATTCTAAAATTTTATTGTTGGGATGTATCATGTATGACTGTATGAGTGAATTCAATTATACAAATTATTATTGTTGCTAAAATTAAATTAAATTTCTATATATAGATTCTAACACCATGGAGTCCATGGAAAATAAGTTACCTCCCCCATTTGCGCGTCCTGTAATTTCTCTTCCCCACTCAAATCTTTTTTGTATCGTTTAACCCTGATTCATGGTGTTAATAGATGAATGACACTTAACATTAAAAAAAGATTCAGGTTTGGTGTTGATTAGTTATTCCTCACATGTTAATATCAGGCAACTTGCTTCTCTAGAATGGATAGAATTACGCAAACTACTGATTTTACCTTAATTATTCCAATCTGAATTGGTGATATATTTATCAATCTTGCCATTTAGTTGACCTTCATGCGGAGATGAGTTTGGTCTCATTTTGTGAGTCAAATATTGACCTCAAATTAGGAGATTGAGGTTTGGTGTTGATTAGTTGTTCCTCACATGTTAATATCAGGCAACTTGCTTCTCTAGAATGGATAGAATGACGCAAACTACTTATTTTACCTTAATTATTACATTTGAAGTTGTTGGTTTACTCTTGCTTTTTGTAATTTTGTCTACTTTATTTGTAGCTCATTTCAGCTTGGATTTGATATTTATTGTTTGTTTGTTGCTTTGTTAATCATTTCTTTTTAACCTTTCCCCATCCAGCATTGTTAATCCTCATAGAGTCATAGTACAGAACTCTCTCCCCTGCTCACTCTGCCAAAATTATTCAGGCTGCTCATTTCTCTTGCTATAAAATGCAGTGTAAATGCTGCTTATTAAGGGTTGTATATAATTTTGTTATCACCATAAGCAGTGAAATTATGTTATCACCATAAGCAGTAAATTCTCCATCTCAATGCTTAGAAATAATGTCAATATCAATCCTAATTTTTAAGCGATTAATAATTTCCCTCGCAGGCCTGGTACGGTCGGCTTGGCTGTAGGGGCATTGCCCCGTGTACCCTGAATGGAATTAAATTTTATCTGTATTTTTTTCTGCATTATATTACTTATTCTAGACATGTTTGGAAGTTTTCACACCAATGATCAAGTTGTTGGTTGAGTTTATAGCTTCTTTAGTTTACACTTGTTAGGAATCTCATTTAATTTTTGTTGTCAATTGTGAATACATAGGTTATCATGAAGAAGTTGAAAACAATCAACTCATTTTTCAACAAAAAATCATCAGCTGAATCTGGTACACCTTTGTCATCCGAACCAGTTAATGTTCAACCCCCTATAGTTATTGTTGATTCTTCCGTAGTTGAGAATCGTTCAGTAGCTTTTGAGCGTGATCCTGGACTACGTCCTCAAATTTGGCAATATTCTATAAATCAACAAGATGAAATGCGGCGAGCATATGTTAAAGCTGGGCCTTATCGACACATACTTCAAGACTATCCATCATCGGGTGAACATAATCGAAGATTTCAAAGTTCCTGGTTTGAGAGATTCCCATGGTTGGAGTATTCTCCTGCAAAAGATGCCGCATATTGTTTGCCATGTTTTGTCTTCAATAAACAAATCCCTGGCCGATTTGGAACGAACTCATTCACAATTGAAGGATTTCAGAACTGGAAGAAAGTTAATGGAAAGAATTGTGCTTTTTTGACTCATGTTGGGAAGGATCACTGTTCTCCACACAACATTGCAGTCAATAGTTGTGCAGATTTAATGTCTCAATATCAACATATAGAAACAGTGATGGAAAGACAATCTTCTCAACAAATCGCAATGAACCGGTTGCGGGTCGGAACTTCAATTGATGCTTTACGATTTTGTGCATTTCAAGGTATTGCTTTTCGAGGTCATGATGAAAGCGCAGAATCAATTAATCGTGGTAATTTTGTCCAAGTTATTAAATTACTCAGAGCATATAATAAAGATGTTGAAAATGTTGTATTAGAAAATGCCCCAGGAAATGCTATGTACATATCGCCTATTATTCAGAAGGATCTTCTTTCTGTTATGTCAAGAATGGTGCAAGATATTATTCGTACAGAAATTGGTGATTCTAAATATTGCATAATAGTTGATGAATCCAGAGATGAATCAAAAAGAGAGCAAATGGCTATCGTGATTCGATTTGTGGATGTTTGTGGTTTTGTGAAAGAAAGGTTCTTAGATCTCGTTCATGTTACAGATACTAGTGCACTTACTCTTAAGAATGAAATTTCTGCAGTTCTCTCTCGTCATAATTTGAGTATTCAGGATATGCGGGGTCAAGGATACGATGGTGCAAGTAACATGCGAGGTGAATGGAAAGGTCTAAAAACTTTATTCCTTAATGAAAATGCACAAGCTTATTATGTTCACTGTTTTGCTCATAAACTTCAACTTGTTCTTGTTGCAACATCAAAGGAAGTGAAATCCGTGCATAATTTTTTCAATGAATTGATTTATATTGTTAATACTGTTAGTGCTTCCTCCAAACGCAATGATCAATTACGAACTGCGCAAAAAGAGTATTTCGATCACATGATTGCTTTAGGTGAAATTGAGACAGGAACGGGAGCCAATCAAATTGGTTCATTACAACGACATGGTGAAACTAGATGGTCGTCACATCTTAACTCTATTTGTAGCGTTATAAATATGTATAATGCTACGTGCTCTGTGTTGCTTGATATTAGCGAAAATGGAGGGACATCTGCTCAACGAGGAGATGCTGAAGCAGCGTTTAGAAAACTTGGAGTATTTGAATTTGTATTTACCTTGCATTTGATGAAAGAAGTTTTGGGAATCAGTGATGTATTATGCAAAGCACTACAACATCAATCTCAAGATATATTAAATGCTATAAATTTAGTTTCGACAACAAAAACACTCATTCAGAAATTGCGGGAATCTGGCTGGGAAAAGTTCTTGAAGGTTGTGAACATATTTTGTGAGAAAAATGAAGTCGAAGTTCCCGACATGAATGCTCAATTTAGTAATCGTCGGTTTCGAAGTCCACGTGATATCATTACAGTGGAACATCATTTTCGAGTGGACATTTTCAACTCCACAATAGATTGTGTGTTGCAGGAGCTCAACTCAAGATTCAGTGAAAATTCTATGGAACTACTTCGTCTAAGTATGGCTTTGGATCCAAGTGATGCATACAAATCTTTCAATATTGATGATATATGTGCCCTTGCAAAGAATTTCTATCCTAAAGATTTCAGCGAGCATGAAATTTTTGTGTTGAATACTCAGTTGCAACATTATCAGATTGATATTTCTTTCCACAAGGACTTCAAGAATTTGCTTACAATTTCCGAGCTTTATCAAAAATTGGTGGAAACGAAAAAATCGAAGACCTACTATCTTATTGACAGAATTATCAGACTCATTTTAGTTCTTCCGGTATCAACGGCAACCACAGAAAGGTCTTTCTCTGCTATGAAACTGGTAAAGACAAGACTTCGCAATAAGATGGAAGATGAATTTCTTGCTAATTGCATGACTTTATATATTGAGCGAGAAATAGCGGAGAAAATTAACAAAGATTGTATTATAGATGAATTCTATGAAGTGAAAAAACGTCGTGCACAATTGAAGTAACATGTATGTGGTTGTTTGTAACTGTTTTGCCTATTGAAGATATATAATATATTGTGATTTTGTCGAAAAATGTCTATATATCTTTTGTATTTAAATATTTTATTTTAAAAAAATTGGCTTCATGATTGGGCCCCCCCTAGCCAAGATTCCTGGATCCGCCCCTGCCCGTAACCCCCCTCCAGCTTCCTGTTTCACGGTGGATTTTCAGCCACCAAGGACCCGGAGAAACTCTTCTCCAGGTCGCCGCCGGCGGCGGAGGACGGCCGCCGGCCGACTCCTTGCCGGAGCGCCCATCCCAGGCCAGTCTGCTGAGGGTAGTGGCCGGAGCAGCCGGTGCTCCGGCCGGCCACGATGCAACCCGCAAGGCTCACGGTGGCTGCATGCATGCAACCACCGTAAGGCCCTGTTGAAAAAAAAAAGTATATATATATATATATATATATATATATATATATATATATATATATATATATATAGATATATATATATATATATATATATATATATATAGATCAAGATATGTATATATTTGTATATATATTCATATTTATATATATATATAAATATATATAGGTGTGTATTCGTTTTTATCTCCTCTCGGCGCGGATCGCCGCCGCGACGGCGGCGGTAGGCCGCCGGCAAAACCCTCCCCCGGGCGAGCCTTGTAGGGGTATTGGCCGGAGCAACTAGTGCTCCGGCCGGCCAAGGGGCCGCCCGCATGGCCTCACGGTGGCTGCATGCATGCAGCCACCGTGAGCCCGTGTTATAATTATTTGTTTTAAATATTTTTCTTATTTTTCAAACGTGATTTTAATTAACTTAGAGTCACATTTGGAAAAAAATTTGTGAGACCCGATATTTTAGATATTTATAATTCCTACAACTTTACTGTTAACAGTTTTCGTACCAAGAACCTCTAACTAATTTAATTTTGAGCTCGAAAGGTATATTTAACCGTTCAGGAAACAGAATAATTGCTGTACTTTATAAAACAGTATTATTTTTAATTTTTGGCAAAGTTCAGTCACTGTTTTGAGGGTCTTAGAGACCAAACCAGAAAACCTTTGTTAGAGACACTTTTATAGGTTAATATTTTGTCTTAAACTTTCATGTTTTGAGTTTGACAAACAGAAGAACTTAAGCTAATTTATTTTGATTCCAAACATAGCTAAATAAATCTGTATTAGTTGTACCTTATAAAACAGTACTTTTGGCAAACTTCAACCACTTTTCTGAGGGTCTTAGAGGCCAAATCAGTGAATGCATGTTAGAGGAACTTTTATAGACTATTGTTTTATCTACAACTTCCAGGTTTAGTGCTTTCTGTTTTGAAGTCATTAAGCAATTTAAATTCAGTGTTAAATAGTACAACTTAATATTATAATCCGATCGTTGTGCAATGTTAGTTTTATAAGTGTTGCTATTATTGTCATTCATCTCCTCATGCATGGGCCTACGGGATGGTGCATGGTTACCGATGTAGCGGGTTCGTCGGCCTTCCCTATTATACACTATGAGTGAAGTTGTGACGACTAACTCTATGTTTGTTGGGTGGTGGAGAGGACCGGGGGCTAGCTACCCCTTTCGTATAGGTTCGTCTCACCCCCGTTTGGTTATGTGCCGAGAGGGTCGATCTCCGCACGAGGTGAGGATGTGTTCCCACCGAGAGTATCCGTTTCTTTTGTGGTACGAAGGCCTAGGAAGTTGGGGTGTATCCATAACCTAGAAGTGGGAGCGACCGACCCACTGTCACCGTCTGGCCACGGCGGTGAGGCCTGGGAAGTGAGCTCCTTCTCTTAACAGGTCACTATGTCGACATTGGGGAAAATGATTGTGACGCATCATTCGAGTGACCGTGAGAACATCATACATGCACATTACATCATTTTTACATGAATGAGTATACTTACTGCTAATGATTTCAGCTGCCACTACCTTTTTGTAGCTTATAAAAGATATGTTGCTTCGGCTATCGTACTAACTTTCCTTGCTCCATGTCACCACCTTTTGCTGCTTATACATGATATATTGCTTCGGCTATTGCACTAACTTTTCTTGCAGGTTTCCTTCCTTGTACCCATTAGAGGGCTGGGGAGGAGCGTGGGATTTACTTGGTCATGATGTGACTAACGTACCTTTGTACGTATCATTTTAGGGCCCGATGCGCCTACCCACGGAGCAAGAGCGGATGGAGGACCATAGGCGGGATCCCGTTGATGAGGAGTTCCAGGAGCCAGTCCGGACAGTCTACGAAGATTTGAGGGTATTAGCTCGAGTAGGAGAGAGGATGATTAGTTTTCTTTTATAGACTCTATGTTTTGTCATCTCTTGTTTGGATGATCATTTTGGACACTTATATCCCTCGTGAGTTTTGTTTTGGTTCACTTATTTCTATCATGATGATATATTTATGATCTGTGATGCTTCCGTAAATTTTTATATACTCTGTGAATGATTTTCTATTCTGATATACATAGCCTCACAAAGCACATGTCCCGCCAATTGGGTCGTGGGTCGGGTGAGAGGGGTGGGTCCTCTACCGAAACACGAACCTTTTGGTGGGGCAAGCGCTTTGGGCATAAGATCCTCCTGGTTTCAAAGGAGGGGGATCTTACATCTACTAACTGGTCGATTCTAGGGAACGGGAAACTGTCCTTGGGACACGCTTGATTGAGGTTGGTGTAATCTACAGACATCATCCACTTTCCTAAAGACTTCTTTACTAGGACGACATTAGCTACCCATGTGGGGTAGTTCACTTCTCGGATGAAATGGGCGTTGAGGAGCTTCTCTACCTCTTCTTCGATTGCCTGGAGACGTTCTGGGGCGAAGTTTCTCTTTTTATGGATGGTTGGCTTGCACGTTGGGTTGATGTTGAGGGAGTGCTGGATGACGCGTGGATCTATGCCAGACATATCTTCTGGAGTCTAAGCAAAGATATCCTTATTGTCTCGGAGATAAGTTGCAAATCTTTCCTTTTGCTGTTCCGGTAGGAGGGATCCAAGCTGAACAGTGCGGGCTGGACTTGTCGGCGCGAGGGGGACGTCAATCAATCCTTCCATTGGTGTTCCTCGCTGAAGTATGGCTTCATCGCGTAAGTTAAAGTCGTCAATGTTGAGCGTGGTGGCTTTCATAGGTTGTGCCTGTCTGGAGTAGAAATTCTTAGCGGCCTCCTGATTGCCCCGCACAACTCTAATACCTCCCGGAGTGGGGAACTTCATGACGAGATTAGAAATTTATGGGATAGCCCTGAAGATGGTCTGGACGGGTCTTTCGAAGATGGCATTATATGCGGAACTTGAATCTACTACCACAAACTGGATCTCATGCGTCGCCTGTCTTGAAAATTCCCCCATGGTAACTGGGAGAGTAATCATTCCTAGTACTTGAACCGGACAGTTGTCGAAGCCGTATACTGGTCTGGCTGCCTGAGTTAAACGTTGGTTTGAAATATTCATGCTTTGTAGAGTGGCAGAGAACATCACATCGACGGAGCTTCCATTGTCGACGAGGATTCGCTTGACGTTGTAACCTGGGTCTCCGATTCCAGCACTGATTACCAGGGGGTCTTGGTGAGGTGTTCAGAGCCCAACAAGGCCTTCGTATCTGAAAGGTATGGTGGAGACCTGCTTGAATTTTTTTATCCTTGTGGGCCTCTCCTTGCATACTGACTGAAAAGATTTGAGCGGAGAAAATAGGTGATCCGACAATGGTTTCAATATTTCCAACCATCTGCCTACCACCCGCTCCTCCAGAGAGGACGTTATGCTTATCTCTCAGTGGTCTAGGCGGGTCACGCCGATCTTGCACATGTCCTTGCAAAAATCTGCCGAGAAGTCCTAGGCGGACCAGGCGTTCGATTTATTCTTTTAGACAGGTACAATCTTCCGTTGTATGTCCCGTGGTTCGATGAAACTCACAATATTTGGATTGGTCATTCCTGGGATTATGAACCGGCTGTTTTGGTCGTTGTAGGGCTGGCTCATTTTGTATAGCATATAACACATTGGTGCGTGTAGTGTTGAGAGGGGTGAAATCTCTGGGTGGCTGATCTATTTGAGGGTCTCGCCGACGTTGCCCATTTCCGCGATCGTCGCGGAACCTCCCTTCCTGACGTTGAGGAGTTTTCTCCCTTTCTCTTTTACGTTTCTGGGAGCCATCAAATTGCTGACGATGGGCTTCAATGACTTCATCTGCAGCAATCTGAGCTTCAACCCGATGCACAAGATCAGAGTAACAAGGAACGGTTTCTCGCATTAGTGCTGAGTAGAAGCCGCTCGGGCGAAGACCTCCGAGGAACACACCTCGCAATAGTTCGGGGTCGACTCCTGGAATCTGACGGGCTTCAGCAGTAAAACGTCGGAAAAAATATTTGAGAGTTTCCCCTTCATTCTGACGAATTCCTGATAAATGAGAGGGGTCGCGAACGATCCTGCGATTGGCGATGAACTGGTCGGCAAATTGTCTCGTCAGCTCCGTAAAGTTAGCGATGGTATTAACTATTAGTGACTGGAGCTGTGTTTGGGCTTGTTGCTTGAGAGTGGCTGGAAACACCTGACAGAGGAGTTGGTCTGGGGCGTTGTAAATTCTCATGATGGTGGTGAAGTGATTTACATGCTCCAGCGGATCATCGGTCCCGTCGAATGTTTCAATATTTGGGAGTTTAAAGCCATTCGGGATTGGATGATCCAGAATCTGGGGCATCAGAGGGGAGCCCTGACATAGCGGTCGGCGACACGAATATCTCTTGCACTAGCATGACGATATTCTTTGGCGATGACTTCTCGAATTTCTTCACGAGTAAACCTTTCCAGCGGAGGTGGACGGACTTCGCCAGTGGACTCATGATGATGGTCCGCCCTCGCCCTCCTCTGGATCGGGTGAGCGGAACTTGCAGCTTCAGAGTATTCTTCGAATATTTCTTGTCCTGGATGAACCTCCTTGGGTCTACCCTGATTTGGTGCTGGTGGCGGATCTGCTTGAGCCGGTTGCATGGAGCGAGCCGGAGGTGCTCCAATGTTTTGCAGCAGGGTGAGCATTTTAGTTTGCTGCTCTTCCATCTGGCGGACGCGTCCTTCAAAGGCGGTGACAGGAGCTAACACGGCCTCAGCAGTCAGTGGGACGTCTATCAGAGAGTGTGAACGTGCAGGCTCGGGGTGTCCTCCAAGAGCGGAGCCTTCAGTGGTGCGGGTACTTCTCTTTGCCATCAAATCTGGGCTTCAGAAGCGGTGAAGATGAAAGACTTATCTTCTGAAGGATGTTGGGAATGATTTCCACAGACAACGCCAAACTGTTGCGGACTAACTCGATGCCCAGTCGGACCGGATTAACTTGAACCGTCTTAGCTCACGGAGCGGTCGAGCGCGCACACAGTCAATGAAGATGAACAGTAGACACAAGTCTTGATGACGTGAAAAAACCCCCTAAATGGGTAAAAAACAGCGTGATCGGGTCTGTGCCGGTCAAATTTCACTAGCTTTCGGTGATTACAGCACGCTTGGTGAATCTGGGAGACAGGCCGCTCCCGTTACAACTTGAGTGGATAGAGAGAGACTATAGCTTCCTACGGGCAATAGGCTGCACCGCGGAAGTGACTTAGACGTGGAAATGCGCGGGATGCTTCTGGCGCTTGCGCTCGGGGCGACGCGCGTTTGCTGGCTTCAGATGGCTTCTTCCTTCGGCTTCCTCGAGGTCTTGGGCGTCCTTTTGCTGTCAACGCGCTGGTGGGGTGCTTATAGTCACTAGTAGCAGCTGGTGGTCACTGGTGACCGCTGGTGGCCGATGGTGGTTGCGGGGGGTTCACGGCGAGCGGTGGCCGACTCGGTGGAGGAGGCAGGAGAGCTCTCACCTGAGGAAGAAGAAGACAACCCGGAGAAAAGAAAATTGAAGAATGAAGAGGCCATGGGGTCCCTTTTATAGCCACCAGGGGAGGATCATGTTGGGCCCCACCACTGAAGTGGTGGGTTAGTGGGTGGTTACCCTCTTGATCGAACGGAGAGGAGAGCCTCCCCTTGATCGGACGGTGGGGAGGACTCCCATGGCGACAGGCCGCCACGGCGGCGGTGGTGGCATGCCGGGCTGCCGGCGACGGGGGAGGCCGGCCTGACGGCTGACGACGGCGGCCTGCCGGGGGCCGGCCGCATCTAAGACGGCGTCCCGCCGTGGCTAGGCCGGCGGCCTGCCGCGGCTCGGCCAGCGGCCTGCCGTGGTCGGTCCGTCGATGACTAGGCGGCCAGCCGCGGCTAGGCAGGCCGCGGCCGGCCGCGGCTAGGTCGGCCGCGGCAAGGGCGGCCGCGGGCGGCCGCGGACGGCCGCGGGCGGCCGCGGACGGCCGCGGCATGGCCGGCCACGGCCCGGCCGCCGCAAGGCGGCCACGGCTAGGCCAACCGCGGCCGGGCTTGGCCGGCCGTGGCTAGGCCGGTCTTGGCTGACGGCGGCCAACCCGACGGCCTGCCGCGGCCTCCCTGACGGCGAGGCCGATGGTCCAGCCGCAACGAAGCCCGGGAGGGCCGGCCGGCGGCGACGGTCAGACCGTCTGACAGCGACGGTCTTCCCGGCGGCGGCGGCCCTCCTCCCCGAGGAGAGGGAGCAGGTCCTGCCCCCCCATAATTCTCATCATGAGAGATCATGGGGGGAATTACCCACCCATGATCCTCTTTGAGTGGAGATCATGACGGGTGGGCTTTCTCTCCTATAAATGATAGTGGAACCCATGAATAATAATAATTAGTTGAATGCAACTCAATAATGTGTAGATTGAATGTGAATATTGTTGGGATTATGGAACACTTCCAGTCCTCTTGTTTCTCACACCGGGTTAGCCCACGTGAGCTTAGAGGAATCGAAGTGTGATCCTCCATTTCGACATCTCCAGGACCGGCCACATCTCCAGGAAAATTTTTCCTGCAGTAGTCGAACTGGGTTCGACCATCGTCGAACCCAGCTCGACGATAGTCGAACTCTGTTCGACGTCGAACGTCGAACCCTGCTCGACGTTAGACGTGACGAACTCAGCTCGGCGTTTGGCCGAGCTCGACGTTCGACTATGCTCGACGATCGTCGATCGATCGTCGAACCCTGCTCGACGTCTGTCGTGACGATCACTGCTCGATGATTGGCCGAGCTCGACGTTCGGCATCGTCGACCGTCGCTCGACGATGCGGCCGAGCTCGACGATCTGTTTTGCGGAAGTCTATTTAAGGCGGATTCCGCCTCTTTTTAGGTTAAGGACTTTTTACGGTACGATTGAGGCGACATTGCGGCGGCGTATTCTTTTGGAGACGGAGTACGAGGTTCTCGTTGGCGTCGGTCCAGAAGGGCTTTTTCTCTTCAGTTTTCTTGTTCAGAAGTGTGAGTTAAGGTAGGATCGGTTTAGATCCTTGACACCTTTTGTAATCTGTAACTTTTCTGATGAATACAAGAAGGGGAGAAGAAGGGGAGAGAGGACGTAACCCGGTTTTGGGTGAACCTCTGTAATCGCTGTGTTTTGTGTTTGCTCTGTTCTGTTTCGTTGTGATTTTGTTATTCGTTTCGAATTTCTGCTTCTCGACACGCCCGGCTTCTTACAAATATAGATGTGAAGATATAATCTCCATTTAACCGCCGTTCGTCAACACCCAACTTTAGCTATGAAACGTCATTCCCTTTTATGTGCAAAACTTTCTTTTTGCCGTGGTGGTTATAAACATTGTCATATTTTATATACATGCATTCTATGTCAGTGTGTTTTTGTTCAAATTCATTGAAATGTCCGAACGGAGCCATAGTCTCACAATACCGATCATTATGGGCTAGAATTTACTTTTTAGGCCAAAAAATACTTCAGCTTCAAAACCTATCAGATCCATCAAATAAACCTACATACTTCAGCTTAGATCCAAAATTACTTCAGCTTCTAATCCATAATGTACCAAAATCAACCCTCATATATACTTTCTGACTAAATCTACAAGCCATCAGTATTCATCCAACAGACTTTAAAATGCTTGGAAGGAGAAAGATTGGCGAAGTAGGGTTTAAGTAGGAGGAAGGATGCATGAAATCCGGCCAAAAAAATTGGAACAATGAATCAGTGATTTCGAGCCGGTGAAGGAGAAACGCCGATTATGTTAACTACATGCCCGTAAGGGGAGTCATTTTTTGGGCTCAGGAGGTGCAATTTGCCGAGGTGGTGGCAACATGCTTTAGGATCGAGAAGGATGTGGTGTTTTGGAGCTGAATCCGGCGGCTGCTCCTTCCTGCTCGGAGATGGACCTGTAAAAATTTTTGAGATGCGGAGAACGAGAAATCAGGTCGTAGGAACACTCAACCAAATCAAGCCAAATAAATAAGAAGCAAACAGAAGAACAAGAAATCTTGTACTATCAAAAAACTTTACAACGCGAGGCATACATGACGAGACATGATTAGCCGATGTACCCGATGGAAGCAAAAACAAGAAAGCACAAACAAGCCGCGCGGTCTCAAAGAGCAACAGCCGACTCTGCCAAGCTGCACTACGGAGTCCGCTGAAACCGCTAAGTCGCCAGACCGCAACCTAGCCGCGCAGACACCCCGTTATTCCAAAGCTGAACTTTGTCCACAATCTGCTAGTCGCCTAACCGCGAGATTGCGTAGCCGCCAGATTAACGCGAACAGCTGCTGCCGAACTGAAGATGCCGCCAAAGCGGACAACTTATTGAATTGGGAAGAGATTGTCAAAGAGAAGACCTTCTGGCCGCAAGCCGCGATTTGTTGTTAACCGCTGATTATAATCGCAGAGTCCGCACTGATCCCTGACTGAAGTCAGAATCAAGTCCCTAATTTCTCAGCGTTGTCCGCACACAATCTGCACAAAAAAAAAAGTCAACTTCTTTAAACCGCCCAGATACAAAAACCTGTCCGCAATAATCTCCCGAGCTCATCACTTACTGTTCATTCAGTTATACTGTTGATGTGACGATAAGTCTTATTTATAAGCACGGAGAGGAGTGTGGTCACTGCCCTAGCCGGCAGGGACACCACCCTATCTCCCGGCGAGCACAAAGCTTATCCGCACAGCGCGGACACAAAACTAGTCCGCCTTGTTGTCGCGACTAAGCCGGGCAACCATATTGCCAAAGCCAAAAACTTGGATGTATGCCATGCCCGCGGGCACTGTGAATACCACCATCAGTATGCATACCTTGCGGACACAACTCTAGACCGTAACTAGCACAACATGCTGACAGCTATCGAACTTGGCGGACAGAGAAAACAGTCTGCGCTAACCGCGCGATCTCCCAGACTGAACAAACCTGGACTTGGCACAAATCCCGACCAAGTCCACACTACCAGCCATCCCTGGTGCGAACACAGCACCAACGGATAGAAGAGCCAGTCCGCACAAACCGGCAGACTAAGGCACTAGTCCGCAATAACCGACGAACACTACCATATCCACTAAACCGCACCACCAGAGCAAGACCTGTTGGAGTGTGCTCGAAGCATCCGCGTGACCGTCAAGTTTGAAACAATCTACTCGTTGCCCCTAGCATGAGTATTTATAGACAAACCCTAAATACTCGACTATGAGTTGTTGGATTTCTATCGGATCCTAACCTCAACCCATTAAACACCTGTCACACCTAGTTCAATATACCTCAACAAGACCAAGGCACAATCTATGCTGACCTCTCGAGCTCTAAACAAGTCCGCAATCCGGTCTCGGCAAACTTCAGACGAGTATGCAACACGCCGGACTCAGCGAACTCCGCGGATAACAAACCTATCCGCTCGGTTAGCTCATGGGAACACGCGACCTGCAAAATACTAGTCGACCTTGCTAGCCACCATCCCTGTCCGCACAGTCTGCGTGGACAGTCCGCCCCGGCCGTCCAGGCCACCACTTTCACTTCAAAAAAATTAACACTCCCCTTGAAGTGAGAAGTGGAAATCAGCCCCAACAGTCCCCGTAACCGAACAAACTGTCTCTTTGACAACGGCTTCATAAAGATGTCTGCGGCATTGTCCTGGCTCTACACATACTCTACCATCAGAGATCCCTCTAGCACCTTCTCCCGAACGAAGTGAAGCTTGATCTCGATTTGCTTTGTCCGCGCATGACAAACTGGATTATTAACTAATTTGAGGAAAGTCTCATTGTCACTGTGTAACAGAGTAGAACCTCACATCTCCTCATGGATGTTCTTCACAAACCTCCGAAGCCAGATGACCTCTTGAGCTGCCAAGACCGAAGCCTTGTGTTCCGCTTCTGTAATGGAGACATTGCTGCAAGAACCCCTGGGCCACAAGGCGAGGCTTGTAACGCTCGATACTGCCATCAGCTTTCTTCTCGAGCTTTTATATTAAAAAGAGACTTTCTATTAATGAATCTGTATACACAATGAAAGATGAGAATCATATGGGCTCATGCATGCGTCAAGCACCCGGTGATCAACTCCAATCTTCATGCATGCGCGGTCCGGTGAACGTTCGTTGTGTAGGCTCGCCCTCCTCGCCCATGGAAAATACCGGTCAACTTTGAATTGGTAGTCTTTCATTTTTTTTAATTTTATTATTTATAGTTTATCTCACGGGGATCTAGTCGTGTACCAAAAGCCCGGGTCCGATCCAAGAAAAGCCCGGCTAGGCCCGTCCCGGGCCAAGGCCGGGCTTGGGGGCCTTACCGGGCCCCCATTTTAGCCGGTTGCTCGGACCGGTGCCCTGCCCGGGCCGGGCAAAGCTCGGGCGCCGGGCTAGCGTGGCCCGACACCTGGGCTGGCGGAAAATGCCGCCAATTAGGCGGGATTTAATCTCGCCTATATTTAGGCGGGATTAAGATTTTAATCCCGCCTAATCCAGGCGGATTAAAATTCCGCCTGCGGGATTTTAATCCTGTCTGAAAATCAGGTCATCCTGAAGGGTCTTACCAAGCCCTCTCTTTGAGAGGAAGCCAGAGCCCGACCCAGCCCAAGCTGAGTCCGGGCCGAGCCCGATTGGCAAAAAAGCCAGACCCGATCGGCCCGGTCCAAGTCCGGTCAGATCAGATTTTGTGGACTCGACTGCATGTATCACAAATAAAAAGTGCTTAAATTAAATTGAAATGATTAGGAATTCCTCTCAGCAATGACTAGTAATGACAAAGTACCGGCCAACTTTGAATTGGTATCTCTCATTTACTAATTTAATTATAATTATTTCCAATTTCATTGACATGAATCACAAATAAAACGTGCTTAAATTGATTTGAGATGATCAGCTGTCAAAAGTCAAAGACTGATTCAGCGGGTATTATACTATAATCTGCTCACCCGTGAATCACAAATAAAATGCGCTCGATTTATCTGCTGAAATAAATGAAAGAATAATATTAACATTGATGGGTTCCATCTGAATTCTACTAAAGATACGAATGGGAGCCAACTCGATCAAACGAGCCCCGCATCAAGCCGCACTTATCCAAAGACCCGAAAACATCCCGGGAGGAGGGCAAAGCTAAGCATCCCGGGAGGAGGGCATGACTCTTCCATCTACAATTCCCTTCCCGACCTGTTGGCTACTGCTCTTTAACACGTGGTGGACCCGCCTGTTTGAAATTGCCAATCTGAGTTCCTCTCCTTGCTCGCCGGACCTCATCCGAAGCGACAACAAGAGCCGGGGGCGAGGGGTTGAGTAAGAAGAAAAAGATACGAGAGACGGTCGCGGCACCCTTCGGCGAGGCGGGCTACGTTCCGGCCGTGGTGCCGCCACGGCCAGTGACGGAACTAGAATTTTGATGTCGTCCGGGCACAATATATTTTAACATGTTATGTTGTCGCCCCTCCCAAACTTCCGCCAAACTCCTTTCTTGGTCGGGGATACTTTTTGAATCTATTCCAATTATGTAATCTTCAATATTCTGGTATTTATGGAGGATTTCTTTGAAAGGATATTTGATCACCTTCCATTGTTGCCGCGAGCCCGTTTTGGAGACCGCTCCAAATTTGGCATCTTCATTAATCTGGTGATGATGTAGGAT
Organism: Platanthera zijinensis; assembly: GCA_039513925.1. Taxonomy (NCBI): domain Eukaryota; kingdom Viridiplantae; phylum Streptophyta; class Magnoliopsida; order Asparagales; family Orchidaceae; genus Platanthera; species Platanthera zijinensis. Next base: position 21,997,766 of record CM077081.1, on the reverse strand, counting down.
TTTAGGAAGGGATTGATCTCCTTTCATGATTGCCGCCATACCTATTTTGGGTTTCTTCCACCACCTATATATAGTGGTGTGGCCGGCCATCCAAGAAGGGCAGTGCAGCAGTCAAGTTTTGGTCGAAGATCGTCGGCTTCTCTTCGAAGCAGCTACCGCCGACTTTCTATTTCCGTCGGCCGCCGAATCGGAGGTCCTTCTTTCCTCGTAGCCGGCCCTGGTCTCTCGTCGCCGCCGTCTTGATTTCTCGTCGCAACGCGTACGGCCGGATCTTGGAGGGTTCGAGATTTTTCATCTTCTCTTTTCTCGATTCAATTTTATTCCTCCATTTTAGCTGTATTGTATGTTTGAGAAATTATTAGTGGATTTATCTCTACCTGCACAGTGGACGTACTCATACTAAATTTTTCGGGGAACCACTTTAAATCTTGGTGCTCTTCCTTTGTAGTGTTTGTGTATTTTTTCATGCATTATTATTATTTTTCGTAACCATAATTATGACCGTTAGAACATTATTTTGGCACAGGAGAATTTTATCCGCAATTGGAACGACCGTTTTCATAACAAGTGGTATCAGAGGCAGGTTCGATCGACGACCGTTTGGACATTCCGTTTCAAGTTGGGTTAACGGTAGGTGACGACATCGGTCCGCTCCCTATCTTCCCAATCTTAATCCGCGAATTTATTCGGTCGCTTCGGTCTCCGAGAAGATTTCTTCAGCTTGTTTTCTATGGCGACTTCCACACCCGGTGCGAAATTTGAAGTTACAAAGTTTGACGGAAAACACAATTTTGGCCTGTGGCAGGTCAAGGTTCGAGCACTTTTGATCAAGGAAGGCTTACACCGTGTCCTATTAGGGAAGGCCAATAAGGAGGTTGAGGTTACCGATCACATGTGGGAGGATTTGGATCTCAAAGCTCTGTCCACCATACAGCTTTGCTTACACGATGATGTGTTGTATGAAGTTCTTTCAGAGACGTCTGCCTCTGGTCTTTGGGCAAAGTTGGAGAGTATCGACATGACAAAGTCTCTCCTCAATCGCATCTACCTCAAGTAGCAGTTGTACAAGTTCAGCATGAAGGGGGGTTCCTCTCTACACGATCACCTAAACAGTTTTAACAAACTGTTATCAGAGTGTCTCAACATGGATATCAAGGTGGAGGAAGATGACAAGACAGTTATCCTACTGAACTCTCTTCCAAAGTCTTACGAGAGCATGGTTACTACTCTCACTTATAGTAAGGACGTTTTGGACATGGAAGAGGTCACAACAACCTTACTCTCCGACGACATCCGAAAGAAGTCTTCCGGCTCAAATGTTGCAAAAAATTCAGTGTTACTCTCTCGGGGTCAGTCTGGTTCAAGCAGAGGAGGCAAGTCCAAGAAAGGTTCAGATAGCCACTACAATTACTGCAAAAAGAAGGGTCACGGAATAAAGGACTGCTGGAAGCTTTAGAACAAGGAGAAAGAAAAATCTCTTGGTGATGATAAGGGAAAGTCCGTCGCATCTCTATGCCTTGAGGATGTCGACGAGGACGTCCTTTAACACCTCTCTCATATTTTTTTTCTTTCTTGTTTTGTCAGTATTTTTTTTTCTTCCTGCAATTTTCATCTTTTCTTGTTCCTTTCCCTTCATTTGCTTACCATCATTTTTCCTTTTTTTCCTAGTCATGCTATCTCTAGGCTTGTGTTTATATAATTCTTATTTTGAGTTATTTCATGGTTAAGAACTTCATTGTTGAATGCATTTTTTATCCCCCTATTACCTAAGCTTTTTCTTTGGTACTCCTAATTTATGAGCTTAGAGTGTGTCTAGTCAAACCTTCTTTGACCAGCTCTTATAGGAGTTCATCTTTTCATGTTAAAGTCAGTTTGTTTTCATTCTTTTTTTGGTATGTCTGCATTTTTCAATTTCTCTCCCGCGCGCACATCAATGGCCAGAAGTCATGACATGTTCAGTTTTGCTATGGAAGACCACCGCTGGAGGTGGAGCAGTTGGTATTTTAGCTCCAGGTGGAGCATTTTTCGAGTCAACCACGTCAGTAAAGTTTGTGTGCCACTAAGAATCATAGAAGTTTTCTTATGATCCGTTCTCGTTCAAAGTTCATTCAGTTTGTCTCTTTGGCTTTTGGATATTGGTGACCGTTGGAGCATCTTGGAGTTATCTCAGCCATGTGAAGTTTGTTATGAGAGAGACGTCAAGGTGGAGATTGTTATGTTGTCGCCCCTCCCAAACTTCCGCTAAACTCCTTTCTTGGTCGGGGATACTTTTGGAATCCATTCCAATTATATAATCTTCAATATTCCGATATTTATGGAGGATTTCTTTGAAGAGATATTTGATCATCATCCATTATTGCCGCCAACCCGTTTTGGAGACCGCTCCAAATTTGACAACTTCATTAATCTGGTGATGATGAAGGATTTTAGGAAGGGATTGATCTCCTTCCATGATGGCCGCCATATCTATTTTGGATTTCTTCCACCACCTATATATAGTGGTGTGGCCGGCCATCCAAGAAGGACAGTGCAACAGTCAAGTTTTGGTCGAAAATCGTCGGCTTCTCTTCGAAGCACCTACCGCCGACTTTCTTTTTTCGTCGGCCGCCGAATCGGAGGTCCTTCTTTCCTCATAGCCGGCCCTCGTCTCTCGTCACCGCCGTCTTGATATCTCGTCGCAACGCGTACGGCCGGATCTTGAAGGGTTCGAGATTTTTCATTTTCTTTTTTCTCGATTCAATTTTATTCCACCATTTTAGTTGTATTGTATGTTTGAGAAATTATTAGTGGATTTATCTCTACCTGCACAGTGGACGTACCCATACTAAATTTTTCGGGAAACCACTTTAAATCTTAGTGTTCTTCCTTTGTGGTGTTTGTGTATTTTTTTCGTACGTTATTATTATTTTTCGTAATCATAATTGTGACCGTTAGAACATTATTTTGGCACAAGAAAATTTTAGCCGCCCTCAGAACAACCGTTTTCATAACATTAACATACATATCATTTTAACACAGTATAGTATCTAAAGATAATATACTATGAAAAACTATTATGATTGTGCAAACTGATTATATGAGTTCGAAAATGATGATGATTACAAACATTAAGATTAAACAATAAAACGATTCAGATTATGAAAATGATTCAGATTAAACATTTAGAAATCTAAAAAAACTACAAAATTAGGGTGAAAATTGAAAAGGGGAAAAATTTATAACCATGATAAGGATGAATACTTTTTTATGGAGAAATTGGTGTGCACATATCCCACTCCTTCATGATCTCCACAAAAATTGTGGAGATCATGTGTTTAATCGCCGCGCACGCGATCAACGCACCTAATCGGCGCGCGCGATCCCGCTACGCGCGCACACCGGCGACTGGCATCGTCACGCCGGCAGCGGCCGCCCGCGCCGAGCCGCCGCACCTCCCGCGATCGCCTCCAACGCCCGCAAAACGCTTCCCGGGAGGCCGACCACGCCCGTCCGCCCCCCGCGGCCGCACGACACCACCCGAGCGACCAGCCACGCCCGGCCGCATCTCTCCTCGCGTCCGCCCCCCGCGGTCGCAAGGCACCACCCGAGCGGCCGGCCACGCCCGACCACCCCACTTCTCGCGTTCGCCCCCCGAGACCGCAATGCACCGCCCAGGCGGCCGGCATGCCCGGCCGCCCCTCTCCTCACGATCGCCCCCGCGGTCGGAAGGCAACGCCCGAGAAGCCGGCCACAGCCGGCCATCCCTCTCCTCGCGACCGCCCCCACGACCGCAAGGCCCCACCCGGGCGGCCGGGCACGCCCGACTTCCCCTCCCCTCGAGGCTTCCCCCCCGCGGCAGCAAGGCACCGCCCGGAAGGCCGGTCATGCCCGTCCCTCCCTCCCCTCGCGACTCCCCCCCCCCCCCCCCCCGCGGCCGCAAGGCACCACACGGGCAGTCGGCCGCCCCTCTCCTCGCGACCGCCCCCCGTGGCCGCGAGGCACCGCCCGGGCGGCCGGACGCGCCCGACCGCCCCACCTCTCGCGACCGCGAGCCTTCCCGTCGTGGCCGAGCGGCTCGCCGGTCGCCGCTCCCTTTGCCGGAGATAGGGTCGTCCTTCCGTGGCGGCACTTTCCCGTCGTCTGATCCTTCTGGCGAGATCATCACCGCCCATTTTGTACGTAACCACCTACTAACCATCATGATTAGTGGGAGAATATTTTAATTAAAATATTGGTCTACGTATAGTAGATTAGATGACAAAATACGCATCCTTAACTATATGAAAAAATGATTATGTTGGTGGTTACAGTGTGCGGATAGCCGCGTAACCACCATAACCACCTCATGAAAGCTATAAAAGGAGCCTCAGGCCTCCTCATTTCTCACATTTTTGGCTTCGCAGCTTTCTTCCTCCTCAGCCCAGTGCTCTGCCGGATTCCTCCTACGAAGCCATATTCAAGCCATCTTCAAGTCATCTTCAAGCCATTCAAGCCATCTTCAAGCCAATCAAGCCATCTTCAAGTCAATCAAGTCATCTTCAAGCCATCCAAGCTCTCTTCAAGCCGCATTCGAGCCGCTTTCAAGTCATCTTAAAGCTGTCGCCGCCTCGTCGTAATCCGCCTAGATCCGCGGCGAGCGTCAAGAAGAAAGTTCCCGCGATAACTAGCATTCCCTTCATCCACGTCCTTCCCGCAAACAAGGCTCGTGCGGAGTAGTCTATTGTCTGCCATAAGCCAACAATTCTCTATCGCACCTCCAAAGTGTAACGAGAAGCGGTCTATCGCTCTCGATTCTCACTCGAAGTTGTAACCGTCAACAGATAGTTTAGTTTGATCGGTACAAACCCGATCTCTGCTCTCTGAAAACCTGATCCATCATCCGCTAAAATGTTGCTCTTGCATTTTTAAGACCGAATGACATCATCTTATAACTGAAACATCCTTCTCTCGTGGTGAAAGAGACATCTTTGACGTTGAATGAATGCATATTGATTTGATGATAACCTGAAAAAGCATCTAAAAAACTCATCACAGAAAAATTAACGGCTGAATCAACCAGCGCGTCGATTCAAGGCAGAGGATAACAATCCTTGAGACATGATTTATTCAAAGGAGAGAAGTCTACACACATCCTTCATCATCCATCACCTTTCTTAACCATTACCACATTGGAGACCCAGTCTGGTTACTGGATCTCTGATATAAAACATGTCTTGAGGAGCTTCTCCACCTCCTCCCGGATAGGCTTCTCCAGGTTGGCGACGAAGACCCTCTTCAGGCGGATGGAGCGGGCCTTTGGGTTGAGGTTCAAGCGGTGACATGCCACATATGCGTTGATGCCTGACATGTCCGCCGCACTCCACGCAAAGACATCTACGCTCCTCTAGATGCACTCCCGTATCTTATCCTGATCCCCGGGACTCAACCCGTTGTTGACCCCGTACCTTCTTTGTCCTCCTACCCCTGGTGAGGACTATTATCTCTACCACCTCCTCTACTCCTTCCAGCCTGGACTGCACCCACTCACTTCCCAGTGTCTTCCCCTGCGCAAGTACCTCCTCCTCCACTTACTCCACCACCATCACTCCGGATCCCTTCTCCATCACCTCCACTCCTTCCCGTACCTCCAGCTCTGTTACTTCTTCCCCAACTACTTCTACACTATCTCCCTTCCCTGCCTGCACCTCTAGCGCTCTCCTAATCTCCTCGGCCTCTACCAACCAATAAATGGTGTTAACCACCATCATATAACACTGATTTGCCAACTTTGAATCCCCCTAACCCGAACCTGGACCCCTCCGCTATTAAACTTGAGGCACTGATGAAATGATGAGGGGACACATCAGAAAGCGCTGATGAGGGGGAGCCCAAAGATGGCGTTGTAGCTGCTTGGAGCATCAACAATGATGAACCGACAATTCCTCAACACCCCCTAGCATCATATAGAGACCAAATCCTCCCCTGACTTCCTTCCTTTCACCGAAAAATCCAAACAATGAACCATCCGAAGCCAATACCCTCCTAGCATCCACCTTCATCGTCTCGAAGGCCCCTTTGAAGATCACATTCACTGAGCTCCCATTATCAACAAGAATTTGGGAGACCGTGTAGTTTTCAATCTCCGTCTGGATCACGAGGACGTCACAAAATGGATCCTCGTAATTAGGCATATCCTTCGATAAGAAGGTAATCTTCTCCTTTAGGGGTAGGGTTTGGGAGGTCGAGACAACGCTCCTCCTGGATATGGTTTGAAAGCTCCCCTTGTGGGTGGCTTCGACTCCCATCCCCCATGGATCACCTTGATCCCTCCGCGGGCCCCCACGTCAACCCGATTTCACATCTATCCTCCTCTTCTCCCAATAGAACTTCCTCGATTTGCACTGGCGGTTGCTGCTGAACCTGGCCTCGGGGCTGCATCTCCAAAAAATGCGAGCAAGTGGCCTTTGCATGACCTTCCTCCCGATGGAAGTCACAAAATAGTAATGACACCCTGGCCCCCTCTACTTCCCCTTCCATTCGCTCTTCTCATCCCCCTCCCCCGGGCGATCGTCATCACTTGTTGTTGCGGCGGGAGGGGCGGCCTCTGATACTGCCTCTACCCTGGTGAGTTGAACCACCTCTGACCTCCGCGATAATTCTCTCCACCTTGAAATCCTCTCCCTTGCCCCTGGGCAGGCCCTCCTGGGCTCTCCAGGCTAACCAGTAGCTTGGCTCCCGATACCCTTGTTGGTGTTACTATGGTGATCTAGAAGTGATCAAATATGCAGTCTTATTGCCAATGCAATATGAGCCTATGAGGTCACACATAATAGCATTGGAGAAATTAGAAAGGTTTGTGTTGGCCTTTTTCATATGTGATATGAGTGAAGGACTAAGCCTATGACATTCTAGATATGAAGAATTTTCTTTCCGGGACTTATATTGTGAATATTGGTCATCATGTAAGCGGTTGGAAGACTCTAAGGGATTTTCGTCGAGTATCGCTTAAGGTTTCAATGAATGAGTCGGAATTCGTCGAATATCATCAGGATAGACTCAACGAATCTGTCTTGAGTTCGTTGAGTATTATAATGACAGTTTCGACGAATTAAACTTATTCGTCGAGTACCATCGATTCGTCGAGTATCGTCAATTCGTCGTATATCACCTTAATACTTAGACGGTTTACTCTATCTTGATTCATCGAGTATGTCCGTATTATTTCGACGAATAGTTATTGATTCGTTAAATATCGGCGTGTATACTCGACGAATTCTGTTTCCTCCGGTTTAATTCCTTTAAGTCCGATTCGGCGTGGTCTGCGGGTATCGGTTGGTTCGGTACTATGTATATATACGATATGTACAGTAAACTGAGCGACTTACTGTTTATTTTGACCTAATCGTGCTATACCGAGAATGACGATTGTTCTTCTTCTCGACGGAATTATTATACTAGGCCGCGATCGCTGCTTCTCGCCGCCGACCATTCGCCGATCTATCGTTGCAGCCAGAAATAGTTTCCTAAGGCTTCGTCTTCGTCGTTGCCGCCTCTCCTTTAACGATTTTAGCAAACTGTGGAGACGTTGAGGGCATACTTTCTTCCAACCTAGATCTTGTGTGACAAGAGTCTAAGGGTTCTTCGTGCTCGTGTGGATATCCATAGAGACGTGGACACTATTCTACATTCGGAACTCTGGTCGTTAGCGTTCGTTGGACTTCTTCGAAGCACCTTGGTTGAGTATTGAATCAATCCTGCAAAGGTATAATTTATTTATAACAATGTTACTTCTTGATCAATGTTCATTGCTAGATCCACATTTCTATTGGGTTTTCTTGTTCCTAATTCCATTGCGCACAAATGTTGTGACGTATAACAAAACTCAACAACCCCCAACCCTGCTGCCCCTAGTTCCCTTAACCTTGGGGCTCTTCCCTCCTCCTCACATCTTGTTATCTTCCTGCTCTCTACTCCTTCACCTCATCCTCCTCCAACTTGGCCAGCTTCTTGGTGAATGCTGGGTTTGTCATCTCCCCCTCTATCTCTTTTGCCGCTATCTCCATCAACTCATCGAAGGATTGGGGTGGCACTCTCTTCAGATCCATGCTAAAGATTTCTTGTCGAAGTACCAGTGTGAAGGGGAGCATTAGGATATATCCTGGAACCTCCTAGACTAAAAGGATCTCCTCCTGGAACTGGTCGATGTAATTCCCCAATGTCTCCTCCGGCTTTTGCTTGATCGCGAACATACACTCTGCTTCCTTCTTCCTCTTTTTGACGTCAAGAACCACAAGAGGAACCCACATTGCAATTCCTCAAAGCAGTAGATTGAGCTTGCGGGAAGCTGGTGGAACTAGTCCCTGGCCTTTTTTTAAGGTGATGGCGAAAAGTCGTCATTTGAAGGCGTCCGACATCTACCTGATGGAGATGACATCTTCAAACCACTAGACATGATGTACTGAATCATCTCTGCCTATGTAGTGGGACATCTCCAGCTCTCTGAACCCCATTAGAACCGGGGTCGAGACGATCAATTCATCGAAAGGGCTTTCCCCTCCTACCAGGCAAGTCGAGCCATCTCGCACCCTAGGCTCGCTGACCCTGTCAGCACTAGCCTGTCCTGGGAAAAATTCCTGCCCGGCGAGATCCCTCTCGCCGCTTTCGACCGACACCTCCTTCCCGGGTCATTGACCAGGGGCGTTCTCGCCCAGAGACGGGGCTGCAGCCATCGGGACAGAGGGCGTTGCCCACTCGCTCCTTGCGGCGAATGCCAAGTGTATGGTTTGTAGGACCTCCCTCTTAAACTCTTCCAGCATCTCGACCGTGACACCACTTGCCTGAGGTGGTGAGTTGTCTGAGCTAGCTCCTCCCTTGCCTCCAGCCATGAAGCTTAGCCCAATATTTTCTTGTGCAGGCTACGGTCCACGCTCACCGCACCAGAAATGGTGAAGCCAAAATTTGGTTTCAATGAGAGTTCGGACCCAAGGGGGGTAGCTTGCACTTACTTCTCCCAAACTAGAACTCGTGACTAGACACTCAAAACTAAAAAACTGACCCTAGGCTGCAGCGTGGAGGTCTCACCATGCACTCAGAAGATCTTGGAGAGCTTCCCCTCCCAAGCCAAAGCTGAGTTGGGCACCTTGGAGGGCTCGCAGCCAACAAAACAACTAGAGGAGGAAGAAACCAAAAGAACTGGATCCCCTCCAAGGTGCCCACATGGTCTATTTATGGAATTCCAAGTCTGGTCTACAAACAACGTAACTCTGTTGTTCAGAATTGTTATACGCAGGTCGAATTGGTCTGCCAACAGCGAAACTCCACTGTTCTGGATGGCTAAATGCAGGCCAAAACATAACTCCTGCGAAGGGAAGACGAATGCCTAGGTGAAAAGAAGAGCACCTGCCTATGTCTGGTTGAGGGCGAGCGCCCAATGATCCTAGCACTCGCTCACTACCCGATTTCCACCCAAAGCAAGTGCTTACTAACTATCGTTCTCTCCTATTGCGCGCGAGCCCCAGGCCTCGGGGCGAGTACGGGCCCGACCGCCGCACTCTCCTGCTCGGCCACCCTGAGCTATGGAGCCCTTTAGCCCGTGGTGTCAACTGAGGGGCCCACTTAACGAACCCAGGGTTGTACAACATAAGTTTTTAAAACTCATAAAATAGTAATATTTAAAAATCTCACCATCGCTGGCGTCAGAGACTGCCGCCAGGCGATATCTCTAGAAGTCAGTATCATGTCATGATCTCGTCAACTCAGAAGTTCCTGCTATCCTCAATATTTGTCTCAGGTTGATCTTCGTTGGAGCTCTGTCCTCTCTCCCTCGATCAGCGCGTATGACGAATGGAATGTCATGGAGATTCCGCCACTAGACTCTCCCATTCTTTCTCTTATGCCGGGGTTGCCTTCAGTTTCACTCCTCTAGCTATAAATTTCATAAACTTCTGCATTACACTAAGTCGTGCCTTTGTATTAGCTTTGTGTTCTTCTAATGTATCTCTAATATCCTCAACTATTTCACGAAGAGACCCACCACGTGGTATTGGTACTGGCCGTGTGGAAGTAGATGCTTCTCCCAGAGCAGGTCTCACAATAGTAGATGTAGCAAATCAGGTCATATCCGTGTTATATATAGAAGGAATACTGCCATCCACATACAATTTTTGTTGAACCCAACTATATTTCTGATATATAATGTGCTGAATTATACTTCCTAGTGGAAGAATGTTGATTTTCTTTCTTGTAGGATTTTTCATCTTGAACGTATATCAAATAATCGACAAGACTAAGTCAGCAGTATCAAATCACACGCCTTCCACAATAATATATGTAACCAATGCCAACTGTGCAGTAATCTTTTTGGTGTCTCCCACCTTAAACATAATCGTGTGTCTCTAAATGTCTTGAATTAAAAATGCTTCAGTAGTGAGAGAAGCGGTGGTTTGAATTAGGTTTGTATGTTCAGAAATTTCGTGAAGAGTCTCATTCAACCATCTCCAATTTCTATCCTTCTTACAATTCTCAACAACATCCAAGACATTTGTACTGGAGATAAGCTCAAAATCATTTCTTAAATCATCATGGGTTATCTCTACAACTCCTCTTTGAGTACGTGATCTAACATCTTCATTCATTTTAGTATAGTTTGGGTATTCTAAATGATTATAAAATTTTCTCACCAAAATCAAACTGAACATATCAAGAATTATCAAAGAGATTATATCTGCATGTGCTAGCTTATCGTACACGTTAGCATCACGTGTCGTGTTGAATTCCACAATTTTGGCTACACCTATAGCCACTGTTTCAATACCCAGAGATGATTGATATGATAAATAAGGGTTACTGGAAGTGCATTTTCGTGATCTTGATCCTGATGTCATTCTTCATGAAAACAAAAATAATAATAATAAATAAATTATTATTAAATTTTCAATATCGCCGGCGACAGTAGCTGTCGTCGGGCGATAGCCAGAATTCCTATAACACCCAAAAAATTCCACAAAAACTATTTTTCATGACATTCTCCAACATATTAATCAGAAGGTTTCCTTTTATTAAAAAAATATAGTAAACTTAATTTTGAAATATGTTACTATTCATTATTTTCTTCATATTAACATGAAAACCTATGAAATCTCAACTAAAATATCAGATTTCCTAAGGTTTTCTTCACAATTTTTCTAAATATTTGACAAAACATCCCTGCATTCTATGGATCTAAAGATCCATGAATAAATGACCCTAGCTATCAAGTTTCTACAAAGTTCTATCAAAAATCCATAAAATTCGAAAATTTCTCATGAAATCTACTTTAAATCACTAAGGATCTTCCAAATCAACTTCAAATTCAAGATCCCTAAGAAATTTTCAAGAAAAATATGAAGATACCTTGGATTTGCGGGTTTCTCCGGCGACACTGTTCGTCTCTCGTGATAGGGCTTCCAGGAAAAAGAGGAGATTTCAGATCTGAAATCAGATCTACAGTTTTTTATATAAAACGATATCGCGACGCGATATTGCTATTGCTCGTGATAGTATACAATTTTTTCAAAACTCTAATTTGTTGTCTCCATTTTTTCTTTGTATATGCTACACATACTACAGTCAAGATTTCATTGATTTATCTTTTACATATAATTTACAATGTGTATTTTTCTTTTCATGTTTTCAAATACATTATTTTTTGTTTATTCATGCCGTGCGTATCTTTAATATTCAATAAAATTGTGAGTAACAAATGTTTTCGATTGTTTTTGTATGCCTCTGAGTATGAGTAATGTGTTATTTTTGATAATGACAATGCACGAACACTTGTAGGTAAACTATATGTGTGTTTTTAAAGTTTTCTGTCATGAATATGATTTGTTCACGCTTAACCACTTGAATTATACAAGTTCTTTGTTTCATATATGATTATTTCACAATTTCTTAGTTTTCATTCACATGGCTCTTAAAAACGAAAATATGGTTGCGGAACAAGTGGATTCAGAGTCCTTGGTCAAATATGAAAAAAATTTGATGAAGATAAAAAAATTTGTTTGATAAAATAAATTGATAAGGAAACTCCACCAAACACTATTCACTCTCCTGATAAGTCTCAATAAGCATTATAAGGTTGAGCACCTTGGAACGAATCGTAAAGTATAGTACCTTGTGCAACTGTATAATGACCATTTGACTCAAAATTTATGTGCAAATATCAGGGGCGGTTTTAGGGGGGGGCCCGGGGGGGGCCGGGCCCCCCCAAAAAATTGAAAAAAAAATGTAATAATTAAGGTTAACAATGCTGTAATAATTAAGTCCTGCCATTTCTGCACGCCATTTCTGCCGTTTCCCTGGCCGCAAGTCTCCTCCTCGCCATTTCATTTCTGCACGCCATCCCTGGCCGCAACTCGCAAGTCTCCTCCTCGCCATTTCATGGAAACGGCCGCAAGTCTCCTCCTCGCCATTTCATTTCTGCACGCCATCCCTGGCCGCAAGTCTCCTCCTCGCCATTTCATTTCTGCACGCCATTCCGCCAGGGTCTCCCTCGCCATTTCTGCACGCCATCCGCAAGGTGAAGAACGCCATCCGCAAGGTAACTTCTTCTTCTTCTTCTTCTTCTTCTTCTTCTTCTTCTTCTTCTTCTTCTTCTTCTTCTTCTTCTTCTTCTTCTTCTTCTTCTTCTTCTTCTTCTTCTTCTTCTTCTTCTTCTTCTTCTTCTTCTTCTTCTTCTTCTTCTTCTTCTTCTTCTTCTTCTTCTTCTTCTTCTTCTTCTTCTTCTTCTTCTTCTTCTTCTTCTTCTTCTTCTTCTTCTTCTTCTTCTTCTTCTTCTTCTTCTTCTTCTTCTTCTTCTTCTTCTTCTTCTTCTTCTTCTTCTTCTTCTTCTTCTTCTTCTTCTTCTTCTTCTTCTTCTTCTTCTTCTTCTTCTTCTTCTTCTTCTTCTTCTTCTTCTTCTTCTTCTTCTTCTTCTTCTTCTTCTTCTTCTTCTTCTTCTTCTTCTTCTTCTTCTTCTTCTTCTTCTTCTTCTTCTTCTTCTTCTTCTTCTTCTTCTTCTTCTTCTTCTTCTTCTACCTTACCTCTTTTCTTAATTAGATTTAGGGATCAAATCTGGATGTACCTTACCTCTTTTCTGCTTTTTTTAAGTTTCAATCTGCTAAGCTATCACATGAACCTTACCTCTCCTCTCCCCATTCAATTTGGTAAATAATGCATATCACTTGCTTGATATATTGTCTAAATGAAAATAGAAATAAACCCTTTTAACTACAGGTAAAAAAATAGAGAAAAAATAGAACTTGCTATGATGTGTTATGCCCCAGCCACGAACTCCTCTGGTTCTTTTGCTTCAGTGTTTTGTATTTATGGGTATTTTGCATTGTAAGGAGGTTATGCCCCAGCCGGCTAGCGCTGCTCCGTTGCTGCCCCAATTCTTCGGTTTTCCTTTTCTAGCTTCTCTGTTTCCCGGGGCTTCTGTAGTTCTGACTTATTACTTGCAGATTATTACTTCAGTTTCTGACTTAGGCTCTGTTTGGGAGGACTTATTTTCACCGGTCAAGTGATTACATCCGCATGAACCGGACATTAATTAAGGTCCAGTTTAGCGGTCGTAACCGCTTAACCGGTGAAAATAAGTCCTCCCAAACGGAGCCTTATATTCCCAGACTTGCTCTATCGAAACAAAAACGCTATGTTAAATGGGCGATGGCTCATAACTACTATGTTCATGGATTCCACTGCCGTGCCAATGTGATTAATATTTATTCATCCTGATATAGTTTAGGCTTTGATGTGATACATGTAAGAGTTTGAATTTTTATTCATCCTGAATCCTGATATAGTTGGGTTTGATCTAAATTTTTTTTTATGTTTATTAGAATTTCATATAGGGGTTATTTACCAAGACTTTCTCTCGAAGATTGCGTAATTATAACTTACACCCCTCTATTTTTTGAAATTACAAAAATCTCTCTTCAATGTTTACATTTCATAGCATCCATGTACAAAAGTATCCTCTTGGTGTACGTTTTTAGGAGGGCTTTTTTTGCATGAATTTTATGAAATGTAAATATTGAGGGTAATAATTGTAATTTCAAAATTTAGAGGGGCGAGTTGTAATTATGTAAACTTTGAGGGGAGGTTCAGGTAATTTTTTTGTTCATGTGTAGAATTATACATGAATAATATATATTCTAAAATTTTATTGTTGGGATGTATCATGTATGACTGTATGAGTGAATTCAATTATACAAATTATTATTGTTGCTAAAATTAAATTAAATTTCTATATATAGATTCTAACACCATGGAGTCCATGGAAAATAAGTTACCTCCCCCATTTGCGCGTCCTGTAATTTCTCTTCCCCACTCAAATCTTTTTTGTATCGTTTAACCCTGATTCATGGTGTTAATAGATGAATGACACTTAACATTAAAAAAAGATTCAGGTTTGGTGTTGATTAGTTATTCCTCACATGTTAATATCAGGCAACTTGCTTCTCTAGAATGGATAGAATTACGCAAACTACTGATTTTACCTTAATTATTCCAATCTGAATTGGTGATATATTTATCAATCTTGCCATTTAGTTGACCTTCATGCGGAGATGAGTTTGGTCTCATTTTGTGAGTCAAATATTGACCTCAAATTAGGAGATTGAGGTTTGGTGTTGATTAGTTGTTCCTCACATGTTAATATCAGGCAACTTGCTTCTCTAGAATGGATAGAATGACGCAAACTACTTATTTTACCTTAATTATTACATTTGAAGTTGTTGGTTTACTCTTGCTTTTTGTAATTTTGTCTACTTTATTTGTAGCTCATTTCAGCTTGGATTTGATATTTATTGTTTGTTTGTTGCTTTGTTAATCATTTCTTTTTAACCTTTCCCCATCCAGCATTGTTAATCCTCATAGAGTCATAGTACAGAACTCTCTCCCTGCTCACTCTGCCAAAATTATTCAGGCTGCTCATTTCTCTTGCTATAAAATGCAGTGTAAATGCTGCTTATTAAGGGTTGTATATAATTTTGTTATCACCATAAGCAGTGAAATTATGTTATCACCATAAGCAGTAAATTCTCCATCTCAATGCTTAGAAATAATGTCAATATCAATCCTAATTTTTAAGCGATTAATAATTTCCCTCGCAGGCCTGGTACGGTCGGCTTGGCTGTAGGGGCATTGCCCCGTGTACCCTGAATGGAATTAAATTTTATCTGTATTTTTTTCTGCATTATATTACTTATTCTAGACATGTTTGGAAGTTTTCACACCAATGATCAAGTTGTTGGTTGAGTTTATAGCTTCTTTAGTTTACACTTGTTAGGAATCTCATTTAATTTTTGTTGTCAATTGTGAATACATAGGTTATCATGAAGAAGTTGAAAACAATCAACTCATTTTTCAACAAAAAATCATCAGCTGAATCTGGTACACCTTTGTCATCCGAACCAGTTAATGTTCAACCCCCTATAGTTATTGTTGATTCTTCCGTAGTTGAGAATCGTTCAGTAGCTTTTGAGCGTGATCCTGGACTACGTCCTCAAATTTGGCAATATTCTATAAATCAACAAGATGAAATGCGGCGAGCATATGTTAAAGCTGGGCCTTATCGACACATACTTCAAGACTATCCATCATCGGGTGAACATAATCGAAGATTTCAAAGTTCCTGGTTTGAGAGATTCCCATGGTTGGAGTATTCTCCTGCAAAAGATGCCGCATATTGTTTGCCATGTTTTGTCTTCAATAAACAAATCCCTGGCCGATTTGGAACGAACTCATTCACAATTGAAGGATTTCGGAACTGGAAGAAAGTTAATGGAAAGAATTGTGCTTTTTTGACTCATGTTGGGAAGGATCACTGTTCTCCACACAACATTGCAGTCAATAGTTGTGCAGATTTAATGTCTCAATATCAACATATAGAAACAGTGATGGAAAGACAATCTTCTCAACAAATCGCAATGAACCGGTTGCGGGTCGGAACTTCAATTGATGCTTTACGATTTTGTGCATTTCAAGGTATTGCTTTTCGAGGTCATGATGAAAGCGCAGAATCAATTAATCGTGGTAATTTTGTCCAAGTTATTAAATTACTCAGAGCATATAATAAAGATGTTGAAAATGTTGTATTAGAAAATGCCCCAGGAAATGCTATGTACATATCGCCTATTATTCAGAAGGATCTTCTTTCTGTTATGTCAAGAATGGTGCAAGATATTATTCGTACAGAAATTGGTGATTCTAAATATTGCATAATAGTTGATGAATCCAGAGATGAATCAAAAAGAGAGCAAATGGCTATCGTGATTCGATTTGTGGATGTTTGTGGTTTTGTGAAAGAAAGGTTCTTAGATCTCGTTCATGTTACAGATACTAGTGCACTTACTCTTAAGAATGAAATTTCTGCAGTTCTCTCTCGTCATAATTTGAGTATTCAGGATATGCGGGGTCAAGGATACGATGGTGCAAGTAACATGCGAGGTGAATGGAAAGGTCTAAAAACTTTATTCCTTAATGAAAATGCACAAGCTTATTATGTTCACTGTTTTGCTCATAAACTTCAACTTGTTCTTGTTGCAACATCAAAGGAAGTGAAATCCGTGCATAATTTTTTCAATGAATTGATTTATATTGTTAATACTGTTGGTGCTTCCTCCAAACGCAATGATCAATTACGAACTGCGCAAAAAGAGTATTTCGATCACATGATTGCTTTAGGTGAAATTGAGACAGGAACGGGAGCCAATCAAATTGGTTCATTACAACGACATGGTGAAACTAGATGGTCGTCACATCTTAACTCTATTTGTAGCGTTATAAATATGTATAATGCTACGTGCTCTGTGTTGCTTGATATTAGCGAAAATGGAGGGACATCTGCTCAACGAGGAGATGCTGAAGCAGCGTTTAGAAAACTTGGAGTATTTGAATTTGTATTTACCTTGCATTTGATGAAAGAAGTTTTGGGAATCAGTGATGTATTATGCAAAGCACTACAACATCAATCTCAAGATATATTAAATGCTATAAATTTAGTTTCGACAACAAAAACACTCATTCAGAAATTGCGGGAATCTGGCTGGGAAAAGTTCTTGAAGGTTGTGAACATATTTTGTGAGAAAAATGAAGTCGAAGTTCCCGACATGAATGCTCAATTTAGTAATCGTCGGTTTCGAAGTCCACGTGATATCATTACAGTGGAACATCATTTTCGAGTGGACATTTTCAACTCCACAATAGATTGTGTGTTGCAGGAGCTCAACTCAAGATTCAGTGAAAATTCTATGGAACTACTTCGTCTAAGTATGGCTTTGGATCCAAGTGATGCATACAAATCTTTCAATATTGATGATATATGTGCCCTTGCAAAGAATTTCTATCCTAAAGATTTCAGCGAGCATGAAATTTTTGTGTTGAATACTCAGTTGCAACATTATCAGATTGATATTTCTTTCCACAAGGACTTCAAGAATTTGCTTACAATTTCCGAGCTTTATCAAAAATTGGTGGAAACGAAAAAATCGAAGACCTACTATCTTATTGACAGAATTATCAGACTCATTTTAGTTCTTCCGGTATCAACGGCAACCACAGAAAGGTCTTTCTCTGCTATGAAACTGGTAAAGACAAGACTTCGCAATAAGATGGAAGATGAATTTCTTGCTAATTGCATGACTTTATATATTGAGCGAGAAATAGCGGAGAAAATTAACAAAGATTGTATTATAGATGAATTCTATGAAGTGAAAAAACGTCGTGCACAATTGAAGTAACATGTATGTGGTTGTTTGTAACTGTTTTGCCTATTGAAGATATATAATATATTGTGATTTTGTCGAAAAAATGTCTATATATCTTTTGTATTTAAATATTTTATTTTAAAAAAATTGGCTTCATGATTGGGCCCCCCCTAGCCAAGATTCCTGGATCCGCCCCTGTGTGCAATGAATCATTTTATGATTGCAAAGTACTTTGTGTCAATTCAATATTATGTTACTATATTTCATGTTTTCATGATGTTTACTTTATCCACTTATATTTTATGCAATCACAATATTTGTACACATCATTATCTATTATAATATTTCTTCTCCTGAGAATTAGTCCAAAAATGATTCACATTTTTATCTCACCTAAAGTACATGGATGAGATATCTGAGCATGAGTTTTACAATGTTTTTGATTACATGACTTGAATTTTTCACATTATTTACACTATCTCTACTTGATAATTCTTCAATATCTTGCCTATGTCTACCATACTTGCTTTTCTTTTCAAATTCTCTTCTCAAATATCGCCTTTGCAACATTTTTATGTCGTTTTATCTCTTATGTTTCCGCAACTATAATACCATACTTTTACAATTCCTTCTGATACACCTTAATTGTGTTAATACCAAAAGCAAGAGAATAATGAAAGAAATTTATTGTATAGGTAAAGTTTACAACTATTTAAAACTAAAATTAAGTCAAAATAAAATTAAGTCTACAAGTAATATTTACTCATGTTTAAGATTTAGGAGGAGCATCCATTTAGGGGAAGACTGTGCACATTTATGTTCTTATTTTACTTATCATATTATATTGACATCGCTATAGGTCGAAGCTGATTTCTTTCTAAGAGGATTTGTTATTATCAAAAGAAGGAAATTGTTGGAGCATGTGTTCTGCACTTTTTGGTTTGAAAATAACAAATCCCGAATATATTTGATCATAATATGTTTGTGGTGTGCAGATATCGCAGATACAATACTCTGATGATTATGGATTGGCGTTGAGCAACAAGAATTTCGAAGCAAAGATATCTATCGCGACACGATAGGTCCACGATCGTACACGTTCTCCATCTTCCCAGCGCTGTTATTGCAGAGTGGGACACGTAGTAGAAAACGGAGATATCGCATGCGATATCTACCTATCGTCGGGCGATAGCGCAAAAACTATAAAAGGGCTGGATTTAGGGAAATTGATGTTACATATCTCCAAGAGATTTCATCCCGTGCATCCCCAGCCTGTTAACTCAATGGAACCAGAAAAACTCAAGTCCCCAAGTAAGTTCAATAGTGAAGGAGAGATCGATCGTGTGGCGACTTTTGCAAAGATTCACCGTCTTCTTCAGTGCTCAAGACCAGAGAGAGTTTTTCATTTCAGATTTCTTGTATTTTTTTCATTATATTTTATAAACGGTAGAGAAATCGCAGCCTTGTGAGTGACAACTAGGTCCTTGTGTGGTTTAGTTGGAAATCGCTGCCTTATGTGCATCGACTAGGTCGTGGATAGAGTTGTCACGGTTCCGGTTCAGTTCTGATTTTACTAAAACTGTGAACCGAACCGCTAAGATAACGATTCTTCAAATTATAACCAAAATCTTATTTGTTTTGACCAGTTCCAGTTTTGGTTCTAGTTCCAGGCTTTCAGAATAGTTTTTTAAAACCGCCGAGTCAACAGTTCCGGTTTTGGTTCAATAAAAATCAAAATCAAACCGATCACTAACGATTTGGTCCGGTTCTATGCGGTTCTGTTTGGTTCAATCGAATCTAATCAAAACCAAAACCAAACTTGACGGAACGAGTGAGGGAGGTCAATAATAAAACACTTGTGGAAAAAAGTAAACTTGTTAGATTTTTCGCAAGAGGAAATTCGAAGTCTGGGGCCCAGACATGGGAAGTACTTTTTATGTAATATAGTACATAGAACTAAAAATTAAAAATCGAAATCACAAAACTACAAAACTGCACCTGGCGACACTGTTTTAAAACCACACTGAACGATTTAGTATTATTCTTATTTTTCGACTCTTTTTAGACAAATATTAAATAATATTCAGGATTTGAATTCCTGACTCCGGAGAGCTAAAATGAACCTTGGACTAGGGCTGATATCGAGTTGAGTTCGAGCGATTTTGGCTCGGCTCGAAATTGACTCGAAATCGAAATTGATTTCGAGTCGAGTCGGCTCGACTCGAAATGACTCGATTTCGAGTGAGCTCGAAATCGAATCGAGTCGGCTCGAAATCGAACCGAGTCAGCTCGAAATTGAGCAATTTTTTGTTTTATTCCTAGTTTGCTCAAAATTAAATTGGGCAACCTATAAATTTAGAAAATGAAACACTTAAAACCTTCATTCTCTTTATTTAGTTTTAAATTTTGTTATTTTTAATCTTAAAATAAGAATATATTAATAAATACATAATTTTTTTAATTAATTCGAGTTTATTCGATTCATATTTCGAGCGATTCAGGGCTGACTCAGAATTGTCTCGAAATCAGATTCGAGTCAAATTGAATCGACTCAAATTGAGTTAAATCAATTTTAACCGATTCTGATTCGACTCAATTTTTGAATGATTTTCGAGCGACTTTCGAGTTTCGAATAATATGATCAGCCCTACATTGGACCTACAATCTCCATTCAAAAATTCAAATATCACGATCGTGTAATAATGATGCAATATTCAAACCACACCGCATAGTTTTTGGTGCTGTGCGATTTAGTTTGGTTCGGCTTTAATTTGGTCCGGTTCGGATCGAGTCTAAAATTTTTGAAACCGCTTGAGTCTTGTATGTTGCGGTTCCAATTTCAGTCAGGATAATAAAATGAAAGAACCATTCCCGGACCAATGTTGTTCACGGTTTCAAACTTCAAACCAGAACTTGGATAATTAGCGAACGGTTCAGTTTAGTTCTTTACAATTTCGGTTCAGTTTATGATTTTCGGTTTTAAGTGACAGCTCTAGTCGTGGAGAGATCTAGGGGGCTAGGAGTTGTATCTAGGAAGAGATAGACTATAGCTAGTCATGTACAAAAAGCCTGAGTCCGAAAAGCCCGGCTAGGCCCTGTATCTAGGAAGAGATAGGCTATAACTAGTCATGTACAAAAAGCCAGGCTCGGAAAGCCAGGCTAGGCACGGTCCGGGACAAGGCCGTGCTTGGGGGCCTTACCAGGCCCGCATTTTAGCTAGTTTCCCGGGCCGGGCCGGGCAGGGGCCGCAGGGCTAGCCTGGGCTCGACACCTGGGCTGACTGAAAATCTCGCCAATTAGGCGGGATTTTAATCCCATTTATTTAGGCAGGATTAAAAACCTGTTGATGCAGGCTTGGGTGTTGACGCCGAAATATATTAGCGGACGCGCACGAATATCTCTCTACGAACCAACTCCTACACTCACACAATCGTTCTACGGCGCACCATGTTATTTATTCCAATCAATTATATGTTAGCGTACGGGTAGCAAGATCGGGTAGGATCGAACAAGGGTTATAGACCAATGTTCTTTCCGGCTAAGGGACCTACACGATCCGATCGAGCGGTGTTGTATCAAAAGAGATCTACCGAATAAAATACGATTCGGAATAGGTAGATCGCTCCCAACAAAAGAAAACGAGGGCTCGCCAAACCCCTTCGAAAATTAAATCAATCAAGAAAAACACAAGTCGATCGAAGAAACCCACGATGATTTAAATGCTATCAAAATCCAACGCTAAGAAAATCCACCACAAGAATTAATCTAGAGGGAAAATCACAAAAGGTAGAGTTGTTTCGTTACCCAACCGGAACGGATGATTCCGGTCACTCGGCGAGGATCGTTCTTCAACGGCTCCGCCGGAGTCATGCCGGTAGGAGAGAAACTCGTCTGCCTTCGTCGCGTCACGCCGGAGTTGGAAACCCACCACGGGGAGATCTTCTAGATTTGACAATAAATATATATATATATATGATAGGAGAGAACAAATATGGTAGGTTTTTAGAATTAAATATGGAGGGTGGTGGTCGGTTTTGGAAGGGGATGAGAAGAGCGGCGGCTAGTTGGGTGGTGGTCGGTTTTTGTGAAGGGAGGAGGTGGTCGGTTTTGGCAAGGTGGTGGGTGGCCGGGTTTATGAAGTGGAGGGAGGATGGTTACCGATCTAGATGTTGCAAGGAGAAAGGGGCTCGGGTTGCTAGAAGGAGAGGAGCAGAGGAAGAGGGGCGGGGGGGGGGGGGGGGGGGAGAGGAAAGAGTGGCCGGCGGCCAAGAGGAGGGGAGAACCAAGGGAAATCGAAATTTGCCAATAGAGGAAGGAGGGAAACTTCTCAAAGTGAGGGTTTTAATTTTTTCATTTATTCAATAATAAATAAGGAAAAGATATATGTCTATATATAGGCTACACCACTCAATCTCCCTCCAATCAAACTTCAAAATTCAAAATTCAAAATGAACATGTGATGGTTATAGACACCCATCATAAGTCGTGAAGTGAAATAATTAAAATACTACATGATGGATATAAACACACATCTTTACACCTGAAATAAAAATTTAAATAGGAAGTAAAATAACAACGCAACATAGAGACCAAACCTAGAAATGAATTATTAATTAATAATAATTTATTAATTATTATTATTAATTAATAATATATAGGTTTGCATTCAGGACGGCTATTATTGCGATGCTCCACATAATCGTCCGCAAGCATACCGTCGCCGTCTTCAAAATGTTGTGGGCGTCGTCTCCATCACCTGCCTAATTGGCAGGATTTCTATTAAAATCCCGCCTAATCAAGGAGGGATTTGAATCCCGCCTAATCAAGGCGGGATTTGAATCCCGCCTGGAAATCAAGTTGTCCCGGGCTCGACTCGGCCCGACCCTGGGTGGCCTAGAGGGCCTTATCGGGCCCCCTCTTTGAAAGGGAGGTCGAGCCCACGCCGGTTCAAGCTGGGCCCGATTGGCAAAAAGCCCAGGCTCGGCCGGCCCGGCCAAAGCCCGTCCCGATCGAGTTTTTTTGTACATAGCTATAGCCGGTTGATTCTTGAGAGAAGTGCCGGTGAAATCATAAAAAAAAAATTCACTTGTATCCTCGATTTCTAGTTTTATTGAAATCATTGTTTATGTACTTATCATTAGTGAAATAAATGTTTATTTCATTCTTACGAAATATTTTCTAATTTCATATTTTCTAATTTCATAATGTTTATTTCCGCAGTCTCAGATCTTAACGCGAAATTAATAGTATTTGCGATCAAAAAATGTCGCGGAGATATTGCCAAGAATGACAGCATTAAATAAAAGATAATAAATGACTCGTCACGTTTCAAAATCGGAACGATCACCTCTCCAAATGTGTAGACGGGCCCGGACCGAAAAATTTCCCGATCTTAACAGCGTTATATAGTACATATTGCAAATAAGGTAACGTGGTGATAGGGTCGAAAATAGCAAAAATGGACGACAGATGTATGGGCGAAATGAGCATGGCAGCATTGTAGAACTGTAGCTTGTAAGAAATAATTAATAGACAGCAGAAAGTGGGAGGTAACGGCCGGAGAAGAATAATTAACATTGAAGGGTTTCAGAGTGGCTACCGGCGACAGCAACGCCGGCGGCAATAATGGTGGATTGGCTACCAACACCGCCATGCCAAAAAGCCCTACTCATGGGGCTTGCTAAAGCCCAGCTCCAGCCTTTGCTGCGACCATGTGGTATACTTCCGCGCCTGGTCCCAGGCAGGTGGCCGCAGGACTCGCTGCACCCATCCGCACCTGAAAACCAATAAATCGACGAGGAGATGCCGAGGCCGACGAAGATACCCCCGCACTTAACTCGCTCCTTGATCTGCTCTTCGGAATCTTCGTCGGCATGGAGACCACGGCGGTGGCTCGACGCCTTCGACTTGGCCTCCCGGTGGGATTCTACACGTCGGAGAGTGCAGTCGCCGAATCCATTAGAGATCCGCTCGAGAAAATCACCGGAGAAGCTCCGGCTCCCGCATCCCACCGATCTGGATCTGGCAACCTTGCGTCCGAAGGAGGACGATGCTTGACTCCCAGTAGGGCTGCCCGATAATGCATCGTCGTTGCCTGTGGAGGAGGCTTCCTCCTGTTGGCGGTGCGGTGTCTTTTCATTTTCCTTCGTCCCTGTCTTCGGAAGATCTGCTCCGCCATTGCCAGCAGCGGGTAATGAAGAAGCGGCCGAAGATGCTGCTGATCTGCGCTTGTTGCCGAAGGGTGAGATTAATGCGGAAGAAGAGTTTGCGAGGGTGAAGAAAGACCAGAAGCTCTTTTTGTGGGGGCTGCCGGATGCATCGGTGAGGGCAAATGATTTGCTTCGGTTGAGGACGACTACTTCGTCGGATGGATTTGCAGTCGTCGCAGCGATTCTGTGGAGGGGAGCGGCGGTAGATTGGGCTGCGGCGGGCGCGGGCGTCTTCATCTTACGGCGGTGGTGTTTGGCGGAGAGGAAGGAGATGCGGCGGGTAGATGAGGTGGAGGAAGAGAAAGAGTGGGGGTCAGCGTCGGAGGCGAAGGAAGGGGGAGAGGAAGAAGAGGATGGAGGTGGGTTGGTGGAAATCAGGAAAGGGTCGGAGGATTTAGAGGAGGAGACGAGCTTGCGGAGCTTCTCTTGCAGGCAGAAAGCGCAGATGCCGCTGGGGTTTCGTCGGAAAGGATGGTTGCTGCACTGCGTAGCAGCTTCGGCCATGTCCTCCGGCATTCCGCCTCCGCCTTCAGTCACTTTCTCTCCCATCGGTAATGCCGCCTCCCTACCCTGCCTAGTCGCCTGTATTTATGTCAGTCTGCGAGCAGAGAGAGAGAGAGGAGAGAGAGAGAGAGAGAGAGAGATTTGGGACTTGGGAGTAACTAGAGAGATAGAGACAGAGTGTGCGAGTGAGAAAGAAATGACGAAGTGAAAGTGGAGGGGGGGTACAGTAGACGGGTCAGATCCCGGGTGTGACATGGGAGTTGGGACCAAGGATGGAAATAATTTTTATTTTGTGGGAGTTTTTTAAGTCAGTATATACGGCGGGCACGGCTCCCAGTGGTTCGCATATAAAGGCACGGCAAAAGCATCTGATAGGTGGTTGTTTGGTTTGAATCTATTTTCATCAAATTTTTGGCCAAAATATTTAAGGCTCAGTGTGGAGGGACTTATTAAAATTGGTGAAGTTGTTACAATTGTATGAATCCGATCTTAATTAAGGTTCGATTTATACGAGCGTAATCGCTTGATTGGTAAAAAAAAGTCTCTCCAAGCGGAATCTAAATCAGTTCCAATATTTTGGATTGGAGTTTAAAATAAGTTATTTAATTTCCAAACCTTTGAAATATTAGGACTCTCAAAATTTTCATGAATTTACTAAGGTCATGTGGCATTAAAAACTATAATCAAAATCAGTGAGAATAATTGTAATCGGGCGGCTGAGGCCCATCCTCAAGAGTTGTAGGTGGGCGAAGGGGCTTTCCACGAGAGCAGAAGGCCGACGAAATGGTAGGAGGCGACACTCCCTTCTAAGAAGGGATGACTTGAGCAAAACCTAGAAGAGATGAATTGCGGGCAAAGGGAAGACTGGTAATTAAAACAAAGCTTACGTGACTTAAATAATATTATAATAGTGATATAAAATAGGTTTATTCTAGTTAGCAACCTACTCCGTTTATGAATGTTGAAAGGGGGTCAACCCACTCATGTGAATATCCCGGGCCGCTCTCAGTAGGACTGCAGTCCACAAGTCCCAACCTGCTCTCCACAACCGCCTGCGGCGTAACCCATTCCGGACATCCAGGACCCGACTTAATACAGCTGTGACGGGTTGTTGAGGTCACCAAAACGTTGTCATCCGGCCTTGATCCCACGACCGCCTTCGATGAGAAGTGATCCAGTTAAGCGCCCGTACGGAGACTTCCCAGGAGGTCACCCATCCCAGGACTACTTCAGCCTGATCACGCTTAACTATAAAGTTCTTTCACTTCTCATCATCAATTCAGTTGCAGCTCAATTAATTGGTGATGAGATGTAAAACAACTCCATAGTTAACCGTGCTCCGACTGGAGTAGTCACATGATGGGTGACCTCCTGGGAAGTCCCCGTGGTGTGCGCTTGATTATTGAGTTTCATTCATCATATCTAAGGGAGGATGTGACCTCCAATAACCCGCCATGTGACCAGTTTAAGGTAGGCCACCCGGTGTTGGGCTTGGGCCGAACGTGACACATGGAGATGGGTTGGGTCGGTTGGGCTGCAGCCCTCTAAGGGAGTTTAAGGAAGGCAGCCCAGATACCTTGCGAGGTGAGATACCACTGCATGCCTTTTATAACTAGTCCAACTTGCGTACGCTTAACTATGGAGTTTTCACTTCTCATCACCAATTGAGTTACGCTCAATTGGTGATGAGAAGTGAAAGAACTTTATAGTTAAGCGTGCTCGGGCTGGAGTAGTTCTGAGATGGGTGACCTCCTAGGAAGTCCCCGTATGAGCGCTTAACTGGATCACTTCTCATCGAAAGGAGGTCACGAGATCATGGTCGGATGACAACGCCTTGGTGACCTTAACAACCCGTCATAACCGTATTAAGTCGGGTACTGGGTGTGGGAGATAAACCGGGGCTTCTGGTATTCTGTAAAATGACTGTTTATGCTTTTCAAGGGGACTGGACATCTGTCCTGAATAAGTTAAAAGCTAAGTAGGCAGACTTATCCAGTCCGGTTTAAAAAACCGCTATAAATAGTTGTAATGTAAGAATGAAATAAGGTTAATAAAAATATTTCTACAGTACATCCTTCTTGTTTTCTTAGAGCTACAGTTTTATATTACAATAACTGAGACATGAATTACAACATCTGGTATCAGAGGCAGGTTGGTCTTATTCGTGCACATTGTAGCTTCATCATCTACCATGGCCTTCAGTCACGTCTCGGTGCCTCTTTTTTCTGGTGAAAAATATGACTACTGGTATATTCAAATGAAAACAGTATTCATCTCTCAAGGCTTGTGGGATGTAGTTCAACATGGACCTCACATTCCCCCAGCAACAAAAGTCTTGGAAGCAGGGGCTCAAGCAGACCTGCAAACCAAGCAAATGGAAGAAATTGCAATTAAAGATGTCAGGGCCATGATGTTAATTCATCAAGGGGTCACTGAAATCATTTTTCCCAGAATTATGAGTGCAAAGACAGCTAAGGAATCATGGGACACATTAAAATCAGAGTATCAAGGCTCTGTCAAAGTCATCAGCATCAAACTTCAAAGGTATTGGAAAGAGTTTGAAAACATTAGTATATTTGCTAATGAATCCCTTGATACCTTTATATCAAGGATCATCAATCCGGAGTTTAGGATATGAACTACCTGAAAATACAATAGCTAAAAAGATCTTAAGATATTTACCTGCAGCTTATGACCCAGCAGTTATTGCTATTGAAGAAGCAAGAGATTTATCCACCATTACCTTAATTGAGTTGATTGGATCCATGAAGTCTCATGAATAACGACTTGTAAGACACACACAAATTAATATTGATCAAGCCTTACAAGTAAAAGTGCTTAAGAATAACCCGAAGAAAGGAAAATAGGTTAAAAACCAAACAAACCCCTGGAAAACCCTAAACCTCGGAAAGACATATCCTGGCATACTTCTGGCAGCCAACATAGCCCTGCAAATCCAGTAAATTTCAAAACAGGACCTTGTATTATTTGTAAGAAAACCAATCATGGATCCCAAGACTATTTTTTCAGATGCAAAAGGTGTCGTATTCCAAATCACTCAGCTAAAGATTGTTGGCATCTTAAAAAAGAAGGAGTCAAAACCGTTACTGAAGCAAACCTCCCAGGTGAAACAATGTTTTATTCAAACCAACTGAATAATGAATGTACAACAACACCAGAAACAGAGAAAAACATCTGGGTGATTGACAGTGGGTGTTCCTCTCACATGTCAAATGATAAAGCTCACTTCATTACTCTTGATGAATCCTACAAATCTAAAGTCTATCTTGGGGATGGGAAATCTCGAAATATTGAAGGAAAAGGAGTTATTCAAATCCAGACAACTACAGATAGTCTAAAAAACATTACAGATGTTCATTTTGTGCCTATGTTGGCTCAAAACCTTTTAAGTGTAGGGCAATTACTTCAAAATGCATTATAAAGTCCTCTTTGAAGGTCATGCCTGCACAATATTCAATAAAGATTCCTCTTCCCTCAAAGCCTCAGCTATTATGTCACCAAATAGAGTGTTTACCCTTGACATAAATAGGGCTGAGCATATTATTCGAAACTCGAAAATCGCTCAAAAATCGTTCGAAAATTGAGCCGAATCGAAATCGGTTAAAATTGATTCAACTCAATTTGAGTCGATTCAATTTGACTCGAATCTGATTTCGAGCCAGCCCTGAATCGCTCGAAATATGATTTGAATCAACTCGAATTAATTTAAAAAATTATGTATTTATTAATATATTCTTATTTTAAGATTAAAAATAACAAAATTTAAACCTAAATAAAAAGAATGAAGGCTTTAAGTGTTTCATTTGCTAAATTTATAGGTTGTCCAATTTTATTTTGAGCAAGCTAGGAATAAAACGAAAAATTGCTAAATTTTGAGCCGACTCGATTCGATTTTGAGCCGACTCGATTCGATTTTGAGCCGAATCGATTCAATTTCGAGCCGACTCTGAATCGAGCCATTTCGAGTCGAGCCGACTCGACTCGAAATCAATTTTGATTTCGAGTCGATTTCTAGTCGAAAATTTCGATTTCGAGCCGAGCTAAAATCGCTCGAACTCGACTCGATATCAACCCTAGACATAAATCATGTCAATGTTACTGCCATCGCTTGTACACAACAAGGTTGCAGTTTATTGGCAAAGAAGTGGCATCATCGGCTGGGACATATCAATTGGGACAGGATCCAAGCAATGAACAACCAGGAATTAGTATATGGACTACCACATATTGCTTTCAAAAATCAATTTTGTGAAACCTGTGTGTATAGTAAGGCACACAAAGCAGCAGTAAACAAAATAAAGCAACCAAGAAGTGATCACCCTTTGGATCTTGTACAGGGGACTTATGGGGGCCAGCATCAGTTCCCTCAATTGGAGGCAGCTACTATTATTTTCTCCTAGTGGATGATTTCTGTAGATACATGTGGATTTTCTTTCTCAAACAGAAATCAGAAGCATACATGGTATTTTTAGACTTTAAAACATATACAGAAAAAATGTTAGGAACAACTATTAAAGCCTTCGGAACAGACAGAGGGGGAGAATTCTTATCAACTGACTTCATAAACTTTTGTAAAGAAAATGGAATAAGAAGAGACTTAACTGCTCCATATTCACCCCACCAAAATGGAGTAGTTGAACGTCGAAATAGGACAGTTATGAAATGACAAGAGCCATGATGCAACAAAAGGAAATGCCCAAAATCTATTGGGCAGAAGCAACCCATACTGTTGTCTATCTATTAAATAGAACTACTTCTAAGGCAACCAAGGCAAGTACCCCATTTGAACAATTATTTCAGAAAAAACCAAATCTCAGCCACATCAGGACCTTTGGTTGTGTAGCATACAAGTTTAACTCCTACTCACCTAAGAGATAAACTTGATAGAAAGAGTGAAAAAAATATTTTTGTTGGCTATAGTGAATAATCTAAAGCCTACAAATTATTTAATCCACTATCAAAACAAGTTTCCACTTCACAAAATGTGACTTTTCATGAAGATGCCCTTTGGGAATGGAATACTCCTACAAACCAATTAACATTACCAAAGACATAGGCTCAATGCTTTTCTAGATGGTTTTCCTGAAGACATCCCTGAAGATATCACTCCACCAGAAGGTGAAATGAAAAGTAATGAGACAGAAGATAAAAGACAAGAAAGTGAAGGAGAGAGCAGTACCTCCTCAAGTGAAGAGGCCTCTCCACCACACAAGATGAAGAGCTTGGAAGAACTCTACCAAAAATCTCATCTTGAACTCTTATGGAGATGGACACCATCCACTTATAAGAAGAAAGAGAAGCCCTAAAAGATATGAAAGGGATAACAGATATGCACCTGGAAATGGACTATGATTGGAGGAAAAATAAGACATAAAGCTTGTTGAAAACCCTAATAATCAAGCAATACTGGACTAAATGCTATTCCGTATCAAATTCAAAG